>CAMTDV010000009.1:56962966-57541779 GCA_947069175.1 Scalesia atractyloides
CAGACAAAGACTGACGGGTGTCTGACGGATCTGTTGATCCGACCAAAACGCCGAGCTTTGGCAGCGTTTTGGTCAGATCAACAGACCCGTCAGACACCCGTCAGTCTTTGTCTGGTTGACCGGACCAAAACGCCGCGTTTTGACCACAGCTCGACACTTGGGGGTGTGTGAATAGATAAAGTGGGTGTGTGAATAGACATGTCCTTATTGAAATTGTACTTGCAAATTTCGGTTTAGCATAGGTGTTTAGTGTTAAAACTGTGCTTACCCAAGATGAATATGGTATCAAAATTTCGGATAGGGGTGTTCATCGGTTCGGTTTATGGTTTATTTTGTTTATTCGGTTTTCAAAATTTTGTACCCCAAACCATGTAGGAATTAGGTTCACTTTTTAATAAAATATATTACAAATATATAATAAATAATAACGAGACTCTCGTTATTCGTGGAAAATTCTACTAGTACAATTCCGGTCCTCCCAAGTTATCCCTTTGGACTAAAATGAAGTTATATTTATAGTTCTGTTTTAGCATAAAATTCGTTCTTATGCCATCACATATTTTGAATGTGTAAAGTTAATGTAATATCCGTCGAGCATATAAGTTAATAAGTATTGGTCTAGCATGCTTTAAACCACAATGCTCTAGCATGTGAACAGAAGATGCATCATTCTGATTCTTCAGAAAGATAACGCACTATCTCTTCCGAACATTCGTTTCTTAGTTTAGACACAATAATAAAATTTCATTTCACCATTCCAAAACTATCGGTTTTAGGAAGGTCTCAAAACCATAGTAAACTCTATCCATTAGGATCATAACTCGTTTGTCTTTAATCTCCAAGGCTTCACCATTGACTTCCTAAGGACTTAAACATAAGTCTTAACCCAAGTCACTTTGATGAACAATATGAATACGGGGTTGAGCCGTAGCCCATGCTAAAATCACTCGAGTCTTGAGATATAGTCAATTAGATTGACTCTCAACAACAAAGCATTCACGTATGCCTATAGTGATATATACATTTACGTTGTTGTTTTGTTAATACATGTATTGGGATACTCTCCTAAATTGAGGACCAACCCTCCACATAGTTTAAACAGCTTTGATGGTGGTAGAAGCATCTACAAGTCCATCAATATTATAAATTTCCCTTAATAAATTTGCTAGATTTATTAAAATCATTTATAATAATAACATATATTTCTTCGAAAACTTACATGTACATTTCCATGTTGATGCTCTCCACATTAGATGACATATCTCGTTTTCGTGTATTTCATCTCAACCATTCACCAAGTTTCTCATGAAGTCGTTATGCGTTTGATGTTTGATTAGTGACTTATTACATAAGTCATGATCACAACCCGCTCGTTGTGTTCGTGTAAATTACTTTTTACACTTTGTATCAAAATGTGTATCCTTTTGACAAATTATTAGTAGTCCAAAACAAATATTTATCTTTTAGACAAAATCAACCTTAATGTTATACTTAAACTGCACTTTATACCTTTCACTATGAAATCGATAAAACTCAAGCTTTATATTCTTGTTTTATAATATTCTATAACATTTACAACTAACATCATCCAAAAACCCAGTTAAGTTACTCACATGGTGTACTATTAGTCAATTATAACATAAAGGTTTATTTATGCAAAAAGATTATCTATGACATAAAGGTTGATTTGTGCAAATATGTTATTATATATATAGTAAAATACATTTTTTTTGCAAAAACATTATTATTTGTTAAAAATTGTATATTTATATATATAAAACTATATATAAAAAATAGCTTAAATTTTTTTTAATAAAAATTCTGATTTTAATATTTTTATAAAGTAAATAATAATGACAAGATAAATTATTTTATATAAAAAGTATTACTAAAACACAAATTCTTTTAAAATAAAGTTATTGTAATATCCGGAATATTATATACAGTTACAACGAACGTTTTAAAACTACTCAAATTAAAAGGTAATTTTTATGTATATGTAAGTATGTGTTTATAAAAATAAAATATTAGACAAATTTATATCGATAAAATAAACTAATTAATTAATTTGACGTTTAAAAAATCGGTAATAAACTTCAGTAAACAAATTCTAAATGTATAATATGTAAATAATACAAATGTAATAGGAAATAAAAGAATGTCTTAAACTGCATATATATTTTTAATATTGCATTTGTATTTGTATTACATATTATATATTTAGAATTTGTTTACGGGAGTTTAATAACGATTTTTAAACATCATATTAATTTAGAAGTTTCTGTTATCGAAATAAATTTGTCTAATATTTTGTTTTTATAAACACATACTTACATATAAATAAAAATACCTTTTAGTTTAAGTAGTTTTAAAACATCAGTTATATTTATATATAAGTAAAATATTATTCCGGATATTACAATAACTTTATTTAAAAAGAATTTGTGTTTTATTTATACTTTATATAAAAAGTAATTTATCCTGTCATTATTATTTACTCTATAAATTTTATAAAATAATTTTAAAACTATTTTTTATATATATAAATATATAACTATTAACAAGTAATAATTTTTTTTGCAAAAAAAAAATACTAAATATATATATAATAACATTTTTGCACAAATCAACCTTTATGTTATAAATAATCTTTTTGCATAAATCAACCTTTATGTAATCAAAGGCCATAATACCCTCACATGCAAAACATGTGAGGTAACTTAACTGAGTTTTTGGAAGACGTTAGTTGTAAAGGTTATAGAACGTTACAAAACATGAACATAAAGGTTGGGTTTTGCCGATTTCATAGTGAAAGGTATGAAGTGCAGTTTAGCTATAACATAAAGGTTGATTTATGCAATTTAGTCTATCTTTTTAAACCATTTGTTTATGTAAAATAAACCCAAATGGTAGTCCATCATTTTAAAAAGCAAACATATATAATAACGGATACACCACTGATATCTAAACATCAAATCCTGAAGTGTTATTATCTTCAACACTTTTGATCGAAATAAACGCAATTATATCGTTTTGTGTCATGTTTTGAGATACTCCCTCAATGGAACACATATAACTTGTTTCATCTTGAAACTCTAAACTTGAATAATCCCAAGTCGTAAAAAAAAAGTTGCTCGCAAGTAGTTAACCAACTTATTATATCCATAACAACACTGAGTTGTTTTCCACCGAATAGTCTTTCCAAGACTGATATATGGTTCAAGACGAAATATTTTTCGTGGGAGTATGGAATCACTTATAAATCGCAAAGACATGTTTTATTTGTTCAAAACATTTCTCGTTTTTGCAAGTGTTTAAAAAAATAAACTATATATATTTATGTTTTGATTTCAAATCAAGAGAATAAACCTTATAATAGTTTATTAAATAAAACAGTTTCAAATTCGCTCGTTTGAAAATAAAACGAATACACGTTGAGTAATTGGTTTATCATGTTCGAACCATTTCTAACCCGTTGTTAGATAATGAACGATTACCAATCGTTAAAGTGAGTGGTTTGTATGATAACTAATTCTAACACGCTAATTAGAATTTAAATGTTTAACAAACATTCAAAATATTCGATTTTTATAAAGTTAACCATTTCTAACGTGCTTGTTAGAAATAAAACGAATACACTTACTCTTATAAGCCACTTTTGGTTTATTTAAATAAATGTTTTCTAACACGCTCATAGGAAATTAACATAAATTTATTCTAACATGTCACACCCCGACCCGCAGCGGAATAAGAGTCGGGGCATAATTGGGTTATCACCAAAGCTCATGATGTTTACTAATATGTTTCATATTTATTAAATTCAAATTACATCTCAAAGTTTCAAGTCAAATTCATACAATACAAGGAAAGGAAAATTAACTAAAACAATCCAAAATCTAAACTGGTTTATTCTTCTAGACCGCCCTATATGTTTCTTGCTTCAACTTGATCACCTGTATCATGTGTAAAAATGGGAAATTTTGGGTCAACAAAAGTTGGCGAGTGAACCTTGTTAAAAACATTTGTTATTGATTCCTTGTTGTAATTAATAGGGAAAAATTGTGCAATAATCATATTTGAACAAACGTATGTAAACAAACAAACACAAACACCTTGCATGAGTATATGATATGAATGACAATGTATTTGTTGGCAACGTCTCGTTCACTCTCATAGGTAATGGGGAACGGCTCACATAGGTAATGGGGAGCAGATGGCCTATGATGAAATGTGTGTGCGATCAAGGCTCAATCAAACGGAGCCGATCGTATGTTGGCAACGCCTCGTTCACGCTCATAGGTAATGGGGAACGGCTCACGCTCATAGGTAATGGGGAGCGGCGGCCTATGATAATGTATGTACTAAAAATGATAACTTTAATCTAAACATTAACCACTCAAACAATAGATATATATTGGCAACACATTTGATCATGAATATGATGGATGCACAAGTGTTTAATTTAAATAAATAATAGTGACACATGATACACCCCAAAATGTGATTAAAACGGGGAATTGGTAGAGATTCACTCACATTGGGTGCGTTCGGTTGAGGAGGTTGAATGCGCACGAGTTTAGAGGATTGATCGACGAGGAATAACTAACCTAATTAATAACGAAAAGGTACGGTTAAATAAGTGGATTTTTATTAATAATTTTAATAGGATTTTTGGATGTATTTTTGTGAGTTTAAGGCTATTTTCTAACTTTAAAAACGTTATTTTTAAGTATTTTTAATTGATTTTTAAATTAAATAAATAAATAAAAATAATAAAAAAATGTTGACTTTTGACCGTTGACCAGGACTGTTGACCGTTGACCGGTTCAGTTGTGAATATTATTGCACTGAGTGAGACTCGAACCCGTGACCTCCCGTACGCGTGCACGCAGCTCTACCAACTGAGCTACGTGTCTAACCCGAAATATTTCTGTTTTTAATTATATTTATATACTATTTAACTTAATCCGAAAATCATTTATTTAAAAAGGATTAATCGTATCAAACCGGTGATCTCCACAGGTCTCGAACCCGGGACCTGTGGTTTAGTTTGGCACACAGTCCACCGCTGGACTGTGTGTCTAACCTGGTAAATATTCCGGTTTATATTATACTTAACATCTTACTGTGAGTTAACCCGGTTCAGTTTTAAAAAAAACATTTTTATTTCTGAGGATAGGGTCGTGAGAATCGAACTCGAGTCGTATGCGTATTGTTTGCACACAGTCCACCGCTGGACTGTGTGTCTAACCCGTTCATAATATTGATTTTAATTAATCTTATAACATAAACGACTTCGTCTTCTTCGCTCAAGAACACAGACAATGATTAATCAACTGTTTCATGTTTAATTCGATTAACGGAAAATATCAGCGATTGAAATGCAATGGACAGAGAGGGTTTGGGGAGAAATGTACCGAATCAGATGTCTTTCTCAGAACTCCGGCAAGGATTCGTCGGCTCTGTTTGTGAACTTTGTCTGTTCGGATCAAATAACAATTTTGATTGATTAGATATGAAATTGAACTACTGAGCAACGATTATCAGTAGGTTTAAATGATCATACCGGCTCACGGTGTGATTCTGGAAATTTCAGAAGTTTTCCGGCGAAAGCAGAATTTCCGACAACGTCGTCTGGGATTGATTCTGGGTGATGGATTGATGTTAGTAATGGTTTAACAATGGAATGAAACAGAAAGAGTTGAGGTATTTACCGTTTTGATGTGAGTCTCGGTTTTCCGGCGAAAGTCCGGTGATGGCGGAAAAGTTCCGGCGAGTGAAATTGCGTCGAGAATTGGTGTGATTTTGAGCGAAAAGATTACCAGAGGCTAGGGTGTGTATTTATAGGAAAGAATATCGATGAATTGGGTCCGATTTCTGTCTTGATTCGTTGGTCAATTATTCTCCGGCGGTTATGACTGATGTCGCGGAACTGGGCATCGGTTATAACCGATGTAAGAGTTAATACGCACCCTCAGTCCAAAGAAACCGACAATAATTGGCGAAGTCGTCGGGATTTCCGGCGACTGCGAATTGGGCGCGCCGTTGACTGTTTTGAATTCGAGTTTTGTTATTTGAATTAATTGTTTCGTTATATCACCAAAGAACACAAGTGGCGGAGTGGTTTGGTGGATGAGAGTTAAAGCTTTGAGGTTCCCGGCTGACCCGGGTTCGAGTCCCGGCAGCCGGTTTTTCTTTTTAATTATTTTATTTTTACTTTTTAACAATTATAGTTTATAAATTCTAATTTGCTTATTAATTGTGTATCGTTTAAAATTAAAATAAGTCATAAATAAGCAATGAAAATTTAAAACTGATTGTTCGATTAATAAACGAAGCGGGTTTTGAAAACCCGTTTTTCAACGGATGTTACATAACATGCTCGTTGGAAAATAAACAATTGTCAAACTCTTTAAATCGTTTCTAACACGCTCGTTAGAAATTTAATAGTTTAGACGAAACCGTTTCAAGCTTTCTTATTATCCAAAATAATTGTTTCCAACACGCTCGTTAGCAATTATTTGCAATAATAATCTTTTCTAACATGCAAGTTAGAAAATCTAAACGTATTTAAGCTATTGTTTCTAACACGCTCATTAGAACATCCAACCGTCTTTAAAACATTGTTCCTAACACGCTCGCTAGAACATTTAAATGTTTTAAAACTTATTATTATACAAAATAATTATTTCTAACACGCTTGTTAGAATACATAATTGTTTTAAAACTTGTTATTTTTATAAAATAATTACTTTCTAATACACTCATTAGAAAATATATATGTTTCAAGACATTTGAAACCAATATTATTTTACCAAATTACATTTAACATTCTCCTTAGAGAATTTCCATCCTTCATACACAATATATGGGTTTACAAAAATTACCAATTTTTAATTCGCTCATTAGAAAATTTAGTATTCCAACCATTTGAAATACATACTAATTTTTGTATGTAATTCGAGTTATCTAAACCCGAACAAAAACCATGAACTCCAAAACTTGAATCAAAATGTTCGTTTTTGTAACACAGTATTCGGATTAAAGATTATACTCCAGTCATAAAAAATCCGACAACTTGTACTACATAAATATTTCCCAAAAAAATATACAAGATTTTAACAAAATCTTAATAAATATTTAAACTTTCGTGAACCTAAATCCATGTAAAGAAGGGATTTAAGATTGTGGTAACAATCTTCACGAAAGTATGTTTTAAGATTGTAGGAACTAGGTTCATTTTTTAATAAAATATATTACAAATATATATAATAAATAATAACGAGACTCTCGTTATTCATGGGAAATTCTACTAGTATAATACATGTTACATAAACTAAATAAACAAATATAAAATACAATTTAATTTTACCAATCTTGATTCAAGTCGATGTCTTTGGACGAACTTCAACCGCACCTTCATGTTCGAAACTCCGCTGCAAGACAAGTAAAATAACGTTGACGGTTTTGGTTGAGGATCGTGTTAGACACAGGGCCTTTAAAACAGATTCCGCGCCTCCTCTCAGACGGTCTGTTCAGGATACAACAACCGAAGCAGTAGATGTACCGCCGGAGATGGCTTTCATGCCAGAGATTACACCGGGTATAATTTGGTGTTATTAAAAATTAGGAAATAGGAAGTTACCTCTATTTGAGAGTACTCCTCTCAAATTGTGTATGGAGATTTAGAGACTAAAGATAGTGCCGATTTTCTTGTGTTTTTTTAGTATGAACCACCAAGTTCATTTATATACACTCATAGTTTTAACCTCATTAAAACTATTAATAAACAAGACATTAATCTTATCATAACTAAAATATTAATCTTGTAATAAACAAGATAATGAATATGACTTTAATCTCTAATTAGATGGACTTAAGTGGTTAGTAAAAAACGGTCATATTCATCATGACACGAATTAAATGGTTTGAAACAACTAGTTTGACTAGGTCCAACAATCTGTTCTGTTACTGCTGCAAACCTGTGTACGCGCGTCAACTGGTCCGCCAATCCGCGCGCCACACGGATGCCACTATGCATACCAGGATGTCACCTGGTCATACGCCATCCATGTCACAACCCAACCGATGGCGGAAACATCGAGGTAGTGGCACTAGGCGAATCAGATTGGTCAAGAGATTCCATAACGATTAATTTAAAGACAATAATCAACATTCAACATCCCATACATAATCTTTAAACAACCATTACATATCAAACAAATCCCTTAAACATATAATCTGATCTGATCTTCCTTAGATTTTATTACATGATTTCTAAAGATAAAAACCTAAAAACTACGCATCCAAAGCATAATCCTCAACCTGCCACATATGTTAAAATAAAACGTCAATACAATAAAGTAAAGGTGAGCATACAGGTTTTGCGTATATACTAGATATAAAAGCGTTTTAGCATACACCGCATGACATACGTAATAGATGTGAATGATGGAACTACTTAGATTCAAGTAAACTAACAAACCGCGATTGATCGAGGCATGCAAACAAGCGTTCACATACTAAAAGAGAAAATAAATGAGAAATGAAAATGCGAGCCTTGACAACCCT
The DNA here is from genome assembly GCA_947069175.1 of Scalesia atractyloides. Lineage (NCBI taxonomy): Eukaryota > Viridiplantae > Streptophyta > Magnoliopsida > Asterales > Asteraceae > Scalesia > Scalesia atractyloides. The sequence goes on from CAMTDV010000009.1 coordinate 56,971,538, forward strand.
GGGCCTCCGGGTGGCGGGTCAACCTCTAGTATACTATCATATTAAGGGTGGCATACAAGCAATCAAGCAATACATACAATTCAGCAGATTTCACAATCATGTAACAGCGGGTTGCGAATAAGCATTTGAGATTCGTGTGATGTGATTTGATATAGGAACATATGTGACCCCCAAAAGTGCGTTTAAGCGTAAAAGGGGTTCAATTATACTCACTGTTGGTGCGTTTTAGGAGAGATTCGGGATCTGAGAGGAGTTGCGGAGAGTGCCGGATCTGCCTGTAAGCGAGCAGACGTGCATCAGTCTTCCGAAATGCTGAAACAGTTAAGTTTGGAATGGGCAGAGGACAAGTTCGGGCGAACTTGTATGTTTCCATACGAGTTCGGGCGAACTTGTGAAAACCTGTTGAGTTATGAGGCAAGTTTGGGCGAACTTGTCTAATTTCCAAAGAAATTATACAAGTTCGGGCAACTTGTAAGGTTTGCTAACTGGGGAAGACAAGTTCGGGCGAACTTGTCTAATTCTCTTGAGAATTGGACAGAGTTCAGGCGAACTTGTGCCATTTTTGAAGATTTGACGTGGGAGACCAAGTTCGGGCGAACTTAGTCACCAATCTGGTGACAAGTTCGAGCGAACTTGGTGTATTCCGAGCGAACTTGATCGTTTTGGCATCCAAATCATGCGTTTTTGCGCTGTTTGCTGAGGAAATCGAGTGTCCATCCCTCCAACCTTAAGCCACTGAGTAAAACTTAGGTTGGAGAGGTCTTTTGGAACGAGTTTAGCCATTTTACAGAAACTCGGGCTAATCCGGGCGAACTTGATGGTTCGTACAGGTTAGTCCAGCTTGTGTAAAGTGACGATTTAGTCCTTGTGCTTCCGGATCTGAGATCTTGCTTGACAACGCCTCGTTCCACTCAAAAGTGAACGAAACATACGTCATTAGTCCGAATATTGTGTAAAAATCGATGATTTAAAGGTTTTACTCAGATCTAAGCATAGATCTGAGTGAAAAACAGAAGTTTTATAGAAAAAGATGAAAATTTTCGTTAACAGAAGAGATATGATGAAAACGAATGCAAAGCCTTGTGCAAAATCGTTGTAAACCGTTGTAGAACGTTGTTGTAGTTGAAAACGAGTTGAATCTTACTTAGAAAACAAAGGGTTTCGGGTTTGGGGAGCTCCGGGCGAACTTGCAGCAAGTTCAAATGAGAGAATGGAGCTGAGTATTTATAGGTGAAGAGAGGAATGAGAGGGCAGACATCAAGTTCGGGCGAACTTGTAGCAAGTTCGGGCGAACTTGTTACAAGTTCGAGCGAACTTGTATGTTCCTGATGAGCTTTAATACAAGTCCGGGCGGACTTGTGGTTTGATGAAGAGTTTATGTGGCTCAGACAAGTTCGGGCGAACTTGTGGCATACAAGTTCGGCCAAACTTGACCTGATGGCCAAGTTTTGTTTGATTATTTCGCGTTAAGAGTTCGTTTGGCGATTCGGATTGTATCAGATAGTTATATTAAGCGTTATAATTGATGTAATAGTGCGACTTAGCGATTCGAATAAGCGAGAGCGATGCGATAGCAAGTGTAATCATAATAAAAAACACACATAACACATAAATAATATAAAACCACATAATTAACTGCGATTTGCGATGCGATGAGATAAGCGATGCGATGGCACAAGTGTTTATTAAACAATAACCCACTTGGCTCGTATAGTAGCATAACTACTTGTGATTGAGATTAAATTAGCGATGCGTTTAATAAGCGATTAGATGCGATATAATTGTAAATCAACATAATTAAATTAACATAAAACTTTCTCATAATCGAATCTTCGGAGTACAAATGAAAATAAACTGAATAATAAATAACAACGAAATTTGGAGTTATTACAATCCATACTCATGCGCCACCTGGTCATACGCCATCCATACTCATGCGCTACCTTAACACTCCGCCCTAGCCAAGGGCGTGTGCCATGCGCCATGCCAGGGCATCCGCCTATGCCACCCAAGGGTGCGCCATAAGCGAACCCGCCATGTATCTGTCCACGCGCTCATGGGCAAAAATACAAAGGCATGCACGAGTTGGAGTGCTCCGTGCCCTTTAGGGTCCCCACTAGTGTTTGCCTATAAGGTAACAATATACAAGGAGTGCTCCTCCTTATAAACCACTTTAAGTTTTGTCATTCCACCTATGTGGGACAAGTTGACAAAGCTTAATCCATTTTCTCATTTTTATTTGTTCCAAACATACAACTTCAAGCTTCGATATCTCATTCATCTTAGCTCCATTTTGGACATAGTTTGGTTCGTTATGTAGCTTTCACATCGTAGAACACAAATCCACAAAATAATTATTCATACAACACATATATAAGCTTTTATTATTGGTGTCCAAAACATTTTCTGAAAAACTCATTTTCACTAAAATTTCCAACAAACCAAAAACCAAACCAAATTCAATTCGGTTTGGTTTCGGTTAGAAACCAAATAAACCAAATTCAACCAATTTAACTAAATTGTACTTAAGTACTTTTTTTCTTAATTTATATTAACGTTTATGTTCTAACTTCCGAACATCAAATCAACAACTAATTTAAACCTAACAATATATAAACAAAAAACATAACAAAAATGTGGATCCAAAAACCGCACTAAAAACCATATTCACAATTCAGTTTCGGTTAGAAACCAAACCAAAAACCGAATTCATTGTTCGGATCGGTTTATTTGGTTATGGTTATGGTCCGGTTTACGGTTTTTACGATTTTTCTAAACACCCCAAATTTCGGATGGTGATATCGTAGGCGAATGAATATGGTTCTTAAATGGAGAATTTAAATCGGTTCTTTGAATTTTATATTAAGAAATTTAATTTTTCAAGTTTAAATAACTTGATTGGTCTTTTGCCTATGTCATTAATATTTAAGAATGGCGTATCATGGGTGACATGCACTAAATGCAATATATAAATTATATCAAATAAAGTATAAAATCAACCCTTTTTAGTATTAATGTTGGAAAAAGTGTGTTTCTTTGTATACTTTTGATTTTCAGGATTAAAAGAGCTTAAATATACAAAAAGAACAAATTACAGGCAAAAACCAGCATAAATACAAAAGAAGGGAAGTTGATACATCATACTGACCCTCCGAGCTTCACCCCAAGACTAAAAACAACAAATCAGAAGGCAAGCATGGGGTCGTGCCCCACTCAAGATTCCAGAAGCAAATAGACAAACAAAATCATACAAGAGACACGGCGCCGTGGTCAACCCCCATGTATGAAAATCTTGGATAGTACAACAAGTACAAGGGCCACGGGGCCGTGCTGTTGACACACGGGGCCATGTAAGCATATGGATTGACACAACACATTTAATGAAGACATAGCAGAAGAGGGCACAAGGTCATGCCCACCGGGCATGGGGCCGTGTAAACCATTTCTTTCCAACTATAAATAGAGATGCTTGGTTCAGTGTAAACCATTTATTTCCAACTATAAATAGAGGTACCTGGTTCAATTACAATCCATCCTTTGGTAAACCACTTCTCCCACACTTGCCATTCCTTGGCGGCCCTCTCTCACTTCTCCACCACTCCAAAATCATCATTCATCGCAACCATTAGAGTTTAGAGTGTGTAGTAGTCTCGGGATCCAAGATCGATCGTAAGAGCCTTTGTCAAACTATGGCCATGCTTGGTTAATCTCTTACATCACTTGGTGAAGACAAAATCTTTTATGTATTACTTTTGGTTTCCAATCTTTGGTTAACTTTTTAATGGTTTGTATTAATGACTTTAATATCTAGTTTTTTATATTGAAAATGAATTTTATTCTATCATCTCTTCATGTTTTGTTGATTCACTCATTCATGTCTTTACGGTCTATATAGAACACGTTAACTGCCTGGAAAGGGTTAGAAAGGTGGTTTGGGTAAAGTTCTTGCCTTGTCAAGTCTATAGATCCTGCAAGGACTTGATTCAAGCTTATTAGGACTTCTTTTGAGGCAGATAACATCAAATCGGGGAAAGCTAGAACGGTTTGAATCCCTAATAAATAAACTACTATTAAAACTTTAAACCGGCCTTGCAGGACTGTATCCTTGCTGACTCAGACCAATATGGTCGAAGGTAGCGTTGCCTCCAAAAGAGGGACATGCCACTATAACTAAGATAATCTCTTAAAAACCCAAAGTGCGAAAATTATCAAAGGATACGTAAAAGATGAGTCGGAACCAAGTGATTCTATCTTGTCTATTTGTTTCTTTTATTATTTTAGTTTCTTTCTTTATTTAGTTTACTAAAAATCTTTTCTCAAAATTTGGTTAGATTAGACGTTGACAATATTTCGGTATTAAAAGCTCTTGTGTCCTTGGAGGACCTCGGTATCATACCATCACTACTAGCCAACGATTGGTGCACTTTCCCTAGCATGTTGTAGAGAGTGATAGTGTTATATCGTGTTTTATAAATTTAAAGCTTGATAAATGAGTAAAATGCAAAAAAAAAATATATTAAAAATCATACACTCACCATGCACGTTAATAGGTCTTAGGGTGGAGGATATCCTTGCTCTCTATTAGGGATGAGCACGGTACCCGTTCGGTACCGAAAAACGGGGAAAAGTGGTACAGGTACCGAAAAACGGGAAAAATGGAACCACTATCGGTACTGGTTTGATACTAGTACCTGGTACCAAATGCTCATCCCTACTCTCTATGGTACTCTTGCTGCAACATCTCTTATCTATATCAAGAGCACATCAGTTATTGTTATTTTTTTTACTCGACTTGCCAAATGACAGAAAATGTATTTGATTCTTTTGCCACGTCTATTTTTTAATTTAATTCTTTAAAACATAACTAACTCAAAATAATTATGACAAACATAATAATATATATATAACATTAATTTTAAAAACCTGTACACAAATCAAAATGATACTAAAGTCGCATGTCTATTTCCAACGTGGCCACCTCCCTATTTTGCTTAAGCATTAATAAAAACTACTACTGGTTAAATGATCACGTGGCACAACGAAGAACAAAACTGCAAATCATCATTATTTTCTTTTTCGCTCCTTCATCTGAGAGTCTTTTTTCAATGCATCCAATTATTTTAGCAATACTTGGTTTTGTTTGTTTTTTTCAATGCATCCAATTATTTTAGCAATACTTGCGTTTTTGTTTGTTTTATTTATATTTTCCCTTTTTTGCTTAAGCATTAAATAAAAACTACTACTGGTTAAATGATCACGTGGCACAACGAAGAATAAAACTGCAAATCATCATTCTTTTCTTTTTCGCTCCTTCATCTGAGAGTCTTTTTTCAATGCATCCAATTATTTTAGCAATACTTGCGTTTTTGTTTGTTTTATTTATATTTTCCCTTTTTTGCTTAAGCATTAAATATAAACTACTACTGGTTAATGATCACGTGGCACAACGAAGAATAAACTGCAAATCATCATTCTTTTCTTTTTCGCTCCTTCATCTGAGAGTCTTTTTTCAATGCATCCAATTATTTTAGCAATACTTGCGTTTTTGTTTGTTTTATTTATATTTTCCCTTTTTTGCTTAAGCATTAAATAAAAACTACTACTGGTTAAATGATCACGTGGCACAACGAAGAATAAAACTGCAAATCATCATTCTTTCTTTTTCGCTCCTTCATCTGAGTGTCTTTTTCAATGCATCCAATTATTTTAGAATACTTGCGTTTTTGTTTGTTTTATTTATATTTTCCTTCATTACTCATACACATTTTAATGTGCTTCACATCTTCATCAGTGGTAGTGTTCAAATTCAACTATTCTCATAATTTGGCACCCATCCATTCCAAACTGTCACTTTTGCAACAACATGATCAACAAGCCCTTGAACCTTGTTAGTTGTAAATATTGTAGCATAAGAACCTAATTGTTAGCTAGAGGTCCCTAAGTGTAATTATAGGTGTCTCTATGTGTAATTACAGGGTCCTTGCATGTAATTAGTATTTATTAGTTGATCACTCCTTTTCCCTATAAATAGGGGGTCCTTCTCATTTTGTAAATACAATTCAATCAATACAAGTTTAGATTTCCTTTCCATTCCATACTATTCTATTTATATGGTATCAGAGCTAAAGGTTTCTTAGCTCACGAGTGTTTTTCGGGTGACCATTTCCAGCCAAATTTCCGGTCACCATCAGTTCGGTATAACATCCTACTTTTCTATTTCTAAAGTCCACTTCAAATATGCTCAAACACCCGAAACCACCACAACCGTCACCTACTTTTTCAGATCCGACGCATTTTCCGCAAGTGGGACTACACCTCCATACCATTGTGTTCCAAAAGTGCCGATTATAGTCCCTTAGAAATTCAGATTCATTCGACGCTAGAAAATCCGTCACTTGCCACCGGACCACCACCACGTGTCGCCGCCTCTTTTTCAGATCTGCGTTGTTTTCCGGCAAGTGAGATCTCACCTCCACACCATTGTACTCAGGAGGTTCTGATCTACAAACCTGCAAATTTCGGTCTCATCCAACCCCAGAAACGCTACCACACGCCACCACCCTTCCGCCGCGGACGCGTGACGCTATTTCCGGTCACCGTTTTTCAAAAGTGTTGTCAGAAACTCATTCCGACCAAGTCCGTACAGTTAGTTTTTCGATCTGAGTGTCTTTTGTTTTCTGCCTTGGTTCGCGTGCTCGAGTTTCAGTTCGGTGTTTTTTTGGGTTAAACATCTTTTCAAATGGGAGACGAACGAAGTCACACCATTACATGCACCAAGGAGGAGTATGGTTTGCTTCAACGGTTCCTTGCTTTCTTGTTATCAGGTCCTCAAACCAACTCGGTACAACTAGGTACGTTTTCTAGCTTTGACCTATCCTGGATTATTGATTCTGGAGCTACTCATCACATGACTGTGAATCAAGGAATTCTCACTAGCCTTCATAATACCTCTTACCCACCGGTTCAGCTTGCAGACGGTTCCTCGTGCCCTGTACGCGGCATTGGATCCATTCAGAACCCAGATAGCCTAAACCTATATTCTGTTCTTCTTGTCCCAACTTCCCTGCCAGCCTGTTATCTGTCAGTCAGATTACCAAACAAAATAATTGTTCCGTTACCTTTTATCCTACTCATTGTACCTTTAATGAATCAGGTACTAACCGAGTAATTGGTACCGGCCTCGAATCAGGAGGTCTCTATCGAATGTCCTCATTGTCGCATCCCAAAGCAAACATCTGTGAATCTAGTATCTTTGAAACTCGTTGTTGGTTAGGCCATCCCTCAGTAGCCATCCTACGGCAAATGAGACCTGACATCTCTATTCCCGATAACTTCCATTGTGAGTCATGCCAGCTCGGTAAACATACTCGACGTTCTTATCCCCAAAAGCGTCAAGCCGAACCATATCCATATTTGAACTTATCCACTCAGATGTATGGGGTCCATGTCCAATTAAAACTACATTGGTTTTCAATATTTTGTTACCTTCATTGATGATTACTCTCGTTCTACATGGGTTTACCTATTGAAATCCCGTAGTGAAACCAACTCGATCTTTCGTGAATTCCATGCATATGTCAAGACCCAGTTCAAAACATCCATCCAAACCTTACGCACCGATAATGCTAAAGAATATGTGTCCACCGATTTCTCTATATATCTCAAATCACAAGGTATTATTCACGAGACTTCTTGCGCATATACATCTCAACAGAATGGTGTTGCTGAACGCAAGAACCGCCATCTGTTAGATGTTACTCGCACACTCATGATTCATTCTCATGTTCCTCGTCACTTTTGGGGTGATGCGGTTCTTACTGCGGCTTATCTGATTAATCGTATGCCATCGTCTGTTCTTCATGGCCAAACCCCGTTCTCTATTTTGTTTCCTAGAGGCACTCCATTTCCTCTTGAGATGTGTAGCTTATGTCCATGATCATTGTCCCGGAGTCCCTAAAACCGACCCTCGAGCCACTCGTTGTGTCTTTGTTGGTTACTCGCGTGTCCAGAAAGGTTATCGGTGTTATAGTCCTTCCCTTCGTTGATACTTTACTAGTGCTGACGTCACTTTTGATCCATTGCGTCCTTTCTTTCCAAAAGCTACCATTCCAGTTTCTGACCTGTTTCCTGATCCTGATATACCAGAATCTCACATCATCCCAACCTTTCCTATGTCATCTATTCCCTCTACCCCACCTGTCTCAGACACCACATTTCCAACTCCTACAGCTTCGGGCCTTCCGACAGATCCTCTGCCATTACTCTTCACCTATTCTCGGCGAGGTAAGGATCAGACCTCAGCGGCCCTTGATCCCTAGCCTACCCATGCCTCTGATACGTCCTCAGATCCACCTGCCATGACCGAACCTGACACACCCTAGCCAGATACTACCTCAGGTACCCTTGCTTATGACCCTCCAGGTGCACCATATCCCGATATCCCTATTGCCTTCCGTTGGGAACCTAGACGTTCCACTCGTTATCCCATTCAGGATTACGTTGCCTAAGCTCACCTTTCTACCGAGTCTCATGCCTTTACCACTTCCCTGGATTCCTACCCGATTCCTAAGAATGTGATGACAGCTCTAGCTCACCCAGGATGGCGTCAAGCCATGGAAGACGAGATTGGGCCTTACGGACCAATCAGACTTGTGATCTTGAACCGCTTCCTCCTGGGAAGCATGTTGTTGGTTTTCGTTGGGTTTTCACAGTTAAACTTAACCCTGATGGTTCTCTACATTGTCTGAAAGCTCGTTTGGTAGCTAAAGGCTACTCTCAAGCTTATGGTATTGATTATGACGAGACTTTCTCCCCAGTTGCCAAAATGCCCCTGTGCGTATTTGTATTGCTCTTGCTGCCATTCACCATTGGCCGCTCCACCAGCTTGATGTCAAGAACGCCTTTCTCAATGGTGTTCTTGAGGAGGAGGTTTATATGGAGCAGCCACTAGGGTTCATTGTTGAGGAGGAGGCCTCCAAGGTATGCAGACTGGGTCGTTCTCTATATGGCCTTAAACAGTCTCTAAGGGCATGGTTTGGTCGTTTCTCTAGTGTTATGAGAGAGTTTGGGATGGTTCGTAGTGCATATGATCACTCTGTATTCTTTAGACATCATCAGGGCCGAAGGATCATTCTAGTTGTTTATGTGGATGATATCATAATTACAGGGGATGATGAAGATGGGATTGCCAAGCTCAAACGGTTCCTTCAGACTTAGTTTCAGATTAGCGACTTAGGTAGACTTCGGTACTTCCTTGGCATAGAAGTATCTTGTTCCCCACAAGGAATACTCCTTTCTCAGCGGAAGTATGTCCTTGATATGCTAACTGAGTATGGCTTATTGGGTTGCAAACCGGTTGATAGTCCTATGCTTCCTACAAGGAAGCTCCTTCCAGAGGATGGGAGTCCATTGAAGGATCCCGAACGATACAGACGATTGGTTGGAAAGATTAATTATTTCACAGTTACACGGCCAGATATATCATTTGTCGTTGGTGTCCTAAGTTAGTTCATGGCACTCCATACACTGGACACTGGGATGCTGCTCTTCGTGTCTTACGATATCTCAAGACTACACCAGGTCTAGGGATCTTGTATTCTGATCAGGGTTATTGTCGTGTAGGTGCTTTTACAGAAGATGGAGATGGACGTGTATCTGGATTCTCAGATGCAGACTGGGCAGGTTGTCCCATTTCTCGTCGATCCACCACCGGATATTGTGTTTTTGTTGGTGGAAATCTTGTTTCGTGGAAGAGTAAGAAGCAACATACCGTATCCATATCAAGTGCCGAACCAGAGTACAGAGCTATGGCAGATGTTACATCAGAAATGATATGGATTCGTCGTCTTCTCAGAGAACTCGGGGTTATCTCTGAAAACCGGATGCGATTATACTGTGACAATCAATCTGTTATACATATAGCCAAAAATCAAGTATTCCATGAGAGAACTAAACATATTGAGGTTGATTGTCACCTAATAAGAGATCGGATAGTTGGCACTCAAAAGGATCCTCCATCTATTCAGCCAATTCATGTGAAAAACGGAATTCCAGCTAGCAGATAGCTTTACAAAACCACTCCGTAAAACACAAATAGACTTCATATGTAACAAGTTGGGCATGATCAATATCTATGCTCCAACTTGAGGAGGAGTGTTAGTTGTAAATATTAGTTAGCATAAGGACCTAATTATTAGCTAGAGGTCCCTAAGTGTAATTATAGGTGTCCCTATGTGTAATTATAGGTGTCCTTGCATGTAATTAGTATTTATTAGTTGGTCCCTCCTTTTCCCTACAAATAGAGGGGTCCTTCTCATTTTGTAAACACACATTCAATCAATACAAGTTTAGATTTCCTTTCCATTCCATACCATTCTCTTCACAAACCTCCTTGTTGCCTTTTTCTCTTGTCGTTGAGCATGGTGTCTGTTAGCCCAACGTGTCACATATGTTCAGCTCAACTTTCTAAATGGGTGTCGTGTAGCCTTAGAAAACCATTTTCATATTCAGTGTACATTTGTTGGACTCTTTGTAGTACTGAAATTGTGTTAGTATCATATGTATTTGTTAGGCTTTTGATTACTATTTATATGCTCATAATCAAATTGAAGACTACCACTATAGATAAGATATAGGAGTAGAAAAGATAGATGGATTGTAGTGTAAAAAAATAAATAAAATGTGTATAGTTTAAATAGGTGTAAAAGATATATCTTTTATTATCCTCCCCCACCCACCCACCCATATTCACCACATACATTCCCAACGGTCACTTTTGCAACGATATTATCAACCCCTTACACCTCCTTGACGCCTGTTTCTCTTGCCGCTAGGCATGGTGTCTGTTAGCCCCACTTGTCACGTATGTTTCGCTCTTGTTGCGGCATTGTAAGGTCGCCAACCCAAGGAACCATACTAGATGGTAATTGACAAAACACATAGTTCTAGACAAAAACTCAAACCATGCGCAACAGAATTTCATTAAACATACAAATGTAAAACATCAAATGTTAACCAACCAACAAAAGTTAACATAAGTCAAACATAGAAACTACCAATCTCTAAGGAAATGTCGGCTAACCATACATCTTGCGCCACAAAGCCGCTATCCATTCATCCAATGACACTTACCTGACACATATGCTAAAACTATAGCAACGTTGAGTGGATTTTATTAAGTAACTAGTAAATTTACACGCGCGTTACAGCGGTGTCAAAACTTAAAATAACTCGAATTTATATTGTCTAATGAAAACATATTATGTTTGACCTGACTTGTTTCCGAACAAAATTTACGTCAAAATGTAAACCAACTAAAAACGTACAATAATTAAGCACGGAACATGTTATATTTGGCCTGACTTGTTTGCGAAAGAAACTTACGTTGAAACATGAACCAACTTAAATTTATACCGACACATACATAAAACTAAATCCGTAAGAAAATAATGCTATTTATGTTAAAGAATGGTGCGGCGCCCTACGGTGGAGTTGAAGCGTAGAGTAACTCGGACTTATATCGTATAATGAAAACGTATTATAACTGAACTGACTCGTTTCGAAAATAATTTATGTTGGGATTGAACCCTATGAAAGGAATAGATGATACAAAGCCAAATAACACTATCCGAGCTTTGGTTAAACTATCAGAGGTTACAACCTCTGTTGTACATACACTGCTTTCCCTAAAGACTGCTCTCCTATCATCTGGCTTCACAAAGCTGCAAAGGTCTGCTAGAGTCACAAGGATCAGAGGATAGAGATCAGAGCTTAGTCATTAGTTAGATAATCAATGTAACAGTGCTAAGCACTGATAGTTAGATTTTGCAGTGTTTGTAGTTAGTTACATATGGTTTCCTGTCACTATCAACTCTGACATCATCAAGGATGCTCAGTGGTTAGATAGTTTAGTATAAATAGGTAACTTGTGCAACAATTTAACTCATCTATCAAAAGATCAACTTTCACATATCATCTTCTCTGCATTTTCTTACTACCAAACTTCAATTTCAAAGGCTGAGGGGGAGTTTGTGAATCACATGCAAGTTTACCAACTTGAAAGCATGATGATGATGAAAACAAACGACCATTGCCTGTAGTAAAAGTTTTCCATTTATTTCCGCTGCAAATCTCTTTTAAAACTCAATCATTTTCCATTTTTGAAACAAAAACTACAAGTAATTCAAACTCAGATCCTAACAATTGGTATCAGAGCTTGATTCATCAAATTCGATCTAACAATCGATTTGATTCGAATAGATCAGCTCTCTGCTATTTAGTTTGGTTGTTTTTGCTTGATAAACAGAGTTTTATTACGTTTAAAGTTTTTAAAACAGAAATCTGTGTAAAATAAACTGAAAATGTCTTAAAACATACAGGATGCCAACTCTGGATCCTTATTCAAACCGCCGATGCTCAAAAGAAATGAATATTTCATTTGGCAACGACGAATGGGTCATATCCTTGCTCAGCAAAACACCGGTTGCTGGAGATCTGTTGCTTATGGACCTCACGTTCCGATGGTTCCAAGCACAGAGGATCCAACTAAACAAGTGCCAAAAAATCCTGAAAACTTTTCGGAGCAGGATTTCCAGAAAATTGAATTGGATGCTAAGGCATTTTGCTTCGGCCTTACCAATGAGATTTATGCTGGTCTACTCCATTGCAATAGTGCAAAGGAGTTATGGGATGCACTGAAAGAGCAATTCGGTGGGACTGAGGAAGTGATTGAAAGTAACAGAGAAGTTCTAAATCAGCAATATGAAATGTTTTGTCACTTGAAAGGAGAGTCTCTAACACAACAGTTCGAACGTTAAAGCTGTCTCATCAGTGAACTTAGACTGGTTAACGTGGTTTTTCCTAATTCGACTGTCAATAGTCGTTTCCTTAGATCGTTACCAGATAACTGGGAGACTGTAGCTTATGTAACACGAAAGTCTGTTGGGTTTAAAGAAATGTCGTTGACACAACTTCATGGGATACTCCTCACTTATGAGAGAGAGTTAAACCAGAAAAAGAAGTTGCAAGATTCTGGCAAAATGACAGATGATTCCTCATTGGGTAATACAACTCTTTTTGGCCAAGAAGAGGGATCTGGCAGCAGTAAGGACAAAAGTTATGATCACTATATAGATATTACTTCTGGTGGGAACTTTGGATCTGAAACATATGAACCCAACTATGCTTTCACTGCTAGTGGGGAAAGCCAAACCTCTGATAATCTATCCTTTGAGCTGAATGACTTGCAACACTTTGAACCTTCTGATCTTGAAGAAATGGATATTTTGCACCAACTGACCCTATTGAGTGTTAGGGCTAGTAAATTCTATAAGAGAACTGGTAGGAAATTCCTAGGATTGCATGGGGGGTTGAAGGTTGGGCTGGATAAATCAAAAGTCAAGTGTTATAAGTGTAATAGGTTAGGACACTTTGCCAGAGAATGTAGGTCTCAAAATTCTAGACCAATAGTGACTCATCCTGTCCCTAGACCTCAGCACACACAAAACACTGCTCATTATTCCCAATATACCCCTGCTCAACATGTTCAAAACACTGCCCACTTTGCACATCCTGCTACTACTGTTCTAGTGCATTATGTTCAATCCACTGCTCCACAAATTCAATATGTTCAGGCACCATCACATCCTCAAGTGCATGTACAACAAGTACCTATTGTCACACAACCTGCTCAAACCACTGCTAGTCCAGCAGAGGTTGGTCAACAGAGCTTTTTCACACAAAGTTATGTTGACTGGAGTAGCTTGCCTGAGGATTTGACTGATGAGAACTTTGCTTTAATGGTCAAAAATGATGTTGAACAAGAATTTTGCTTAATGGCCTTAGAGATAATTGCTGAAGGTGTTGAATATGTGGAGTTAGTGTCAAAAACTAATGAAGTTCAAGTTTGTGATGAAACAGTGGTTTCAAGTGAAGAAAAGGAAAATGCTGCTGATAAGGAAAAGAACTCTCCTGCTGACCCATGGAATGTTGATGTGTGTGAAGATGAATGTGATTGTGCTCTCATGGCTGCTACAAAGGTATCACCTCAGATCCTTAAAGATCTATGTTCTGAAAAATGCATCATTGCTTTTGCAAACACTAAGCAGGTGAATGAAAACCTGAGAAACAAAATTTTAGAAGATGAACTTAATTTTGAAAAACTTATTAAAGAGTTAAAATCAAAGTTAAGTGAAAAAGATTCTAAAATCAGTAGCCTGAGACATGAATCAAGCATAACTAAGGACCAACTCCAAACTATGGTAGAAAAATACCAAGGTTGTAAAAAGGAGTTAGAAGAAACCCAAATCACTTGGTGAAAAATGGGTTGAATCCTGTAAAGGTTATGAGATTATGCTTGATGCTCAGATCAAGAGCAACATTAAGTTTGATGTAGGTTTTAGAACCTATGACTAAAATGAGAAAAATGTTGCTGAAATTGATTCTGAGTGGTCGAAACTATCCCAACAAATTTGGCTGGTGAAGAAATAAAAATCACAGATAAATCTGGAAACAAATTTGTTTTGGAAAAATCAGAGGTTTCAACAAAAGATAAAGCAATTGAAAAATATCAGTTTAAACCAACCTGGTCAGATGAATGTGATATTTTAGAAAACTTTAAACCAATGGACTTTACAACCTCTGATGGTATTAAAGCCCCGAAAGCACTGGTGATCCCTATCAATAAATGTATCAGCAGAGGTTACAACCACTGCTGATAAAAAGTCTGATAGGAAAAGAAGAGTAAAGATTAAAAACTTGTTTTGTGAATTTTGTAAAAAAAGAAATCATGTGGCTGCAGATTGTTGGCCTATGACATTAATAAAACTTGTGTTATCAAAAATTCTTCAAGATGCACCATTTGCAACAAAACAAATCACTTAACTCAAGAGTGTGCCTATATCAAAAACTATGAGCAAAAGGTAAAAGAGATCAAGGCAAAAGCACTTGAAAGAGAAGGTTCAAGTTTTGCTGGAAATAAATCTAAGCAGAGCTTTGAACAAACTGAAACATCTGCTACAAAAGCTTTAAACAAAACCTATGTTCCTAGAGAGGTGCAAGTGACAGATGCCCCACCATCAAACTTTTTTCCAAGAGGGTATGGCCAACCAGCCTATAAAAGGGTTCCTCTTACTTATGAAGGATACAAAAAGCCTTCAAAGCAAAGAGTGAATAAGCATCCCTTTGGATACAATCATCTGATAGGAAATGGTCAAGAGCAGATGTTACAAGAAAAAATCCAAACCACTGACCATTGTCCTAGACTTGAGGCTGGACCATCAGTGACCCCATCCAAACTTTTGGCTTTGGAGACCTATCTTAACTGATCTATTTACTTGATGTGCAGGGACCTTCTACTTGCCTTGATAGCTTATGGTATGTAGATAGTGGAGATTCCAGGCACATGACATGATGTAGAGCCCTTCTCAAGGACTTCATGGCTCATGGGGGAGGGGTGATATATCTTTTGGTAATAACTCAAAGGGAAAGGTTTTAGGGTATTGGTCGGTTCTGGCTGGTAAACTCAAGCTTGAAAATGTGAATTTAATTGACAATCTGAAATTTAACCTGCTGAGTGTCTCACAAATGAGTGACAGAGGTATGGATCCTTCTTCACTAAGAAAACTTGTCAAATTGTGGGACCAGAGATTGTTAAAAAGATTGATCAAATCATTGCTGAGAGCAAAGCACAACTCACTGCACATAAATGTGGGAATGTGTATGTGGTAGATATGTTAAAAGATAATCCTATATCTGGAACATGCTTATTCTCCGTTGCCTCTAGCAAAGAGACTGAGTTATGGCATCAAAGACTTGGACACACAAATCTTAAAACTATCACCACACTCTCAAAACAAAGTCTTATAAGAGGTTTGCCTCATAAGCAATTTTCCTGTGAAGAACATTGTGTTTCCTGCTTAAAAGGCAAACAACATAAAAGTTCTTTCAAATCAATTGAAGAGTCCAAAACAAGCCAATGTTTGCAATTGCTTCACATGGACTTGTTTGGCCCAGTGCAAATCATGAGCTTAAAACACAAAAGGTATTGCCTAGTGATACTTGATGATTTCTCTAGGTTTACATGGACTTTCTTTCTCCACTCTAAGGATGAAACTGCAGTCATTTTGCAAAACTTTGTTGAACAAGTAGAAAAGCAATTTGATCTTCCAGTAAAAATCTTTATGAGTGACAATGGAACAGAGTTTAAAAATAGGGAGTTGGATGCTTTTTGCGAGTCAAAAGGAGTTGTTAGACAATATAGCATTCCAAGAATCCAGAGCAAAATGGGGTGGTTGAAAAGAAAAAATAGAACTTTAATTGAATCAGCAAGAACTATGCTTGCAAACTCTGGTTTACCCTTGTCTTTCTGGGCAGAGGCTGTAAACACTGCTTGCTATGTCCAAAACAGAGTTTTGATTAACCCAAGGCATCAAAAGACTGCCTATGAGATTTTGTATAAAATCAAACCTCTGATTTCCTATTTTAAAGTTTTTGGCTGTCCATGTTTCATTTTGAACTTAAAAGATTCTATATCTAAGTTTGCAGCCAAAATTGACTGTGGTTATTTTCTGGGATACTCAACCATTGCTAAAGCCTACAGAGTTTTTAACTCTAGGACCAAGTGTGTTGAAGAAACTCTGAATGTGAAGTTCAATGAACTTTCATCACTGAAAATCCCAGCAAATCATGCAGAGCTTTTTGATTTAGATAAATTCACATTTGCTGATGCTTCTATCAAGCTAAACAATGCAGGTACACCACAACCATCTAGAGAAGATCAAGATCAAGAATATGACTGTGTGCTTCCACAAACAAAAGTCTATTCTTCCAAAGAGGATCATGTGCCACAAGCTCTTGTGTAAACTCTGCCACTTCTGGTTCAACAGTGTTTGATCCTCAAACCTCTGCCATTTCACAAAATCAAACATCTGTTGATAAAAGTCCTACATTTGGGCACAAAAATCATCAGAATGTTACCTCTATACCCCCAATACCACCACCTCCATTTACATCAGAGGCCGATACTTCAAATTCGCCAGCAGAGGTTAGCTTAGATGATACACATTTGCAGCCATCACCTCAAAATGCTATTGTTCCATACTAGGTGATTTAATTTATCTCAAAAGCCATCCAGCAGATCAAGTGATTGGCAACATCAAATCTGGGGTGCTCACATGGAGCCAATCCCAAAATATTTGTCTTTTTGCTGGTTTACTATCACTCACACAGCCAGTCAAGTACCAAGAGGCACTGAAAGACAACAGTTGGGTAGAAGCCATGCAAGAAGAACTCCTTCAGTTCAAGAGACAACAAATTTGGGAGCTTGTGCCACTGCCAAAAGATGTAAGTCCAATTGGCACAAAGTGGGTCTTCAAGAACAAAACTGATGAAATGGGTATTGTTGTAAAAAACAAAGCAAGGCTCGTGGTTCAAGGCTACAGACATGAAGAAGGTATAGACTATGATGAGACTTTTGCTCCTGTAGCAAGGTTGGAAGCTATTCGCCTGTTCTTAGCTTTTGCTGCTAACCACAATATAAAGGTATATCAAATGGATATAAAGAGTGCATTTTTATATGGAAAAATTAAAGAAGAGGTGTATGTCTGTCAACCTCCAGGTTTTGAAGATGCATTCCATCCTAATCATGTCTATAAGCTCAACAAAGCATTGTATGGCTTGAAACAAGCACCAAGAGCCTAGTATGAAACTCTATCCATTTTTTCTCTTATCAATAGGGTTTACTAGAGGCAAAATAGATAAAACCCTGTTTTTAAAATGGAAAGGAAAAGATTTGATGCTTGTCCAAATTTATGTGGATGACATCATTTTTGGATCCACAAGCACTGCTATGTGTGAAGAGTTTCGAAAAATCATGGCAGCAGAGTTTGAGATGAGTGCAATGGGTGAGCTCCAATGTTTTCTTGGTCTTCAAGTTAAACAATTGCACAATGGTACATTTATCCATCAAAACAAGTATGTGAAAGAACTGCTTAAAAAGTTTGATATGGATGATTGTAAACCATGTAGCACACCCATGGCAACCTCCAAGCTAGTCACCTTTGATGGTAAAGATGACCTTGTTGATCAAACTCATTATAGAAGCATGATTGGGTCTTTATTGTACCTAACTGCATCAAGGCCAGACATCATGTTTGCAACATGTGTTTGTCCCAGATCACAGGCATTACCTAGAAAGTCTGATCTTATTGCTGTAAAAAGGATATTCAGATACATAAAAGGTGCTCCCACACTTGGTATCTGGTATCCAGCTAATGGGAATATTGAGCTTTCAGGTTTTTCAGATAGTGACTTTGCTGGGTGCAAAACTACAAGGAAGTCCACATCAGGAGGATGTCAATTCCTAGGTGATTGTCTAGTGTCTTGGCAAAGCAAAAAGCAGGTTGCAGTTTCAACATCCACTGCTGAGGCAGAGTATATCGCTGCTTGCACTACTCAACTCTTGTGGCTTCAAAACCAGTTGCTGGATTTTGGTGTAATTGCACTAAAGACTCCACTCAGATCGGACAGTTAAGCTGCTGAAAACATCATTAAAAATCCAGTTTCTCATTCAACTACAAAGCACATTGACATCAGACATCACTTTGTGGGAGATTTTTATGAAAAAGGTTTGATTTTTTGCATCATGTCCATACTTCAGATCAGTTGGCAGATGTTTTAACCAAGGCATTGGATACATCTACCTTTGAAAACTTGATCTCAAGAATTGGAATGCTAAACATGGATTAAAAACAAGTTTTCTTGTAAATCCATGCGTACATAGCATCAAAATGTTTTCAGAAAATCAAAAACTCATCCTTAAAAATAGTTAAAATTGAATTTTTCAATAAATCTTTAAAAGTCTGCTCATAACATCTGTTTGCTCAAACCTCTAATAGGTTTCAAAATCTTATCCACTATTAAAGTGTATCCTCTGACTTCCATTTTTACCACTTTTTCAAAACACTGATAGCTATCCTCTGATAGTGTTAAAAATCAGTACTTTTCTCATCAGAGGTTACACGTGGCCAGATGTTAGCCATCAGATCTTGCAACAGATGCCACGTAATCATCACTTTTTCAAAACCCTATAAAAACCATGTTTTATCCCTCACCAGTGTTTACCCTAAACTGTGTCGATTTCAAAAATCTCAAAACAGTTTTTCTCTCTAACACCATGGCTCCCAAATCAAAATCTTCGAAGAAATCCACATAA
The DNA here is from genome assembly GCA_947069175.1 of Scalesia atractyloides. Lineage (NCBI taxonomy): Eukaryota > Viridiplantae > Streptophyta > Magnoliopsida > Asterales > Asteraceae > Scalesia > Scalesia atractyloides. Next base: position 56,990,748 of record CAMTDV010000009.1, read on the forward strand.
GCACTTCCACCCTACACTCTCATAATCAAAACCCCACATAATTACACCGCCATACTTGAAGCAAACGACGCAAATACTCACTATCATCCAATGATTCGAATTTTGCAAAAGTCGAAAGTCAAGCACATGTTAGAAGTCAAAGCCCCAATTTACATTGATTCTCTTCGTGACTTCTGGACTAATGCTAAGGTTCACTCAACTGCTGCTGGTGTTCCTTATACAATAATCTCAAGAGTAGGGGGAGTGTTGATGCAAATTAGCCCCCAATCGATCTCTCAAGTTTTCAAGTTAAATGACATAGCACACCCTGTGTCATTTCCCCAAAATGAGATCCAAGCAGAGTTTCTGAAAAGAGGTTATGTAGGCCAGATGAAAGGTATGACCATCTTTAAACCTAACTTTCCTGCTGAGATGAGATTTTTCTTTCACACAATTCTAACTTGTCTCTTAGCAAAAACCACTGCTTTCAATGAAATTCCATTGAACATGCAATATCTGGGGTATGCAATTTTAACTGACACAGATTTTAACTACTCCCAAATACTGTTCAATGATCTTGTGAATAATTTTCAAAATATTGCAAAAAGAAAAGCTTTTTTGATTCATCCATGTTTTCTGAGTGTTTACTTACAAGATCAAATCAAAGGTCATGAAAGTAAAAAAGGCATTGTGACTAAACCAGGCTGCCTCACTCATGAAACCTTCACCAGAATAACAAACCAAGATAAAGTTGCGAAAACACAAGTAGAGGAGGCTGAGCAAATTTTACCTGAACAAAATGTTCAAACTCAACCTCTTACTACTAAGCCCACTGCTCTTGGTGATCAGGGCACCACAACCGCTGATCTGAAGCCCACACCAAAAATCCTCAAAAAGAAAACCAAAACACATACCAAAAAGCCCACCAAACTCAAAAAGGGTCCTTTGGAATATGACATCCCAGAGGTTAACCCAGTGACAGTACCAATGTCACAAACCACTGCTGCTACTTCTTCACAGCAGATGGTTCAAAGATCTCCAACCGGCTTTGAAACTCCTTCTTCCTCACAAAAGGAAAAGGTTGTAGACACAGGGACACCAAATTATGAAGCTCTAGATCCACTTGGTTCTATCTTCCACAGCACCTCTCCCAGGGCACTGTCGCTTTCTACACAGCCACCTTCACCAATGACTACCCTTCCACCTACTATGTTACCATTGCTGAATGCAATTGAATTAGACCAGACACAAAGCAGCACTTCTCAACAACCTATTACTGAGAATATACTTCATCAAGAGGCTGGATCTGACTCTTTATTCATTGTTAGCCCATCAGCACATGAAGAGGCTACATCCCTTGGGTTACATGTAACCCTTGGTGATAGTTCAACTCAAGCAGCCACTACAATTGCTGAACTCCCAAGTTCTCGGTTGGACAGTGGTTTCATTACTAAGACTTGGTTGAAGGCAACCACTGTTGAGGCAACAACTGTTACCTCTATTGTGGGAAGTCCTCAGTTCCAAGACAAAGGGGCATCTATGGTTGAAGCTGGTACTAAAACCACTGCTAATGATACCATAGATACAACTACCACTTCAGGTAGGAGTTCAGATGATCCTATTAACTTAGGTGATGAGCTAAAATACCAGGATTTGACGGAGAGAGTGACAAAGATAGAAAATTCTGTTGATGAAACAAAAGTTTACTAAAGCAGATGATAGCTACAAAAAGTCAACCCTCTGTTCTATCCACTACTGATCTCAAAGAAGCTCTTAACCTCTGTTTCAACATCAACAACATTATTTGGATCTACAACACAAGCACCAGATGAATGATGTTAGAAACATGGTTGAATCAAGGTATCAAGACACTATAGCAGACATTAAAGCCATCAAAGCTCATCTACTCACAACCACTGGCCATGCACCTCCAACGGTTATCTTTGTTACAACAGATGAAGCCAAAAAGGGGGAGAAACCTTTGGGAAACAAAAAGCTGAAAATAAATGATGATAAGGCCAGACCTACTTTAAATATTCCAAGGCCTGATGGTTCAAAGAAGATAGATTTAACTGATGAAATTGTGGCCAAGGCAAGGGCTAGTCACAAGAAGACAGTGATCGAGGAGAGCAGAGTGTTGGTTGAGAAAAAGATTGAACAGCAAAAAGAAAAAGGAGAGGTTGGTACATCATCAAAGAGGATACCTGCTAGAAAAGCCAGGCAACCAGCATCCACACCTCCTAAAACTAAGCTTGCAACCAATCAAACCATTAAAACCTCCGCCTCTCAAAAACCTATCACATCTTCAAAACCACAACCCACATCCACACAAGCAGATGTTACAGCACCTGTTGTGTCAACATCTGTTGATACAGTAGAGGTTGCAACAGATGCAACTCTATCCACTGCGATGATCACATTTCCCACATCAACTCATCCATTATCCACACCACCAAAAATGCCATCACCCACTTTAAGGTTTAAAAGGAGAAAGATCACAAAAGTGATAAATGATGATAAGATTCCTGCACCTCTTCCACTATCATCACAACCAATGACCTCCACATCAGTGCTTACAACATCTTCAACTCTTAAAGTTACTCCTGCAGCAAAGTTGTATCCTCTTGATTTACCAGCAGTCAGGAAGAGATCCTAAGTTTCTTTTTAGAGGATGTCCCTGACAAAAGAACAATCCTATCTCTTGATGGCTATCCAAGACCTGCAAATGTTGACGATTACCTGAAGTTGAAACAGAAGCAAGCATAGGATATTGCCAAAAGAGAATCAGCTGGTAAAGATGATAGAGAAATACAGATTGCCATGTCCTTTCAACTAAGTAAAGCCAACATTTTAGAAAACTTTGTCAAGAACCTGAGCAACCAGTTGTCTTAAAGGGAAGATAAGCTGCTCAAAAGTGAACTCATTGAGTATATCATGGAGAAGAAGATGTATAAGGCAACAAGGGCACAGTTCAGGGATTGGAGCATAGATGAGCTAAGAGAAGAAATCAACAGAATGCAAGAGATGTTGAAAGATCCTCTTAAAAAGCCAACTCCTCCCAACTAGGATTTACACAAGAAAGATATGACTGAAAGAGCCTTGAAGTTGAAGAGAATGAAGAATGAACTAATTCAGAATCATTATGGTTCAAAGAATCAAGTGATGAGATGGGGTGAGGTCAGGATGATAGACACTTACAAAAATTTGGAAGAAAGGAGGAAAAAGGATCCATCCATGCCTCCTAAACCTGGTTATTCAAAAGAAGATGCTATTCTCAAAGCCCAACTCTCGAAAAAGTCCAGCACAACATCTGCCCATTCCACACTTGCCCTGTTACACAGAAAAAGGCAAGGGGAGATGTCTGAGAAGACTGACAAAGAGTCTGAAGATACATTTATCAAAGAAGGAATACAGAACATGATTGATTATCCAACAGATGATTCAAGTGCCAAGCTGGCTAAAGATTTATCACAAATAGCTCCTTCTCAATCCTCAGCAATAAAAGCTCCTTCAAGAAAACCTTCAGACCCAAAAATTCTAAAGTGGAAGGTCGACAAAGACACCCATGAATTGACACTGCTCAAGTTTGATGGTAATGCCACTAAACTATCTATGGAAGCTGCTTATGGACTTACAGTAGAAGACTTCCAAGAATTATCATGTTTAGAGCTCGAGAAGGATGCTGATGACATAGAATCTCTTAACTTTGAACTTCAATTCAAAGATCAAATAAGAGAATTCTTCCTGAGGAATAAAGACCAAGAATAAAGTGTTTTTGGCATCATCTGTTCCAGGGGGAGATTGTTGGGATTGAACCCTATGAAAGGAACAGATGATACAAAGCCAAATAACACTATCCGAGCTTTGGTTTAAACTATTAGAGGTTACAACCTCTGTTGTACATACACTGCTTTCCCTAAAGACTGCTCTCCTATCATCTGGCTTCACAAAGCTGCAAAGGTCTGCTAGAGTCACAAGGATCAGAGGATAGAGATCATAGCTTAGTCATTAGTTAGATAATCAATGTAACAGTGCTAAGCAATAATAGTTAGTATTAGCAGTGTTTGTAGTTAGTTACATATGGTTTCCTGTCACTATCAACCCTGACGTCATTAAAGATGCTCAGTGGTTAGATAGTTTAGTATAAATAGGTAACTTGTGTAACAGTTTAACTCATCTATCAAAAGATCAACTTTCGCATATCATCTTCTCTGCATTTTCTTACTACCAAACTTCAATTGCAAAGGTTGAGGGGGAGTTTGTGAATCACATGCTAGTTTACCAACTTGAAAGCATGATGATGATGATGAAAACAAACGACCATTGCTTGTAGTAAAAGTTTTCCATTTATTTCTGCTGCAAATCTCTTTTAAAACTCAATCATTTTCCATTTTTGAAACAAAAACTACAAGTAATTCAAACTCATATTCTAACAATTTATTTCAAAATAACATAGACCAACTGAAAACAAACACGAAGATGGATTATATTTGACCGACTTATTTCTAAAAAAGGTTACACCTAAATGTAAATCAACTTAATTTATATCGATAAGCATGCATGTAAACCTCTATTACAAAATCGTGTGCACCACCCCAGCTAGGCCTATCGTCATCAAAGGCCATGACTGCCTATGTCATTAGACTCGTTGTCACCTTAACACAACAACTTCCTACATGTCGCCTCAACGCAGCAACCACTTACATCATTAAATTCCTTGACACCTAACGCAACAATTGCCTACCTCCAAAACTCATCCACGCTTGTAACGAACACTGCCCGCACATAAAACTCTAAAACCACATTTAAATCACACACATATGCATACAACTTAGCATCAAACATTCACATGAAACATCTATATGCCATCATATTTAAAAAATAGTAAATCGTAAAAAGGAGACTATAAAACTCACCTTACGCGGATGTCTTGTATTAGACATCACTACCAATTACAGACTTCACCACTCCGTCGAACACACGACCTGGATTATGTAAATCCGGTTACAACTAAGCTCGAAAGCAACCTCGCAAAAAGTCTAAACTCAGAGTGGAACTCGTATCCGACCCCCATGGTCGTGAACACCACCCCCTTCAACTCGGCTTGGCTCAGCAACCCAAGCCATCACTTTGTAACCCCCTTCAATTCGGCTTGGCTCAGATAATCATCTATTCAAGTTATTAAATTAACGCACTTATGTGTCATCAGTATTACTAAAGCTAATACACCGGATTCACACGATATCATATCTGAGTCCTTGGAGCTCCAGTTATTAATTGCATAATTTTTTACAAGTTGTTTCTTTTATTCGAGAAATAACAAAAATGGGTTTCCCGTAATCATGGAACAAGAAAAAGCAAACGATGTAGGGTGCTCTAGACACAAAGGTGGAAATACACCGTTGTAACTCTCTTCACTATCCTACGAGGAAACAAATCATACCCAAAACAAGTATCAACCACCTCAGCAATTTGTAGTTGTTGGATGCTTTTTATTCTTCATGATAGAGTCATGTATAGTGCTGGTTGGCAAACCATGTGTCTAGTATAGATGGGTACCTCTTTACAAATCCCCATAGTTAACCACCCTTTTAGGTGATCATGACCGAATGTTGACGTCATTATCCTAGGAGTAATAATCCCAATTTCATTTGGTGTATATGTATGTGTGTTTATCGATGAAATGAGATAACAACAGGTTAGAAGTTGCTAGGAGTGTTGATTGTCTAGTGTTGGTTTTCATGAAAATTCATAGTTTTATTGTTTCATTTCTAGTTTTTGGTTTTTCGTAAAAAAGAAATTATATATAAATATATTCATTTACATATATGAAATATGTGTGAGGTTCATTGGGGAATACTAAAAAGTGAGAAACCGGGGAATACTCTTAAAAATTTAACTTAACATGTTAAAAATCATTTTTTTAAAATTTCGACGCTTCTCCTTATAAATACTTGTAGAAGCATTTTTAATAAAAAACTAAAATAAAAAAAGTTAAAAAGGCAAAAAAAATTTACAAAAGTTACTTTTTTATTCGAATAGTTTCTACCCATTTTTATAAGGAAAATGGCTGAAAATTTATTAAAAATTGATTTTAAAATTTTAAGTTAATTTTATAAGATATATATTTTTAATTGTTTTTAAAACAATTTTTTTTTATATTTTTAGTTTTTGATTTTTTATTAAAAATGTGTCTACATGTATTTATAAGAAAAAACAGCGAAAAAAATTAAGAATAAACTAATTTTTAACATGTTAAGTATAATTTTTAAGAGTGTTCCCCGGTTCCCCACCTTTTTAGTGTTCCCCAATGAACACTTCCCTATGAAATATAATTATATATAAGTGTTGTGTTTTACTAATAATGGTTCGAATTTATATTATAATTTGGCTAAACTTCCTTGAATTACAGATAGTAAACTATAGGTTGGATGTTATTTTTCTTCTTCATGAGAGCCTCGTCTACAGTGTTTGCTAGCAAGCCAGGTGTCTAGTATCAAAAAACATCCCTCATGTAGACATAGTGGTCATTTCATGAGATAACTTTCTCACTCAAAAACATGACGTCCTATACATGGCCTCCCCCGTTAATGGGCGCCTCCCTATAAATAGTCGGATACACATAGTGATGACAACCCTTTTGGGTTATCAAGACTGAATGTTGATATGACTAGGCTATAAATTTCAATCGCAATTCAAGTTGGTATGTGTGTTATTGGTAATATGGGATGTCAACGGGTTAGAAGTTGCTAGGGGTGTTCATGGTCCGATGCAATTGGTTTTCATGAAAATTCAAGGTTTTACCGTTTGGTTTTGCCACTTTTGTTGTTTTTTTAGTTAAAAAAGTTATATATAAATATATCTTATTTATGAAATATAATTTTATATAAGTGTTGTATTTTACAATAATGGGTCCAATTGATATAACAATTCGGCTAAACTTCATGGGATTGCAGATAGTAAGTTGTTGTTGTTGGATGTTTGTTTCTTCTTCAAGAGAGTCTCGTTTACAGTGTGTGTTAGCAAGCAAGTGTCTAGTATATCAAAAAGCACCGCTCTTGCAGGAGGACTTAAACAGTGGTCGCTTTATGTAACAACTTTTGCTTTCTACATCTTTCTCTCTCTAAAACATGAAATCCTATATATGGACGCCCCCTATTGATGGGTGCCTCTGTACAGATAGTTAGATACAAACAATGATGACAACCCTTTTGGGTTTATCAAGACCGAATGTTGATGATACTGGCCTAGGAATTACAATCTTAATTTTAGTTGGTTGTGTGTTATTGGTAAAATAGATGGCAATGGTTAGAAGTTGCTAGGGGATTTCATGGTCCAGTGCGGTTGGTTTTCACAAAAATTCACAATTTTACTATTTGGGTTTTCTAGTTTCATGGTTTTTGTGAATAAAAAATTATATATAAGTATATTTATTTAAAAGTATGAAATCTAACTATATATTATTATTGTATTTTACTAATAATAGGTCGAATTGATATAACAATTTATATATAACGTCATGGAACTACGAGTAGTAAACTATAGTTGTTGGATGTTTGTTTCTTCTTCATGAGAGCCTCATCTACAAAACACACCGCTCATGTAGAAGCACTAAAACAGTGTTCGCTTCATGAAATAGATTTCTTTCTCATCATATTTCTCTATCTAAAACACAAAATCCTATATATGGCTGCCCCCGTTGATAGGTGCCTCCATATAGATAATCAGATACACACGATGAGGGATACACACGATGAGGACCACCCTATTGGGTTATCATGATGGAATGTTGATGTTATGGCTTAAGGATTACAATCTCAATTCCAATTGGCGTATGTGTGTTATCCGGAAAATGGGATGGCAACGCGTTAGAAGTTGCTAGAAGTGTTCATGGTCCGGTGTGGTTGGTTTTCACAAAAATTTAGGGCGTTACCGTTTGGTTTTGCCACTTTCATGGTTTTTTGTTAAAAACTAAAGTTATATATAAATATATTTTATTTATGAAATATAATTTTATATAAGTGTTTTATTTTACTAATATGCATATAACAATTCAGCTAAACGTCATGGAACTACATATAGTAAATGTAGTTGTTGGATATTTGTTTCTTCTTTAAGAGAGCCTCCTCTATAGTTTTGGTTAGCCAGTAGGTGTCTAGTATATCAAAAAGCACCACTCTTGTAGAAGCACCGAAACAGTGGTCGCTTCATGAAATAAGTTTTGCTTTCTTCATCTTTCTCTCTTTAAAACACGAAATCTTATGCATGGCCCCCTATTGATGTGTGCCTTCGTATTGATAGTTAGATACAAAACTAATGACCACCCTTTTAGGTTATGAAGACTGAATTTTGATGATACTAGCATAAGAATTACAATCATAATTTTAGTTGGTTATGTGTGTTATTGGTAAAAATGGATGGCAATGGGTTAGAAGTTGCTAGAGGTGTTCATGACAGGCTGGTGCGGTTGGTTTTCACGAAAATTCACAGTTTTACTATTTGGGTTTTTCTAGTTTCATGGATATATAATTATTTGAATATATGAAATATAATTATAGAGTTAATTACATAGTTAGTCCCCGTGGTTTGCACAAAGTAACATACTTAGGTACTAATAGTTTAAAATCACATTCTAGGGTATTAACTTTTCATTTTGTAACGTTTGGAGGTATTAACGTTAATTGTTTGTTAAACTATTAGTATCTAAGTATGTTATTTTGTGCAAACCACAGGGACTAACTATGTTAATACTCTAGAAGTTAATACCTCCAAACGTTACAAAATGAAAAGTTAATACCCTAGAATGTGATTTTAAACTATTAGTACCTAAGTATGTTGTTTTGTGCAAACCACAGGGACTAACTATGTAATTAACTCTATAATTATATATACAAGTCTTGTATTTTACTAATAATAGGTCGAATTGATATAGAAATTTAGATAAACGTCCTGGAACTACAAATAGTAAACTATAGTTGTTGGATGTTTGTTTCTTCTTCATGAGAGCCTCATCGACAAAATGCACCACTCATGTAGAAGCAGTAAAATATTGTTCGCTTCAAGAAACAACTTTATTTCTCATCATCTTTCTCTATCTAAAACACAAAATCCTATACATGGCCGCATCCGTTGATGGGTGTCTCCGTATAGATAGTCGGATACACACAGTGATGACTACCCTTTTGGGTTATCAAGACTGAATGTTGATGTTATGGCCTAGGAATTACAATCTCAATTCCAATTGGTGTATGAGTGTTATCGGTAAAATGGGATGGCAATGGGTTAGAAGTTGCTAGAAGTGTTCATGGTCTGATTTGGTTGTTTTTCCCAAAAAATCACGATGTTACCCTTTGGTTTTGTGACTTTTGCGGTTTTTTGTTAAAAGGTAAAGTTATATATAAATATATTTTATTTATGAAATACAATTTTATATAAGTGTTGTATTTTACTAATAATGGGTCCAATTCATATAACAATTTGGCTAAACTTAACGGAACTGCAGATAGTAAATGTAGTTGTTGGATATTTGTTCTTATTCAAGAGAGTCCCATCTGCATTGTTGGTTGTAAGCAAGTGTCTAGTATATCAAAAAGCACCGCTCTTGTAGAAGCATTGAAACAATGGCTGCGTCATGAAACAACTTTTGCTTTTTTCATCTTTCTCTCTCTAAAACACGAAATCCTATACATGGTCGCCCCCATTGATGGGTGCCTCGGTATAGATAGTTAGATACAAATGGGAATGATATGAAGACTGAATGTTGAAGATACTAGCCTAGGAATTATAATCTTAATTTTATGTGGTGTGTGTGTGTGTTATCGGTAAAAATGGATGGCAATGGGTTAAAAGTTTCTAGGGGTGTTCATGATCCGGTGCGGTGTGGTTGATTTTCCCGAAAATTCAAAGTTTTACTATTTGGTTTTGCCAGTATCGCCAGTTTTTGTAATATATATATATATATATATATATATATTCAAATATATAAAATGTAACTACATATAAGTCTTGTATTTTACTAATAATAAGTTAAATTGATATAACAGTTTAGCTAAACATCATGAATTGCAGATAGTAAACTGTAGCTGTTGGATGTTTGTTCTCTTATCTTGATAGCTTCCTCTAAAAAAAGCACTGCTCATGTAGAAGCACATGAAACGGTGGTCGCTTCATGAAACAACTTTCTTTCTCTAAAACACAGAATCTTATACATGGTCGACCCCGTTGATTATGCATAGATAGTAGATACACATAGTGATGACCACCCTTTTTGGTGATCAAGACCAAATATTGACATTACTTTCCAAGATAAATAATAAATGTGTACTAGACCATTTTACAATATTGCCTCCATGTTTCAAACCACAAAACAACCAAATTGTTATTGTGTGGATAGTTCGGTTTATACGATTTGAACGTTTATATTTTAGACCGCCCAAACTTCTTCAGTTTGGCCGGTTTATGAACTTTGAGATGTTGCAATTGTGGTGCATTAGATATTGCCATGATATGGTGGAGAAGGGCTCATCAAGCTAAACTTTGAGGAGAATCTCTCACTAGCCTACTTTTTATTGTTGTTGGCTTAACAACTGTGTACTTAGGTAGATGATGTGATTACAATGTTATATAATTTAAAGATCATTTTCACCCGGTTTTTGATCGTTTCCTTTAAGATTATAGTATATCAGTTACTTTTAGTTTTTCAGGACCAACATGTCTCGGGACGAATAAACAAACGAACCCGCATAAGTAAATAATGAAAACTGGTCACAAAAGGCATGGGCAAGGGGCCATGGCCCATTAATCACGCCCATGTACCCCACACACACTAGAAGACAACCTGATGTGGTCTCCACTTTGCCCCATGCTTCATCCAACACACCCACATGTTATCCAGGCACGCCTTATGCATGACGTAACATGCCCCATAGGGGGCAACGTCTGAACAATATGATCCCGACCAAGTTAGTGGAACAAACCTTTGTCTTAGCACATGGTCATGCCAAACTGGACATGGATCGTACCCCACCTCCTAGATATCCTATAAATTTAGGCCCAGGCTTCCATTCAATACACCTATCCTTAGATATTATCACCACATTGTATTTTCATGTTTTTAGTAGTTTTAATCAGAATTTAGTAGTAGATAACATACCTTTAATCCAAGTTGTAAGACTAATCGTTTTACATTTATGTCTTATGGACTTTGTTTATGAATATGTCAAGTTTGAATGTGTTTCATATATTTGCTACGATTGGAGGATGAACCTGATATGATCTTTTGATTTTTATTAGGGATTTTAAATTGCCTTGTGTTAGTTACTTTGAGTTATGAACTTTCCTCATTGAAAATGAGCTATTTAAAAGCTTTGAAACAAGTCTCTAACTTTGTGTTTGTTGATTCAAACATTCATGTTATCTATGTCTATGTGGGATTTAACATGTTGACCATAGTGATTGATGGATGAAACCGCTTGTGAAAAGTCATCACTTGATATTTTTGTTCCAACATTGTGGTGGTTGTTTTGTGACATCATCGTGGCAACTTTCCGATATTATTGTGGGGATTGACACACGTAACTGGGGTCACCTCATCTTATTGAACTAACACACACATTATCACTTGCTTCATATAACGACTTTAGGTGGTTGTTAGGTGATATGATCATGGAAATTTTTTGAGAAGTGGCCAGACCTCATGACGATCGTAGTATGCCTTGCACTTCACGGTAACAAGTCGATAGGTTGCCACCATTTGTGTGAGGTAAAAGGGGGCCTACAACCCAAGTAAGTAAATGATGGAGGCATTAGGATTAACCCATTTCTTTATTCAAAACCATTATTTTTCTCTTTTTCATCCCCTCACCAAAAACTCCCCTAGTTAACCCCTTTGAGCCTAAACCTTTTCATTTCTAAACCCACAAAACATAAAATCACCCATCAAAGACCTTTTTCAGTTAAAACCATTTGTTTTAGTAAAAAACTCGGTTGTCTTCAAAATTGACATGAAAAAAACATGTAGTTCTTGATACAACCAAACAAGTCCTTCAAAATCTTGTTTGAAAGTATCTAGTTCAAATAAAATGTCACAAAAATAAATTTTACGAAACCGACACTTTTTACGCTTTTCGTCATTTTACTAACTTCTAACCTAAAAACACCTACCCTTAGCCCAAGCCTAACCCTTTTTAAAGTCCTCTTGATATTTATAAAGGTTTATAGTTAAAAAGGAGAATGTTTGATCTCTTGTCAAGCATATAATAGAAGTAAGTTCCACGCCGGAATCAAGTGTTATCACAAAAATACATCTTCGGCCGAGTGTTGAGTGATCTCTTGCGAGGTGTGTGAACTTGTATATGACTAAATAAAATTTTAAAAGGGCATGCTATGCCTAAATAAATAATGTTTCTTAAAAATTGTTCTCAATAAATCATGACGAATAGGATTGTAAATAAAATAAAAACAAAATAAAATAAAGATCTTAGATTCCTGACACTCTAGACAAGCCACCAAAACTTCTTCTCTACCTATTCCATTTGGGTGTGTAAACCGCATTTAAGAGTTTTGCTTGAGGACAAACAAAGATTCAAGTGTGGGGGTATTTGATGTGTACAAAATGCAATATATAAATTACATCAAACGAGTCATAAAAGCAACCCTTTTTAGTACTAATGTTGGAAAAAACACGTTTCTTTGTTCCTTTTTAATTTACAGGACTAATAGAGCTTAAAAGAACAAAAGGAGCAAATTATCAGTTGAAACCAACACAAAATACAAGAAGAAGGAATAACGTGACATGCCCGGACCATCGGCAGCATCCTAAGAACAAAAACAAGAGAAACAGAAGCTGATCATGGGTCCGTGTCCACCCAGACATGCGCCGTGGTCAGCTAACAGCTCCTGCAGAAAAGAAAAAATTGCAGAACTCAAGCCAACACGGGCCGTGTTCGGCAGGAATGGGGCGTGGTCAACGCTAAGATTCGCAGAATCTTCATAGTACAACAAGATTCTGACCACGGGCCGTGCCCAGAAGACACGGGACGTGTGAAACCCTAAGCTGACAGCTGCAATTAATGAAGGGAGAGAATGAAGAGGTCACGGGGCCGTTCCCAGTGGGCACGGGGCCGTGGTCAGGGCTCTGATCTGACTATAAATAGAGGTGTTTGGTTCCCTTCAAAGGCATCCCTTGGCAAACCACTTCTCTCCCACTTTGCCACCACTCCACCACCACTACAACACCAATACCCACCACCATCATCTATCTTCCATATTTAGAGTGTGAAGTAGTCTTGGGATCCAAGATTGATCATAAGAGTTCTTGTCAAACAAAGGCTATGCTTGGCTAATCTCTTACATCACTTGGTGAAGACAAATCTTTTATGTATTACTTTTGATTTTTAATCTTTCGGCTATTTTTTAATTGGGTATGTATTAATGACTTTAATAACTAGTTTCTTATGTTGAAAGTGAATTTTCCTAACCATTTCTTCATGATGTCATTGATTGCTCATTCGTGTCTTTACGGTCTATATAAAGCATGTTAACTACTTGGAATGGGGTTAGAAGGGTGGTTTAGTAAAGTTCTTGTCTCGTTCAGTGTATAGATCCTGGGAGGACTTGGTTTAAGCTTACTAGGACCTCCTTCAATACCCCATGGTATTGGATGGCGGGGCGCGGATAGCTTGAACCCCTCATATGTACTATTAAAACATAAATCTGGCCTCTTGGGATTGTATCCATGCTGACTCAAACCACTTGGCCGAGGGTAACGTCACCTTCAAAAGAGGGGCCTACTACTTTTCGCATTAATAACTTACTTAATCGTCTTCCAATATTCCGACCTCTTGGGATTATATCCCTGCTTACTCAAACCACTTGGCCGAGGGTAACATCACCTTCTAAAGAGAGGCCTACTACTATAACTAAGATAATCTCTTAAAAAGTCCGAAAGTGTGAAAATCATCAAAGGATACATAAAAGAGGAGTTGGATCCAAGTGATTCTATCTTGTCTATTTGTATTTCATTTTTATTTATCGTTTTATTTTCATGTTTATTTTTATCTTTTAAAACTTTTATAAAAAAAAATTGTATCAATTAGACGTTGACGCTAAACCGGTATTAAAAGCTCTTGTGTCCTTGGACGACCTCGGTATCTTACCAACACTATGCTACGCTCGCGATGAGTGCATCTGGACTAGTGTGTGTTTTTAGTACAATATCGTGTTTTATAATTTAAAACTTGACTAATGCGTAAAACGGACTTAAAATATCAATAAAATCATAACACGCTCGACACGCACCACAAACCGTCTTGCGAATACATCCCCAAACACGAACTTGTCATCGCATAAATAATCTTGATCAATACCTATGTCTCAAAATTGACAACCCATTTATTCCATATCAGGGAGCTACAAAGCTTTGCTGAAACCATCCTAGACTGTATAACCGACGTGTCTAATCATGTACAAAAACCTCTAATTTAACGTTAGGGAAAAACGTTCATGAAAGTCATCCCCGAAAATTTTCCCACATCCCAAAATAGTTCCCAAAACGAATATAAAGTTCTATGGGGACATACCTTTGCATACGTGTCATCCTTGGCGCGTTAGTATAAAACTCATGTAACAAAATGCGAACATAATCTTGTTTCGCCCATAACTTGACCATATGAACCCAGTTTCGTGCGCTCCACTACATGTTCGTCTCGACATGTTTGGACTCTGAAAATGATTAGCATAGGTCGTCGACGCCACCACTGCTGCCAGAACTTATATCTGACTCTCCGTGCGTTTGGTTTTGCGCGTCGACAATCGAGTAGACTAACACCGGCCAAAACGAACTCCAATTTAGGCGACTAATATGTCCATGCATTCATATCGATGAACCACATCATCTCCATCATTGAAACCACCACTACAGTCGCCGTAAAGAGAACAATGTCCATAACTCACACTTTTGCGTGTCTGTCTTCGTGTGACTCGAAACCTTATGAAACGAACCCCGTTTTCGACAAATAGTATATCAAAACGACCGCGTCGCCAAGATCTTTCCATCCGTATTGGCTTCGCCGCCACCGCAAACGCCATTTGGGACCCGAAACACTTGCCTAAAATCTTAGTTCTTTCGCCGGATTCACATATACCACTATCGCAACCCGCAAACGCCCCATATGATGTATAACGATAGAAAATATAAAATCCAATCAAGCCTTAAACTAAAAAATCTCATCAAATACTTCAATACATTTGATTTGTAACCCATATAAAAAAGAACATCATGCGAACCCTACTCATCTTCATTTATCATCATCATGCATCACCTTCATCATCCCCATTCCAACCCTTAAGAAAAACTCTTAGCCAAAGGTCACCATCATTATTAGCTTCTAAATGTAGGCAATTCAACCAAACCCACCTACATCTAATATCTGCCTTCGATACACACACAGATGCCACACATTTTACCATAAAAATAATGTTTAAGCCTATGCAGATAATCCTTCTTTAAACCATGAGTTCCACCATAACACCATAGGAAACCATGCATTTCGAACACCATGAAAAACCATGCATCTCCATAACACACTCAAACACCATAACAAACCTTGCATCTCCATAACTCACTCCGTAACACCATGACTCCCCGCTAACACTAGCTTGCTGCTAATCACCGACATCGTCGTCACACACTCACTGTGACTTAGCCATCACACACCGTCACCTTGTTGTCGTTATCATTGCCAAACATCATCGTCGTATCTCACCACACAACATCGCATCACACCATACCGTCCCTTCTTGTCACCACCGAAACCACTTCCAACCAAAACTTAAGCATTAGGATGATACTTAGATCGAGTGTGTCTAAGTCGTACAGACCAGAACCGTGAACCCAAGCCACACATAAACACCACTCGAACCCTAATGAAAATCACGCAAGAAATACGTTAACCTTGTCGCAACAATTGATAAACACAAGATTAATCACAATACTAACCTGAGATGATTGAAAGGATGGTTCAAAACCAGGGTTGTCCCTATAATTCAAAGGCCATGAGCAAATAGAAAAAAATAGCCCCTACATTTTCAAGTAATTACATGTTAACCTCAGTGACAAATAATAAGAATTAACATAAACAAACAATATAATATAAACAAAAAATTAACTTAAAGAAACATTTTAATATAAGCAAAACAATTAAAATAACATAACCAAATCAAATGAAAAAGAAACTTTCAAATGAATATGTATATGCGTATATGTCTTTGTGGTAAGCTCCCAATCAATTAAGAAAGTTTATGGGCCAATCTAGTAAACATTAGGCTACAAACTCATTTTTTTAACAATTTTCTTCATTCTATTTGACCTTTACAGCCACAAGGTTGAATAAAATGAAAAAAAAAAAATCAAAGGGACATGTTGATGCCAGGTTTCAAACCGGAACCTCATGTATAAAAAATGGGATCGTGCAACCATTGTAGCAAAATGATCTAATTTAAATACCTAAACAAATTGTGATAAAATCAAAGACTAGCTACTAAGATATTAACATAAAAATTATATAATATACAAATAATAAGCATTACTAATCCTGATCAGTCATCACCAACTTAGTCTTATACCTCTTCTTGTGCAAATTTGGTTCGAGGGACTTGAAATTAAATGCACAATAACAAACAAACATAAAGAAAAATCAGACATTATCAACTACTTAACTCAAAATCAGCTGAAAACATTATAAAAAGTAGACTAACACAACATTTTTAATAATCAGAAATTGCTTTCTTTTGCTTCGTTGAAGAATAGATATGTGGTGTTAGGATAATATCATTCCTTTATTCTTTTTGGCATTCTTTGGCTGAACAAACTGGAGCAGATGCAAGCTGTTTGACAGCTCTTAAAAGGCAGAAAGTTCTTTTGCAAACTGTAGAAAAGAACTTGAAGAAAGATTAGGACATTAAAAATACAAAGTTTCGAGATGGTTTATCCACTAAACTAACAATTTTTTGATGTACAAGGAACGGATGTATAAACTATATATATTAGTTAAAAAGTATATAATAAAATTTAGGCCGGCGGGAAAAACGGGCCTCGGCTAGGGGTCACCCACCCCATAGTCGGCCCTATTTAAAATCGTGTGCGTCTTAATTGTGTTCGAAAGAAGATGAATGAGAAGCCGACTCTTAGTGTTGACGACACTAGGGTTTCTCAAGAATTAGATGTTGATGATGACGTTACAATGGTAAGCATGGAAGGATTTTAAATCCATTTAAACTAAATGCAATAAAAAACCAACATACTTTCTGTTTTTTTCTTATAAAAGTCCTTCCACTTTTTTGCCCTTAAAAACCCAGTATACTTTACTTTTTGTCTATTAAACTCCCTAAACAACTTTTTGCATATAAAAGTCCCTCTAAATATTAAATTTGAACAAAGTTGTGAATATTTTTATACTTATTGATATCACGTTAGAAAAAAATTGAGATGAATTAATGTTTTAAGTTGGATATATGACAAATCAAAGTATGTTCAATGTTTGTCATTTCTTTTCCATTTTAAATTCATTAAATTGATAACAATAATATTATTCGGAAAACAATATAATAAAACTCACGAGCATGGATGACATAACTTAAAAATAAAATAAAATAAAAAGACATATAAAATGGTATGTATAATTTAAGTCATTAAAAGAGTAAACATATTTTGCCAAATAATGTTTTTATAAAGTTTTTAACATTTTAAGGGACTTGTATAATACAAGAGTAGAAAGTATGTTGTTTTTATGTATAACAAGCGGCTAGGAGTATTTTATGAGAAAAAAAGTATGTTGGTTTTTTTATGTGCAAAAAATAGTTTAGGGATTTATGAAACAAAAAAGAAAGTATATTGGTTTTTTAAGTGCAAAAAAAAAAGTTAAAGGACTTTTATAAAAAAAAAACAGAAGGTATGTTGATTTTTTATGGAATTTACCATTCTCTTAACCCTTTCCATTTTCATGTTGCAGACATAATACCCCCCCCCCCCCCTATCCCCCAACCCCAATCATGTGTCATAACTATTACACCCAAGCCCTCCATCTCCCATCTCCTATCTAAATGAATTAGATCCCAAAGTTGTTTTAACATCGACTGTATCTGTATTCAAATGCATAAACTCACAGTACAATACTATTGACCCATCTGACACTAATCGTGATAATCCATTCTTCTAAATAATTATTTAGTAAAATATTTCAGGATATCACAAGTCTACCTTCTTTAAAAGAGATTCGTCCTTGAATCCTGCTCGACTAAGACTATACGTGACCAGAATCTCGTCTATACATGTTCGCGTTTTTATGTGACACCCTGTCACTATTAGTCATCCTTATTATCACCTTTATCTCTAATCAAATCACCATACTTGAAGTCAAAAGAGCTTTCTTCATTGTCTGCTTCCAACCTCGCAGCTCATATTATTCGCTTATACATTCCTCACACAACTTTTGTTTGACTCTATACTAGCTAGTAGCTAGGCACCCTTGCCTTGTGATTCGTATTTGTAATCGTCAGTCACTGTATGTTGATCTCTCACAATTCCAACACGTTGACCTTCACATGAAGTTCCATTAATAGCACCTATATTCTTATCATCGCCCATATCATCACCATCAACATCGACTATCTTGTCATAGATAACCTTGTCTATACCATCAAATTTCATAGTTATTATCGGCTCGTCGACACACATGCCATGCCCTTCTGGTAACTTCAACAATCCTGTTAAACAAACGGTCATACCACTCCTTAGATATAACCACCACTCTATATTTTCATGTTTTTAGTAAATTCAATCAGTAGTTAGTAGCAGATTATCTTCCTTTAATCCAAATTTGTAAAAACAATCATTTTACATTCAATTCTTTAGACTTTCTTTATGAATATATCAAGGTTGAATGTGCTTCATTTATTTGGCACGGCCGGCTTTCTTGATACACTTGGAGAGGATGAACCTAATTTTATTTTTTAATTTTGGTTGTGAATTTCATATTGGTTTGTGTTGGTAACTTTGAGTGATGAACTTTCTTCATTGAAAGTGAGCTCTTTAAAACCTTTAAAATAAGTCTCTAACTTTATGTTTGTTTATTCAAACATTCATGTTATCTATGTCTCGGTAGGATTTAACATGTTAACTACTTCAAAGAAGGTTAAAAGTTATTGTGAACTTGGTTTTGAAAGACTTGCTTTACATGGAAAGGTAGTATACTTGAATTGTAAAGACGATACATTATCACTATCTTTGGGGAGTTTGCAGCAAACCAAGGAGGCATGGTGATTAGGGGGTTAAACCCCTTGTCAAAAGTCATAATTTTTATGTTTTTATTCCGACGTTGTCGTGGTTGTCATGTGACATGATCATGGTAATTTTCCAATATTATTGTGGAGATTGACACCCGTTAATGGGTCGTCTCCTCTTATTGCACTAACACACACATTTCAAAACTCCCTTATTTGTATTTAACTTTACGATGACCGATTCCCGATATTGAAAGCATGTGTGTTCTTGGACGTTACATGTACGACGAGTGCAGCTGACCTGTGTGTATCATAGTGAGCAGGCATGTTATATCATGTTTTATAAATTTAAAGCTTGTTTTTTGTGCTTAAAATTAATCATTATTATATTATTATATACCACCATGAGCATACCAGAAGAGATAAGATCTTACAAGGATCAAGTTGTAGATGAAGTGTTTAAATTTACACATACTTACCGCATGATTTTACCCCCAATTTATGCATGTTTATTGGAAATTTTACAAGAATAGACACTTATTTGTTTTATTTGTGACTTTCAAGGGTAAACGGGTATATATAGTTTCGAATAATCGGGTCGAGTATCACCTAATTTCATATCCGTCCCATATTCACGAAATTATTTTTTCCAATCCAATACTAGTCTCATACCCATCGGGTATCGTGTATATCCATCCTAAATGCTTTGGGTTCAGGTATACCCGTCGGGCTCGACTGTGTTTACCATCCCTAATGCATACCCATACCATCAAGACTAACAGATCATGGGCTTGAGAGAACCTTTTGAGTCTTGAATATGTGGGCTCATATATATATGTATATATTTGTTGGTCTTTTGTGCAAAAGGTAATGAAATTGGGCTCGTACCTTTTGTATTTCTAGTTTATTAAAACATGTGTTCGATAATAATCGAACAAAAAGTACAAATTAATCTTCTTATTTTCATATTAAATTGACATATGTCCGAAAATGACGAGCTTACGGTTCCTTTGTCAACATAGTATACAAGTCATGTTGCTTTTGGATCAGGCAAAGTATATGTATACATGAAGTTAGTATGGATCTTTAGTGATTATAGAAAGGAACCGAGAATGATAAACATAAAACGATGGAATCCAGTCGAATCTTGTTCGAGATAACCATGGAATATAGGTGCTACCATCACTCGAAACATCATCACCAATACGTCTTCTAAGTACTGTTGTCCCATAATCACAAATTATGTTTACTCGCTTTGTCAAACGGTTCTATTTCAACTGGTTCCAACCCAGAAAAGATGGTGTCAAAACTCTTTTACATAGTGTCGCATTCTTTTTCAACATGGTGTCAAAACTTTTTTTACACATGATGTCAGCGTTTTTTTAGAGATATTTCTTTGGCATGTGGCATCTCTAGAGCTCAATTAACAAAAGGAGTTCAAGCTTAAGCTTCATATACCGAAGCTACATAAAGCTAAACTAAGTTTGCGAGACAAAAGAAATATGTTGCTTATATAATAGAGCGATTTTATTTAGTGTAATATGTGTGTGTGTCTATCACATAATAAATATATGCTTAGACAGTAAGTATTGTTATATAATCTATATTATATTATTTATATTACTATAAATCTTATATTATGTAATATATAATTATTACTATAAATACATCTACACACATACAAATACAAATAAATAATAAACGAAGTTTGCTCAAACATGAAATATTACTTACAAACCGAACTTAGTGTTTGAAAGGTTCGATTACACTCGTAAGAATGATTATTATCTCTTAGAGCAATGATCACCTCTTATGAAAATTTAACTCTATTGTACTTGAAACTTTCATACAAAATCAAAAACTCGAGTTGTTTCTTGCTCTTAACAGGAAGACGATTTACAACAAACTAAACAAAGTAAAATCCTTGTAAAGAACAAGAGATAAATAGTTATGTATTTCACCGGTCTAAAAGCCATCTTGGAATGGTTTGTGACTGTGAAATTTGATAAAGTTGCACAAACACACTAAAGTTTTATTTCAATAAAGAGATTACGGAAGTAGACATATGAAAAAAGATTAGATAAATGATTACGAAGACAAACAAGAAGAGTTATATTTATATAACACTACAACAATCTTAAACATATATATGATAGGGATCCTAAGAGAAATCCACCCTATTTGAGAAACTTGAGAAGCATTCTAGACCACACATTTTTCCTAAGCTTTTCTAATATACACATATGTATAGTTTAAAATTGACTATATACATATATGTATATTGAATTATACACATATGTATAGAGTCAGTTTTAAATTATACATATGTGAATATTACGAAAAGCTTAAGGAAAATGTGTGATCCAGAATGCTTCTCAAGTTTCTTAATTAGCCTAGTGCTTCTCACATAATCCTAACCGTATCCATATTATTCATTAATTATAAACAATTTGGGTTTACATATATCGATATAAATATAAAATTGCAAAATCAGATATTCGAAGAGATAAAGAATTTTAAGACACTTTTTTATAAACTCACTAGATTTATAAAAGAGAATGTAAGAAAGAGAGAAGAGAGAGTTGAATACATGTAGTTTACTGTGTTTCTTTTTTGGAATATTTTATGAAATAGTAATCAAGTTTTAAGAGTATTCTATTCAGATCATTCATAAAATTTTTTGTTCTAATTAAGTCATTAAAGTTTGTTTTATGTGCTAATCATGTATAATTTACCTAAACAACAGGTAAACTATACTTTTTGTGTATTTATATATGTTTTTTTAATATTCTGAAATAACTAATTAAAAAGAGTAAAATAAAATCAAACATCAAATCAATATCACACATACATACGTCGATTAAGTTTCATAACTGAAAAAATAACCTATTATCATCAAACAAAGTCTAATACAGTGGGTTGTTTCACTTCTCAAATAAAAGATGCAGTGCAATTACAATCCCAAAGTTATATTGGAGGGAAAATCTTGCATTATTTTATACTGAACAAAAAATGCTGCATTATTTTATATTGAGCAGAGAATGTTGTATTACTTTATATTGAATTAAATGTTTAGGAATGGAATCTAGCCCATGGCTTTGTAGTCTAGCGACATCTTGCTGGTGGAATAAGATTTTGGGACTAATATACACTAGGTTCAAGTCCCACAAGAGTGAGTTTTTCTCATATTTATTAGGTTTCCTCCTGAATTGGTGTTTAGGCTTTATGCCTAGTGGAGATGGATATGATCGGGTGATTTCGCTGGTGGCACGATGATACTCCAGTGGTCCGTCAGTGATCCAAATTTGGCGTTAAAAAAATAAAAATAGACAGTAATCTAAAACGACAAATGCATTAAGTATCAAAATAGTGTGATTAACTCTAAGAAGGATTAAAGAAAATGCAACCCGAATTAGATTCGATTTAAGTCATTTGTATGGAAAAGCTAAAAAGGTTATTTGCTACTTTAAACAGAGATACCCAATAACTAGCACTGAATATGACAGGAGTAAAACCGTAATAAAGCATCTAACTTATCAAATTTAGTTAGGCACTTGCTTAGGCAACTAAATTGAAGATTATGAACCTTAACTTTATTAAAAGCATTTTGGATTATTCTTTTATTAACCTTTTTCCACGGATTGGACTTAAAAGCATATATGGAAACCACCTTCTTGTGGAAAATTTGATGCTTGTTTAATTATTTAATAATGTTTTATTTGATTAGAACTAGTATTAAGGCTTTCGCATTGCACTGAGAGCATAAAACTGTGTCAAGCAACAACAATGTCACACTATTATCAGCAACCACCAACACTAGAAAAACTCGGAAAACAAAAGAAACAATTTAAAAAAAAACAAAACAAAACCAAAGAAAAGTAGACGTATACACGTTGAACCATGCGCGCCCGTTACGGCGTGTCAATACACAAAAGTAGACCAAAACGTAAAATGTTATACCCTACCCACCCCCGATCATGGCGGGGGTGTAAAACGGTGCCAAATAGAACCAATGCCTAGGGTTGGGCAACGTGCTCATCGCTCGCTCCGAAATTGCTCGGGCTTCTGCTTGCTCGCTTTATCGCTCTATTGTAAATGAGTCGATTGGTTCGGTTTGTAAAATGAATCAAGCACGAGCAAAGGTCCGCTCGGCTCGGTTCGGCTCAACTCAAATATTTTTCATATATATATATATATATATTATAATTTTACATGCACAAATATATAATTATTTTTTTCATTTATCACCATATTGAATATCGGAATTGTGAGTGGATTTAGCCCAAATTATCAATAAGCCAATACCAATACCAATACCAAATCTAAGTCACTAAACCTAATTTCTTTTGGTTTTGACTTCACACGTTCATTAAAAAATATTAAACTGAGCCGCCCGCCAAATTACCTCACATCTCCATGCTTCAAGGTTCAGTCGTAGCTTCAGCGCTGTTACACCCCAACCGATGGTGGAAACATCAGAGTGAGACGAAATAGATTGCTCATCACACATAACACTATTTGCGACATTAATTAAGTTCAAAACTGATTTCATTCATAATCAAAATTGTCAAATACAATACAAGAAATCCAAATTACAACATTGAAAAGACAAATATGACAAAATTCAACATAACAAAACATAATCGAATCTAGTATCTTGAGCGTGTTTCTAGTCATCCCTACTAGATTCATCATGTCGTTAACATCAACCTGTAACATGTTTAAAATAAAGGTTCAATGCAAAGGCAAAGGAGAGTACAAGTTTGTCATAATATAACATAAGTATGAAAGCATTTTCTCAAATCCACATGGTAATTGTAAACAAGGTATCTAGCATTCAACACTATATGTCAAACCCAAAGTGTCTACTAGAATTCAGTGTCCCTCGCTAAAAGTAGCGAGACTAGTTTACGAATACAAGACTTAACAAGACCTCGATGGGCGGCATGCTACTCCTATAGTTCGGGCTAGCAAAGTTAATGACATAAAGCATGTATGTTGATATCGAACCCTAACAAAGGAACATATGATCAAAGCCAAATACACTATCCGAGCTTTGGTTCAACTATCAGAGGTTACAACCTCTGATCTACCTTTACACTGCTTTCCCTAAACATCTGTTCCTATCATCTGATAGTTCAAGAAACAAAGGTCTGACAGAAGAATCATGATCAGAGGATAGAGATCAGAGCTTAGCATAGTTTTACTTTATTTCAATGTAACAGTGCTATGCACTGCTAGTATTGTTAAAGCTGTGTTTTAGTTAGTTACACTTTGTTAGCAGTCACTATCAACCATGACGTCACAAAAGATGCTCAGTGGTTAGATAGTTAGTATAAATAGGTGATCGTTGTACAGTTAACTTGTCTTCCTGAAAAAGATCATTTCGCACTTTATCTTCTTCATTTCTGACTATCAAACGATTGTAATTGGCTAAGGGGAAGTTTATGAATCACATGCAAAGTTTACCAACTTGAAAGCATGATGGTGATGAAAACAAACGACCGATTGCTTGTAGTAAAAGTTTTCCATTAATTCCGTTGCATATCTTTCTAATTCAATCAATTTTCCATTCTTTGAAACAAAAACTACAATTGATTTAAACTTAGATCCTGACAACTGGTATCAGAGCTTGGTCAATCGATTTTGATTTAACAGTCAAATTGATTTGAATAGATCAGCTCTTTGTGCTAATTCGTTTGATAGTTTTACTTGAATAAAGAGCTTTATTACTACAAAAGTTTTTAAAACACAAATCTGTTGTAAACAAGTGAAATGGCACAAAACACATTGGAATCCAATATTGGATCCATGTTCAAACCACCTATGTTGAAACGAAATGAATATTTTATTTGGCAACGTAGGATGGGTCATATTCTCGCCCAACAGAACACCGGATATTGGAGATCCGTTGTATTTGGACCGCATGTCCCCATGGTTCCAAGTACAGAGGATCCCCACACTCAGGTCCCAAAAAACTCAAAAATTACTCTGAATAGGATTTTCCTCAAAATCGAATCGGATGCTAAGGCCTTCGGCATCGTTGCTTCGGCTTTGCCCAATGAGATTTATGCGGGATTACTTCATTGTAATAGTGCTAAAGAGTTATGGGATGCTCTTAAAGAGCAATTCGGTGGTATTGAAGAGGTGATCGAGAATAATAGAGAGGTTTTAAATCAACGGTATGAAACATTTTGCCACGTTAAGGGTGAGTCATTAACCTAACAGTTCAAACGATATAGCTGTCTCATCAGTGAGCTCAAATTGGTAAATGTGGAATTTCCAAATTCGACTATAAATAGTTGTTTCTTGAGATCTTTACCTGAGAAATGGGAGACTGTAGCTTATGTCACTAGAACAGCTGTTGGTTACAAGGAAATGACCTTTAACACAACTTCATGGACGACTTCTCACTTATGAGAGAGAGTTGAACCAGAAAAAGAAGTTGCAAGAGTCAGGGAAAATGACTGATGACTATACTTTGGGAAACACTGCTTTATATAGTCATGAGGAGGGGTCTAGCTGTGGAAAGGATCAGAGTTATGATCATTACATTGACATAACATCTGGAAACAATTTCAACTCTGATCCTAGTACACCCAATTTTGCCTTTGCTGCAAATAGTGAAAGCCAGACCTCTGACAATTTGTCCTTTGAAATGAATAACTTACAACATTTTGAACCCACTGACCTTGAAGAAATGGACATCTTGCATCAGCTGGCACTTTTAAGTGTTAGAGCAAGTAAATTCTATAAAAGAACTGGTAGGAGATTTCCAGGATTGCATGGGGGGTTGCAAGTTGATTTGGATAAGTCTAAAATCAAGTGCTACAAATGTAACAAGATGGTTCACTTTGCCAGAGAATGCAGATCACAATTTGCAAAACCAATTGTAACACATCCTGGCAACAATTCTCAAAGCACTGTCTATTATTCCCAATATACCCCTGCACCTCAAATGCAAAACACTGCTCATTTTGCACATCCTGTTGCTACAGTTCCTGTCCATTATGTCCAAGCACCTGTACCACAGATTCAATATGTCCAAGCACCACCTAAAGTACATGTGCAGCAAATGCCACAAGTTACTCAATCTACTCAAACCACTGTTACACCAGCAAAGGTTAATCAACAAAGCTTTTTCACACAAGGTTTTGTTGATTGGAGTAGTTTGTCTAAGGATTTAACTGATGAAAACTTTGCTCTCATAGCCAAAAATGATTTTGAAAATGAAAATATGTGTTTAATGGCCTTAGAGACCATTGTTGAAGTTGATGAATCTGTGGAGCAGGAGTTAAAGTCTGATGTGGTTGATTGTTGTGAAGCAGTGGTTATACCAGAGGTTACACCAGTGGTTGAAGTGAATGTTGTTGATGTTGGAAAAGACATTCTATCTGACCCATGGGATGAGCAGGTGTGTGAGGAAGAAGAGTGTGATTGTGCTCTTATGGCTGCTTCGAAGGTATCACCTCAGATCCTTAAAGATCTATGTTCTGACAAATGCATTATGTTTTTGCAAACATAAAACAGGTGAATGAAAACCTTAGAAACAAAATTTTAGAAGATGAACTTAATTTTGAAAAACTTGTTAAAGAGTTAAAAACAAAGTTAAGTGAAAAAAATTCTGAAATGAGTAGCCTAAGACATGAATCAATCATAACCAAAGACCAGCTCCAAACCATGGTAGAAAAATACCAGGTTTGCAAATAGGAGCTTGAATCTACCCAGATCACTTGTGAAAAATGGGTAGAGTCTTGTAAAGGCTATGAGCTTATGCTTGATGCTCAAATCAAGAGCAACATAAAGTTTGGATTAGGCTTTAGAGATTATGACCAGACTTGTGAAAATGTTGCAAAAATTGATTCTGAGTCAGTTGAAATTGTCCCAACAAACTTGGTTGGTGAAGAAATTAAAATCACAGATAAAAATGGAAACAAAATCATTCTTGAAAAACCAGAGGTTTTAGCAAAAGATAAAAAAACTGAAAAATATCAGTTTAAACCAACCTGGTCAGATGAATGTGATATCTTGGAAAACTTCAAGCCAATGGACTTTTCAACCACTGATGGTATAAAAGCACCAAAAGCACTGGTGATCCCTATCAAAGACTTGCCAGCAGAGGTTACACCCACTGCTCTCAAAAAGTCTGATAGAAAAGGAAAGAAAAGGTTAAATACTTGTTTTGTGAATTTTGTGAAAAAAGAAATCATGTGGCTGCAGATTGCTTTCTTTTAAAAGCCTATGACATAATCAAAATTTGTGTTATACCCAAATCTCCTAGATGCACCATCTGCAACAAAACAAATCACATGACCAAAGAGTGTGCCTATCTCAAAAACTATCATCAAAAGGTAAAAGAGATTAGAGCAAAAGCTCTTGTAAGAGAAAATGCAAGTTTTTATGAAAATAAACAAAAATTTGAATCAATTGAAACATATGTCACAAAAGCTTAAATCAAACCTCTGTTTACAGAGAAATTCAAGTGACAGATGCACCTTCTTCCAAGAGGTAAAAGCCAGCCTAGTTATCAAAAAGTGCCAATGGTTTATGAAACTTACAAAAAATCTTCTAAGCCAAAGGTAAATAGGCATCCTCATGGTTACCAAAAGTTGATAGGAAGTGGTTCACAGCAATGGTTACAAAAACCTAATCTAACCACTCGTCATTCATCTGAACTTGAGTCCGGTCATCTGATACCCATCCAAAGCCATTCTGGCTTTGGAAACTCACCTGAACTAATTATTTCAAAACATGTGCAGGGAGCTTCTATTTGCCTTGACAGTCTTTGGTATGTAGATAGTGGGGGCTCCAGGCACATGACATGATGTAAACCCTGCTCAGAGATTTTAAAGCTCATGGAGGGGGTGATATATCCTTTGGAAATAATTCAAAAGGGAAGGTGTTGGGGTCAGGATGTGTCTCAGCTGGAAAATTCAAGTTTGAAAATGTGAATCTCATTGATAATCTAAAATTCAATCTTCTGAGTGTCTCACAAATGAGTGATAAGGGTTATGGATCCTTCTTCACAAAAGAAACTTGTCAGATAGTAGGCCCAGAAGTTGTTAAAAATCAAATAATTGCTGAGAGCAAAGCACAACTTACTGCTAATAGGGTAGGAAATGTGTATCTGGTAGACATGGTAACAGATTATCCTATGTCAAATGCATGTTTGTTCTCAGTTGCTTCAAGCAAAGAAACAGAATTATGGCATAAAAGACTAGGTCACACAAATCTAAAAACCATCACCACTCTCTCAAAACAAAGTCTTGTCAGAGGTTTGCCTCACAAACAATTTACTTGTGAAGAACATTGTGTTTCCTGTTTAAAAGGCAAACAACATAAAAGTTTTTACAAGTCAATTGAAGAGTCCAAAACAAGTCAGTGCTTACAGTTACTTCATATGGACTAGTTTGGACCTGTGAAAATCATGAGCTTAAAACACAAAAGGTATTGTCTGGTGATAGTTGATGATTTTTCCAGGTTCACATGGACTTTCTTTTTACAAAGATGAAATAGCAAACATTTTGCAAAACTTTGTTAAACAAATTGAAAAGCAATTTGATCTCCCTGTAAATATCTTTAGGAGTGACAATGGGACAGAGTTTAGGAACAAAGAGTTGGATGCCTTCTGTGAGTCAAAAGGGATTGTTAGGCAATATAGCATCCCTAGAACTCTAGAACAAAATGGGGTTGTTGAAAGGAAAACAGAACTCTGATTGAATTAGCAAGAACTATGCTAGCATATTCTGGTTTACCCTTGACTTTCTGGGCAGAGGCTGTAAACACTGATTGCTATGTTCAGAACAGAGTTTTGATAAACCCCAGGCATCAAAAGACTGTTTATGAATTGTTTTATAAAATCAAACCTCTGATCTCTTACTTTAAAGTCTTTGGTTGCCCATGCTTTATTTTAAATTTAAAGGATTCAATATCCAAGTTTGCAGCCAAAGTTGATTGTGGTTATTTTCTGGGATACTCAACCACTGCCAAAGCCTACAGAGTTTTAACTCTAGGACCAAGTGTGTTGAAGAAACTCTGAATGTAAAGTTCAATGAACTTTCGATCTTTGAAAATCCCAGCAAATCCTGCTGAACTGTTTGACCTATCCAAATTTACATTTGAAGATGTGTTGTCAAGACTAACCATGCAGGTAACCCACAGTCATCAAGTCAAGAGCAAGGATATGATTGCATTCTTCCAAATTTCAAAATCTATCCTTCAGGTAGAGGAGCAGATGTTAGTAGCAATGGTGAAAGCTCTGCCAGGTCAATAGTGGTTAATACTCAAACCTCTGCCAGTTCTCAAAACCAAACATCTGTTGATAAAAGTCCACAACAAAATGGATAAAAGTCAACCCACTTTCACATCCATTCGATCAATTCCTTCACCACCATTCCAATCAGAAGCTGGACCATCAAATTCACCAACATAGGATAGCTCAGATGTTACACATTTGCAAGCTTCACCTCAAATTGCCATTGTCCCATATCAAGGTGAATTGGTTTTCCTTAAAAGCCACCCTGTGGATCAAGTTATTGGCAACATCAATGAGAGAGTGCTCACCAGAAGCCAATCCCAAAATATTTGTCTTTTTGCTGGCTTTCTATCACTCACACAAGCGTCAAGTACCAAGAGGCACTAAAAGACAACAGTTGGATAGAAGCCATGCTAGAGGAGCTCCTACAGTTCAAAAGACAACAAGTATGGGAACTTGTACCACTGCCAAAAGATGTAAGTCCTATTGGCACAAAGTGGGTCTTCAAGAACAAAACAGATGAAAGGGGTATTGTTGTCAAGAACAAAGCAAGGCTTGTGGTTCAAGGCTATAGACAGGAAGAAGGCATAGACTATGATGAAACATTTGCTCCAAATGCAAGATTGAGGCCATCAGACTGTTTTTAGCTTTTGCTGCCAACCACAACATCAAGGTGTATCAAATGGACATCAAAAGTGCATTCCTGTATGGAAAAATCAAGGAAGAAGTGTATGTGTGTAACCTCCTGGTTTTGAAGATGCATTTCATCCTCATCATGTTTACAGGTTAAACAAAGCACTCTATGGTCTAAAACAAGCACCCAGAGCCTGGTATGAAACTCTATCCACTTTTCTCTTATCCATTGGTTTCACCAGAGGTAGAATTGATAAAACCCTATTTTTAAAATGGAAAGGAAAAGATTTGATGCTTGTCCAAATTTATGTGGATGGCATCATTTTTGGATCCACATGCACTGCCATGTGTGAAGAGTTCAGAAAACTCATGGAAGCAGAGTTTGGATGAGTGCAGTAGGTGAATTGCAATGTTTTCTTGGTTTACAAGTCAAACAAATGCAACATGGTACTTTCATCCATCAAAATAAGTATGTGAAAGAACTACTTAAGAAATTTGATATGGATGATTGTAAACCTTGCAGCACACCCATGGCAACATCCAAGCTAGTCTCATTTGATGGCAAAGATGACCTTGTTGATCAAACATTGTATAGAAGCATGATTGGATCTTTGGTGTACCTAACTGCATCAAGGCCAGACATCATGTTTGCAACATGTGTTTGTGCCAATCACAGTCATTGCTAAGAAAATCAGATCTTATTGTTGTAAAAAGGATATTCATATACATAAAAGGTGCTCCCACACTTGGTATCTGGTATCCAGCTAATGGGTAACATTGAGCTTGCAGGATATTCTGATAGTGCTTTTGCTGGATGTAAAACAACAAGGAAGTCCACATCTGGAGGAGCCCAAGTCCTAGGTGATTGCTTAGTGTCTTGGCAAAGCAAAAAGCAAGTTGCAGTTTCTACATCCACTACTGAGGCAGAGTATAAAGCTGCTGCAAGTTGTACTGCTCAAATCCTGTGGCTTCAAAATCAATTGCTGGATTTTGAAATTACTGCTTTGAAAACACCTCTCAAAATTGATAGTCAAGCAGCAGAAAATATCATCAAAAATCATGTCTCTCATTCCACCACCAGACACATTGACATCAGACATCACTTTGTGAGGGATTGCTATGAAAAATGTTTGTGAAGGGGCATGGTCCCAAAAACCTTGCGCTAAGCAAAGGAGCCATACCCATAAGCAACTGCCAAGCAAACCTTACGCAGCATAAACCACTAAAGAGGAACCGTATTAAAAATTATGCCAGACACCTAAAGAGAGAAAAGATTATTTATCTGCCTTGCGCAGGCTCGCGTAAGGAAATAGTTAACCTTGAGACTTTTCCCTTAGTGGTCGTTTGGTCAAGAATCCTTGCGCACGATATAGCACAAAGGAAAAGCCTTGTAAATCTTTATGACAAGCACAAAATAAAGGAGAAGATCACTTAATCACCTTGCGCGGGCTCGCGCAAGGAAACAGTTAGCATTGAGCTTTTTTCCTTAGCGAAATTCTGCCAGTATACAAGAAACAAATCAGGGACAAAGAGAATCTTTTCTGTTATAACAGAACGTGCACATGGCAGCAGTCCATCAGGTCACATCTGTATAACGTTCTAGAAGCATTTAATGTCAATCGTGCAAGGGCACTTTTCAGTTATAACCGAATGCCACATGGCAACATCTAAGAAACCAGGAAGATCACGGTGATGGCATGGTTGCATCAAGAAGTAAAATGATCTCATAACGACACGTGGCATCTTCCTAGCCTTAGATGACCAGTCGATCCGTCTGCATTAACGGCACTAATAACACTTAACGGAATAGTAAAAGATTCCGTTAAGTTTTCATCTCTCATTTTTGGTGCCAAACACCGGCTATAAATAAGTAACTTGGAGTCCAAGGAAAGGGTATTCACTCTCACTCTCTCTTCTCTCTCTTATAACACTTAAACTATCTCCGATTACCTGTACTTATTCTCACGCCGAAGGGTGGTCACGGAGAGAATCCCCCTTCTCCCCGTGGCGAGGCTAAAGGCGGTTGTTTTGCAGGATCGATCGGTGATCAGTTTGCAGCCCTCGAAATCAAAAGAATGGAGGATTAACCCTTTATGAAGCAACATTAACCCTATATCTGGTCATTTTCCGGCCTGATCTAACAAGTGTTTCTTCATTGGCGCCCACCGATTTACAATCTTCTTTTCGTCTTACTCGAATCAACAGCATCATGGCTAATGGTTCTTCTCATCCACAAGGACCTCGATCTGAGATCCGGCATGTTCATGTTGCTCGGGTCGACGGTCTCGTGGAAGAAGGTAGTTCTGAAGGAGCTGATGTTCAACCTGCTTAGGGTAAATCATCCAGTTACTCCAGGACTTCAGAATGAAATTCCGATTGCACAAATTGCTCTCCTCTAAATTCTATGGTTTATTAAATCTCAAACTGCTCTAAATTCTATGTATGCTCAACTCTGTGCTCAAACCGGAACTCCAGTTCTTCCAGCTCTGGTTAATCGCTCATCAGGTCCGTGCTTCCCCGGCACCTCGAGTGTTGAGTTATAATTCACAAGGACACGTTCGTGCACCTTCGCACATGTCTGAAGAAGAAGCAGAGACGTATTCTCAAGCTAGACATGACTCTAATCGTTCTGGTACTCATCGGCACGTTGATGACAGTCAACGTCGTCCTTCTGCTCATTCACGATTGGGCCCGCGACTGTCTCAGAAGCGGGACACCCAATACGAAGAGTTTGATGAGACATATGGGGAAGAAGATAGTAAAAGTGTTTTTAATCGTTTATCCAGAGATCATGCTAGTTATAAACCCAAAATCAGAGCAGTGTATAATCTTGAAGCAGAACATGATTATAATCTGATATACAGACCTGCTGAAGCTGCTGAACAATCAAAATTCGTGAAAGAGATCGCTCTAGCCCCACTAGAACAAGCAAAGTTGCCATCAAATGTTGGTAAGTTCAATGGATTATCTGATCCAGATGATCACATGCGTCTGTTCCCCGGCGTAGGGCTTATTGGAGGATGGACTCTACCTATGTGGTGCCATCTATTTATTCAAACATTAACTGGAGTTGCGCGACTCTGGTTCGATAACTTACCAACAGGCAAACTCTCTTCATGGAATGATCTCAAGGAGAAGTTTCTCACTCATTTCAGTCAGCAGCGTCGTTACGTTAGAGATTCGTCAGATGTGATGAACATCTGGTGAAAGGATAACGAGAATTTAGAAGAATTCATTACGCGATACAACAAAGAAGTGTTAGAGATCGGTGATGTGCACGAGGATCTTATCCGCGCACAGTTCAAGTATGCGGTAAGATGTGATGAAATGATAGAAGTGCTTTCTGGAACTACTGGTTTGCCAAAAAGCTGGGACAAGCTAATGGCAGCAGCTAAGGTGTATGCGCAAACAGAGCAAAACCTAAATTCAAACAGACCTCCTCCCCTGAGAATCGTCCTGAGGATCTGAGTAGAGGAGGCCGGAAGTTCAAGAAGAACTGGAAAGATTCAAATCAAAGTTCTTATTCACCATACTCTCCAATCGATGCTCGCGCAACGATTAACAAAATCACTACTCAGAAAGCCATTAAGCAAGAGAATCGGGAACGACAGTGGACTCCTCTTACCAAGTCCCCAGCAGAGGTTCTCAGCACAGAGAACTATCAATTTAAAGCAACCTCAACCCATGAAGAATAAGAAGGGTCAAGATCCAAATCTGTTCTGTGACTATCACAATGATACTGGGCATACAACTGATAATTGTATCAGCTTGTGCACAGAAATTGAAAAAGCTCTAAAAAGTGGTAAGCTCACTCACTTATTACAGACGGTGCGCAAAGATATTCGCCAAATCACGCGTGGAGATGAGGGTCCAAGCAACAAAAAAATGAAGCAAGTTGCTATGATCCAAGGAGGAACGCTGCGCAAGCGTACTTATCAGAAATTTCAAAATGATAATTTAAGAGAGCAACAAGTAATTTTTCCTGTTGTGCATGGTGGTCCTCAAGAAGAACGTCCAGTCGTTATTACAAGTATCTTCGGTCATTATCAGACGGATTATATGTTTATAGATCATGGGAGTTCTATGGATATCATTTATGACCAGTGTTTTAAGCAACTAGATCCAGAGGATAAGGCACGCTTAGAACCATTTGACTTCCCGCTGACTGGATTCTGTAATGAAGTTGTCTTTCCTCTCAGACAAATTATGTTTCCTGTTACACTTTCTGATGGAAAACATTCACGAACCATCAAAGTTAACTTTATGGTTATGCCGGCAACTTCACGCCATGATGTATTGCTGGGACGTCGTAAAGGCTCCACATGCTGCATGTGGTTTTCCAATAACAATAGGCGTAGCCATCCTCTATGCGTGAAAAGAAATTATGTCTATTGAAGAACCAGTTGCCAAAGCTGCTAAAACTTTGCCACTTAATGAACCAGAAAAATGGGTTCTCAACAACAAGTATCCTGAACAGACAATTCTGTTGGGTCCAGCAGTGACTACAGAAATCCGTGCAAAGTTGAAGATGTTGCTCTTTCAAAACAAAGATATATTTGCATGGACACCAGCAGACATGGTTGGTGCTCTGCGTAACGTGGCGGAACATTGCTTAAACATTTTTCCCTCAGTAGAGCCTATTGTGCAGAAGAAGCGTAGCTTGGGGCCAGAAAAGACACGAGCAATGAATGAGCAAGTGGTAGAATTACTAGATTTTGGTGTTCTTCGAGAGGTTAAATATCAGACTTGGGTTGCGAACCCAGTCATGGTGCAAAAGCAGAATGGAGGGTGGCGTATGTGTGTGGATTTTAAGGATCTAAACAAAGCTTGCCCCAAATATTGTTATTCTCTACCTGAGATTGACAAAAAGGTTGATTCGTTAGCCTCGTTCAGATAGAAGTGTTTTCTGGATTGCTATAAAGGCTACCATCAAGTCTTAATGAAAAAGGAAGATGAAGATAAAACAGCTTTTGCACGGAGAAAGGCATTTTTTGCTATACAAAGATGCCCTTCGGTCTCCGCAATGCGGGAGCTACATATCAAAGATTGATGGATACCGTTTTTGGTGATGATATCGGGAAGACTGTGGAAGTCTATATCGATGACTTGGTCATTATGAGCAACTATGAAGAAACGATGTTAGCAAACATCCAACGAACTTTTGACTCCTTGCGCAGGGTCAATTTGAAACTTAACCCAAGTAAATTTTCGTTGGGAATGGAGGAAGGCAAATTCCTCGGATTTATTGTGACGAAAGATGGTTTCAAAGTAGATCCCGATAAGGTGGAGGCGATTCAAAAGATGTCTTCGCCTGCTACCGTCAAAGAAATGCAACGACTAGCCGGTAGGCTAGCTGCGGTTAACCGATTTCTTGCCAACCATGCTGCAAAGTCTTACCCATCCATCCGCACCCTGCGAAATTGTGTCAAGAGCAAGGAATTTTCATGGACTCCTGAAGCTGAGCAAGCTTTCCAGGAGATGAAAGACTGCTTAGTACAGCTCCTTACACTCACAGCTCCACGTGAAAAAGAACCCATGATTTTATATCTTGTTGCATCTGAAATAGCAGTAGGCGCTGTCCTGCTAGTGGATCGCGAAGAAGTTCAATCTCTGATTTATTATATCAGCAAAATGCTAAACGATCCGGAAACGAGATATTCAATCATGGAGAAATTAGTGTTAGCCTTGGTACATGCCTCGTCGCAGGCTTCGAAGGTACTTTTCAGGACATATTATTATTGTCTTAACAAATTTCCATATTGGGCATGTATTGGCTAAACAAGACGTTTCGGGATGCCTCACGAAATGGGCAATAGAATTGGGTAGATATAACATCTGTTATAAACCCAGACCGGCTATCAAGGGCCAAGTCCTCGCAGATTTCATCACTGAAATTCCAGCTGATAAAATCAAAGAATGTCAGGCAATTCAAAACCCGGTTCCCATAATCGACGAGCGAGCCTGGACACTTTTTACCGACGGAGCGTCCAACAGTGATGGAGCTGGCGCAAGTCTTCGGTTAGTAAGCCCAGATAAGGAAGAATTTACATACGCAATTCGTCTTGACTTCAAGAGCACCAATAATGAAGCTGAGTACGAAGCTTTTTTAGCAGGCTTGCGCCTCGCTATAAAAATGGGTGCAGCAAATTTAGTCACTCATGTTGATTCTGTATTAGTTGCGAAACAAATTACTGGGGCGTACGATGCAAAGGGAGACATTATGGTATTATACCTCGAACAAGCAAAGTGTCTTATTGCTCACTTCAAACAATTCAAAGTAGTACATGTCAATCGAAGTGAGAACAAACAAGCAGATGCCTTAAGCATGTTAGCAGCGACAAATTTCAAGCACCTGGCAAAAGAGGTTCGAATAGAAGTAAATATGGTAGAAGTTGGGAATTCGTCTTGGATGTCCCCAATTATTATGTTTTTATCCCATGGTGTTCTTCCAGAAGATAAGGCACAGGCACGGAAGTTACGTTGTAAGGCTCTCAATTATGAAATGGCATGTCTTGTATCGCAAGTCTTTCATGGGTCCTTTATTGAGACGTGTCAGTAAACACGATGCGCAATATTTGATCAGGGAGATACACGAAGGGTTATGTGGAATACATGATGGGCCGCGCATGGTAGTAGCCAAAGTTATGAGCGCAGGCTACTACTGGCCTGGGATGCATGTCGATGCGGTGGAAATTCTGCAACGGTGCATGTTGTGCCAACGACATGCTCCAAAAACTTTACGTCCAAAGAACCCACTCGTTCCTGTAACCACTGCTTGGCCTTTTCAACAGTGGGGTATTGATCTGATCGGACCTTTTCCTGACGCTCCCGGCGTAGTGAAATTTATTGTGGTTGCTGTGGATTACTTCACAAAGTGGGTTGAGGCCAAACCCTTAGCTTCTACTACAGCAATGGTAATTCGAATATTCATTTGGGAGCGTATTATCTGCAGATTCGGTTTGCCAATGCGCATCATTACGGATAATGGTCCAAATTTAATAGCTGAAGATCTACAGCAGTGGATGCAAGAAAAGGGAATTGAACATGTTTTTGCTTCTGTTACGCATCCACAAGCGAACGGTCAAGTTGAAAGCATAAATAAACAGTTGGTATAGGGCATTAAGGCCCGCCTTGGTACGGCGCGACGAGGTTGGGTTGATGAATTACCTAGTATCCTATGGGCACACCGAACTATGCCTAAGACAAGCACAAGGGAAACTCCGTTTAGTCTCGTTTATGGCATGGAAGCTGTGATTCCAGTTGAAATAGGACTTCCATCACCAACGATGTTGGCCTTGGAAAAAAAAACAATAACGAAGAAGAAAGCCGTATCAATTTAGACTTACTAGAAGAGCGACGCGAAAATACAGCTATTCGCGAAGCTAAATACAAGTATCAACTCGAAAAATATTACAATAAAAGAGTATGCATCTGTACCTTTTTACCTGGAGACTTTGTCCTTGGGATAATGAAGCTTCCAACGCCGAAAAACAGGGGAAGTTAGCCCCGTGATGGGAAGGTCCGTATGTAATCAACGAAGTGCTTGGAAAAGGCGTGTATACCTTGAAACGCATGGACGGCTCCAGCGTTCCTCGAACCTGGAACGCTCAGCAATTGCGCAGGTGTTATGTGTAATCTCAGTCCTCTGAGCAACCGCTGAAGCTGCGCAACGAGACTGCTTACAATTTTTCCTCTATGTAATCTTAATGACAGTTGTAGCTTTATGCTTTATCAATAAAATAAAATACTTTCTGTCGCTACTTACATTCCTTTATATATTTCTTACAAATGCATGAAATTACTTGGGAAAAACAAAAACACTAAGGCTGTTACAACTCATGAGCCAAACTAACATAACGTTTATGCTCACACATGAGTTAGCCAAATTACGTTTATTTGTATGTCCTAAACAAGTAATTATACCCATGCACAAATTGTAAACCAAATATATCTATCAACAGATACCTGCACGGCAGCGCATCTGTATACCAAAAATTTTATTACAAACGTGAAATGTTTTACACAATTACAAATACAAGCAAACAAAGCTGCAAATCCTATTTGAGAATTTTTGCTTCATCTCCCTCCTTACCTTCTCCTGCATTTTCTCCCTCAACAAAGATGCTCTTCAAACGATCCACGTAATCATCGTGTAGGAGTGCATCATCGACCAGATCCATCATTGGAATCTGAAGATGGTCGTATATTTCTTTCGCGCGTATATAAGCGGCGGTAGTGTCCACCTTGTGAGTAGCCGATCGGCTACTATCCCACTTCACCCGAAGGGCATGAGACACATGAGCAACACACTCATTATACCCTTGGCCATATCCATCTCTCCGCGCTGCAACCATTAACTGAGCGAGTGATTCATCAAGTTTCGTTGAGTTCAGAATGGAATTAGCAATCTACAACAACGAAGGAATGATCAATATATATGAAGTAACGGATAACATACAAATGAGCAACATCTTACCTTTACAATCCCAGTCTGTTGCATCCAGGTAAGTTTATTCATCAAAGATTCGGCTAGGCTTTCCGCTGTAGCCGAGCAACTTCAGTAGCTTCAATCTTTGTGTCACGCTCTGATATACGGTGGTTTAACTCTGTTGTCGCAACCTCGTGCATCTGTTTATCTCTCTTCAACGAGTCCACCTCCGACTTCTATAATTCCTGATCAAAGAACATAGATGTCAGATCAGCTATTTCTTTATCTCTAAGCAGAAGTAGCATTTTGGTCTCTACCTCATTTTGCTCACTTCTTTCCCGGTGAGAATGGGCTTCCTCGACAGCAGAGACAGCATCGACCTTCTCTTTCTTGAGTTTTTCAATTCATTGCGCAGGGAAATTTTTTCATTATTGTCCCTCTCGCAAGCATCAAACCATCGCTGGCGGTCTTCTTCGTGTTGCGCAGTTGCTGCCTCAGCTTTCTTTTTCCAACTGAGAGCAAACCACTCTTCAGTCTTCTTCTCTTATTCAAATTTGGCTTTATCAGCCTCAAAATCCATTTCCATCCTCAACGTTTTCTCTCTCTCCAATTGGGCTTTCGCCTTATTTATCTCCACCTCATCTCACTCTTTGTTCATGTTGCACCACTCGCGCACAATTCGGTGGATAGTGGATGAGGCCAAAGCAGATTCTTGCAAGTATGATTGATAAGTGGCTTCATGATTCTTTTCTTCTTGGCGTTTTACTTCCGCCGGTGGGAAAATACCCTTATACCATTCTCTACAGGAATGCCACTCGGTGAAAATATCGCCTTGTTTAACTTTCCATACAGGCTGATGAATCTCAGAGGCCCGTTTCTCAGAATATGAGTGATAGTAAAAATCCCCAGGTGTCTCCTCAGGGCGTATCAGGGATTCCTCCTCTGGATCATCATAGAACGGCATAAAATAATCACCTTTTGAAGAAGGGCCTGCACCCTTGGATATACCTGTTGAAGGTTCAGCAATTGGTGAGACTGGCTTGTCTTGCTCTACAGGCGCAGCCTTTTCCGCAGCAGCATCCGAGGCAATATGTTAACCTACTTGCCAGCAGGATTCTCAGGAGATTTAGTTTTGTTTTCTTCAGTTGTAGTCATATGTGGCATTTCAGGAATTACAGGCTTTACAACTTGTTATCTATCTTCAACCTGCACCGGGCCACCATCCTTGGGAATAGTCATTTCTATGTTAGGCGCAGAGGTTGAAGATGTTGGTGGAGTTACCTTCACAACTTTTTCTATAACAGAGAACGAGAGTCAACTAAACAACAAGCAATAGTCGCAACATGGAAATTCAGAAAACTCTTACCAGGAGAAAATTTTTGTGCGAAGGCATCTAGATTACCCCTCTACCAATGCGCGACCGCGCAGCTTTTTTTGGCGGTGAGGCTGGTAAAGGAGTTTCAGTTTCTTTTCTCTTCTTGGGGTGCGCGCTAAGGGCATCTCTGGGCTTGATGAAAATTCCAGAGGCTTGTCTGGGTTTGGAGCAGGGATAGAAGAGGTATCAATTAGCTCCGCTTTGGGTTTCCTCAAACCTACAGGCGCAAGACCCTCTAGTGAGTCCGACATCACTACGTAATCACACCAAGAATCGGACACGACACGCGTACCTTTCTTGGCCTCAGGCTTTACAGCCGCGGAGGTTTTAGTTTTTGGGGCATCTTGTTTCGGGGCAGGAGGAATTGCACCGGCTGGTTTTTTCTTCTTCTTTGAGTCAGGGCCTACGCCCAAGTTTAGCAAGTCACCTACGTGATAAAAAATAAACAATAAAGTGTTGCGCCATAAGTTACATTGCAATATTATTGAAGTATAGCGTATAGTAATAATATTGCAATATTAACTCAGGCTCTAAAGGAAGCATTACTTACCAGTGGTGGCAGAAGGCTGCGCATTAAGTTCTTCTTTATTGGGGAGTTCGAAATTGCCCAAGATTTGTGAGGGTCCGTTGTACGGATAGTTCGGGTCCTAATTTGGCAAACCTATGGTAAACGTGCGGAATCCGTTTGCATAGGCGACATTGGATACAAGTTTGTTACTGTTTAACACCGTTTCATTAATGTATAGACGTTACAGATCCTGGAAACACTTGGACAGAGCTTCGCCGTCCAGTTGACAAAATCTCTGATTCTTCCAAATGAGAAACCAAAGACTCCTATATATAGTAGTACAAGTTCGCCCGGAATATATGATGGACAAGTTCAGCGAACTTGTCCTTCATAGGACAAGTTCGGGTGAACTTGTTCATGTACACTACAAGTTCGGGCGAACTTGCACTTTTACATACATAAACTTTACGTTTCGCTCCTAAACACAGACTCGACGTTATAAAATGACGT
Organism: Scalesia atractyloides; assembly: GCA_947069175.1. Lineage (NCBI taxonomy): Eukaryota > Viridiplantae > Streptophyta > Magnoliopsida > Asterales > Asteraceae > Scalesia > Scalesia atractyloides. The sequence continues at coordinate 57,031,714 of CAMTDV010000009.1, forward strand.
AGGCAACAGACATATGCATCAATAATTTGCTCAAACCAGGGAGCCTCGTTTTCTTCAAGGGGTTGTAATCCCATCTTCCCCTGGTCCCTCTTGTAAGATATCAAATATAAAGGCGCAGCTGTATCAACATAACAACGCAAATCATGAGCAAGACGTATTTGTACCATGACTATGAGAAGTTACGCAAAAACTTACCTGCGCCATCTTCAAGGTACACCGCTTCTCCTTTCTATCAGCCTTCCATAATATGCTCATCCCAGCAGCAATCAAGGCCCGTTCTAGTAAAATGATGTTGGGAACATCCTTAATATCCTGATACCAACGTTTACAATTATATATCTTCTCCAGCTCTAAACGTCATCTTCATCGGTATCACTGCCGCTTTAACATAAAAAAACTTTTGTTTCCAGTCATAAAACGATTTCGGAAGCACAAGCAACAAGCGTTTGGCTTGAACACGTTGCTGGAAGGAGTAGAAGCCCAAAGAGCAATGAATTTGATAGAAAACTCTGAATTTCTCCACTGTTGGAACAATGTTCATCGACCGGCACACGAACTCGAAGTGCCTGATTCTTACCATCCCCACGGGATTTAACTGCGAAATGTGGAACTTGTAGAATTCAAGTATCTCCAACATGAAGTGTGGCACCGGCAACCGAAAATTCCCTTCTGCAAAATAGTCGAAAAATAACGTTATATAACCGGCTGGGGCAACGGTTGCGTTGCATCCTCCTTGGGGTAGAAAGCACCCCATGATTTGGCAAAAAGATAATTTTTCACGAGGTTATCAAAATCTTCCTTTTTTCCATTTGAGCGGTGGAAGGGGTGACGTCGTCGGCATATCGGATTTCTGTGAACTGGTAGCCATGAATATGTAAAGAAGTGCAGAAAGATAGGGTTTCAGGAAGAAGAAGAAGAAGAAGAGGTTCAGGAAGCATAAAATGGAAATGAAATTCGAAAGAGGTATAAAAAGGGATGGCAATTAAAGCCATTGGATAACGTGTAACCGCCTCTTCGCTTTTTCAGAACCCTAGGCACTGCCAGGGGGAGTGGGGAATAGTAACTGTCCCCACGCGCGCGTGTGAGCCACATTTGCCGTCAGGCAATTAATGTTGTACGACTGACACCTGTTGACAGCTGTCAAATAGTGCTCAAAACGTCACAACAGCACGTTGTTTTCCACCAACTTCCTTACATTACGTCCCGTCAACAGACAAGTTGTTTTCAAATTCTTATTGCTTCTCCTACAAGTTTGCTCATTAAAGATAACACTTGGTTCTTTAGCAACCGCGCATCAACAAGAGCACTACCTTTTTACTTTTAGTCCAGTACTCCACCTCTGTAGACTTCGGAGCAACACTGGACTGGGAGGACTTGAAGGGGTATGGTCCCAAAAACCTTGCGCTAAGCAAAGGAGCCATACCCATAAGCAACTGCCAAGCAAACCTTGCGTAGCATAAACCACTAAAGAGGAACCTTATTAAACATTGCGCCAGACACCTAAAGAGGGAAAAGATCATTTATTTACCTTGCGCGGGCTCGCGTAAGGAAATAGTTAACCTTGAGACTTTTCCCTTAGTGGCCGTTTGGTCAAGAATCCTTGCGGAGGATATAGCACAAAGGAAAAGCCTTGTAAATCTTTATGACAAGCACGTAAAAAGGAAAAGATCACTTAATCACCTTGTGCGGGCTCGCACAAGGAAACAGTTAGCATTGAGCTCTTTTCCTTAGCGAAATGCTGCCAATATACAAGAAACAAATCAGGGACAAAGAGAATCTTTTCTGTTATAACAGAACGTGCACGTGGCAGCAGTCCAGCAGGTCACAGCTTAATAACGTTCTAGAAGCATTTAATGCCAATCGTGCAAGGGCACTTTTCAGTTATAACTGAATGCCACATGGCAACATCTAAGGCAACCAGGAAGATCACGGTGATGGCATGGTTGCATCAAGAAGTAAAATGATCTCATAACAACATGTGGCATCTTCCTAGCCTTAGATGACCAGTCGATCTGTGTGCATTAACGGCACTAATAACACTTAACGGAATAGTAAAAGATTCCGTTAAGTTTTCATCTCTCATTTTTGGCGCCCAAACACCGGCTATAAATAAGTAACTTGGAGTCCAAGGAAAGGGTATTCACTCTCACTCTCTCTCTCTTACAACACTTAAACTATCTCCGATTACCTGTACTTATTCTCACGCCGGAGGGTGGTCATAGAGAGAATCCCCTTCTCCCTATGGCGAGGCTAACAGCAGTTGTTTTGCAGGATCGATCGGTGATTAGTTAGCAGCCCTTGAAATCAAAGGAACGGAGGATTAACCCTTTATGCAGCAACACTAACCCTAGATCTGGTCCTTTTCTGGTCTGATCTAACAAGTGTTTCTTCAGTTTGATTTCTTTACAACATGTCCATACTAAGGATCAACTGGCAGATGTGTTGACAAAAGCACTTGATGCTCACACTTTTAACAATTTGATTTCTAGGCTTGGAATGCTTAACATGGATTAAAAATAAAATTTCCTTGTGATCCATGTGTAAATAGTAATAAAATGTTTTTAGAAAATCAAAATCCATCCTTAAAAATAAAAATTGAATTTTTCAATAAATCCTCAAAGTCTGTTCAAAGCACTGATAGCATAAAAACACTGTTTGTTTAGAAAAATTTGTCCACTGTCAAAAAGTGTATCCTCTGATAGTTGCAACCACTGTTCTTATCCACTAATCATATTTTCCAACATTGGTTAGCCAAACAGCTGTCTTCCATTTACAAAACAGAGGTTACACGTGGGTAGATGTTATTCGACAGTTGTTGCATCAGATGCCATGTCATAATCATTTTTTCAGAAACCCTATAAAAACCTTGTTCCATTCAGAACAGAGGTTTCACCAAACCAGTGTCAATTTCAAAAATCTCAAAACAGTTTGCACTCAAATCATGGCTCCCAAAACAAAATCAAAGGCGAAATCAAAGCAAGAATTACCACCATTCAACTTGATCATCAAAACCCCACACAATTACACTGCAATTTTAGAAGAAACCGAGGTCAACACACGATACCACACAATGATTCGGATTCTAAGAGAGTCAAAATTTAAACACATGCTCGAAGCCAAAACCAAGATTTACATTGATTCTCTTCGGATTTCTGGCAAAATGCTAAGGTCAAAACATCTGCTGATGATGTTCCTTATGCTATAGTCTCAAAGGTTGGGTGTACTCCTATGCAAATTACACCACAATCGATCTCTCAAGTTTTTCAACTGAATGATTTGACACATCCTGTGTCCTTTTCTTTAAGAGAGATGCAAGCAGAGTTTGTGGAAAGGGGTTACACTGGCCAGTTGAAAGGTATGACAATCTTTAAACCCCATTTTCCAGCAGAGATGAAATTTTTTTCCATACTCTTTTAACATGTCTCTCTGCAAAATCTACTGTTTTCAATGAAATTACTTTGAACATGCAATATCTGGGATTTGCAATTTTGACTGAATCAGATTTTAACTATTCCCAAGTATTATTCAATGATCTTGTCAATAATTTTAAAAATATTTCAAAAAGAAAAGCTTTCTTGATACATCCTAGATTCTTGAGTATTTATTTGCAAGATCAGATCAGATCTGAAGCAAGTAAAAAAGACGTAGTGTCCACACCTGGCTTCCTAACTCATGAACTTTTTACATGACTGAAAAATCTTGAAAAGGCTTCCAAAACAAAAGTCCCTGATGATACACATTTGCAAGCTTCACCTCAGAATGCTATTTTCCCATATCAAAGTGATTTGATTTTCCTCAAAAGCCATCATGTGGATCAAGTTATTGGCAACATCAATGAGGGAGTGCTCACCAGAAGCCAATCCCAAAACATTTGTCTTTTTGCTGGTTTTCTATCACTCACACAACCTGTCAAGTACCAAGAGGCACTAAAAGACAACAGTTGGGTAAAGGCCATGCAAGAAGAGCTCCTACAATTCAGAAGACAACAAGTATGGGAACTTGTACCATTTACAAAAGATGTAAGTCCTATTGGCACAAAGTGGGTCTCCAAGAACAAAACAGATAAAAGGGATATTGTTGTCAAGAACAAAGCAAGGCTCGTGGTTCAAGGCTATAGACAGGAAGAAGGCATAGACTATGATGAAACATTTGCTCCAGTTGCAAGATTAGAGGCCATCAGACTGTTCTTAGCCTTTGCTGCCAACCACAACATTTGCTCCAGTTGCAAATGTTGCAAGTTCATTCCTGTATGGAAAGATCAAGGAAGAAGTGTATGTGTGTCAACCTCCTGGTTTTGAAGATCCATTTCATCCTGATCATGTTTACAGGTTAAACAAAGCACTCTATGGTCTAAAACAAGCACCGAGAGCCTGGTGTGAAACTCTATCCACTTTTCTCTTATCCATTGGTTTCACCAGAGGTAGGATTGATAATGGAAAGGAAAAGACTTGATGCTTGTCCAAATTTATGTGGATGACATCATTTTTGGATCCACATGCACTGCCATGTGTGATGAGTTCAAAAAACTCATGGCAGCAGAGTTTGAGATGAGTGCAATGGGTGAGTTGCAATGTTTTCTTGGTTTACAAGTCAAACAAATGCATCATGGTACTTTCATCCATCAAAATAAGTATGTGAAAGAGCTACTTAAGAAATATGATATGGATGATTGTAAACCTTGCAACACACCCATGGCAACATCCAAGCTAGTCACTTTTGATGGCAAAGATGACCTTGTTGATCAAACAATGTATAGAAGCATGATTGGGTCTTTATTGTACCTAACTACATCAAGGCCAGATATTATGTTTGCAACATGTGTCTGTGCCAGATCATAGTCATTGCCATGAAAATCAAATCTTATTGCTGTGAAAAGGATATTCAGATACATAAAAGGTGCTCCCACACTTGGTATCTGGTATCTAGCTAATGGTAATATTGAGCTTGCTGGATATTCTGATAGTGACTTTGCTGGATGTAAAACAATAAGGAAGTCCACATCTGGAGGAGCCCAATTCCTAGGTGATTGCTTAGTGTCTTGGCAAAGCAAAAAGCAAGTTACAGTTTCTACATCCACTGTTAAAGCAGAGTATATAGCTACTGCAAGTTGTACTGCTCAAATTTGTGGCTTCAAAATCAATTGCTGGATTTTGATATCACTGCTTTAAAGACTCCACTCAAAATTGATAGTCAAGCAGAAGAAAAGATCATCAAAAATCTTGTCTCTCATTCCACAACCAAGCACATTGACATCAGATATCACTTTGTGAGGGATTGATATGAAAAAGGTTTGATTTCTTTACAACATGTCCATACCAAGGATCAACTCGCAGATGTGTTGACAAAAGCACTTGATGCTCACACTTTTGACAATTTGATTTCTAGGCTTGGAATGCTAAACATGGATTAAAAACAATTTTTTTTATCCATGTGTAAATAGCAATAAAATGTGCTTAGAAAATCAAAATCCATCCTTAAAAATAGTTTAAAATTGAATTTTTCAATAAATCCTCAAAGTCTGTTCAAAGCACTGATAGCACAAAAACACTGCTCATTTAGAAAAGTCTATCCACTGTTTAAAGTGTTTCCTCTGATAGACCAAACATTTCAAACAGTGGTTTGTCCAAACAACTGTCTTCCATTTTCAAGCAGAGGTTACACGTGGACAGATGTTATTTGACAGTTGTTGCATCAGATGCTACGTCATCACCACTTTTTTTCAAAACCCTATAAAAACCCTGTTCAATCCAGAACAGAGGTTTCACCAAACTGTGTCGATTTCAAAAATCTCAAAACAGTTTTCACTCAAATCATGGCTCCTAAAACAAAATCAAAGGCGAAATCAAAGCAAGAATTACCACCATTTGTCTTAAACATCAAAACCCCACACAATTACATGGGAATCTTTGAAGAAACCAAAGTCAATACACGCTACCACACAATGATTCGGATCTTAAGAGAGTCAAAATTTAAGCACATGCGTAGTGTCAAATCTCATGTTTATATCGATTCTCTTCGGGATTTCTGGAAGAATGCTAAGGTCAAAACATCTGCTGATGGTGTTCCTTATGCAATAACTTCAAAAGTTGGGGATACTCCTATGCAAATCACCCCACAATCAATCTCTCAAGTTTTCCAACTGAATGATATGGCACACCCTATGTCATTTTCTTTACGAGAGATGCAAGCAGAGTTTGTGGAAAGAGGGTACACTGGCCAATTGAAAGGTATGACAATCTTTAAACCTAACTTTCCAGCAGAGATGAAATTGTTGTTCCATACTCTTTTAACATGTCTCTCTGCAAAATCTACTGCTTTCAATGAGATACCATTGAACATGCAATATCTGGGATATGCAATTTTAACTGGTTCTGATTTCAACTATTCCCAGGTATTGTTCAATGATTTGGTCAATAATTTTTAAAATATATCAAAAAGAAAAGCTTTCTTGATACATCCTCGATTCTTGAGTGTTTACTTGCAAGACCAAATTAGAACTAAAGCAAGCAAACAAGGCGCCGTAACCAATCCTGGCCGCCTTACTCATGAACTTTTTACAAGATTGACAAATCAAGAAAAGGTTTCCAAAACGGAAGTAGAAGAGGATGAGCCTGTTTTACATGAACAAAATGTTCAAACTCTTCCTCTTGCTACTGAGCCCACTGCTCTAGGTGATCAGAGCATTGCAACCAGTGCTCTGAAACCCACACCTAAAATCACCAAAAAGAAACCAACAAAAATATCCAGAAAACCCACCAAACCCAAAAAGGGTCCTCTGGAAGATGAGATCCCAGAGATAAACCCTGGGACAACACCAATGTCACAAACCACTGCTGCTACTTCTTCACAACAGATGGTTGAAAGATCTCAACTGGCTATGAAACTCCTCCTGCATCCTCACAAAAGGATCAGGTTGTAAACACAGGGACACCAAATTATGAAGCTCTAGGACCACTTGGTTCTATCTTCCACAGCCCATCTCCCAGGGCAATGTCTCTTTCTGCACCTATCCCCTCTCCAATAAAATCACTTCCACAAACCTTTGTACCCTTGCTGAATGCAATAGAATTAGATCAGACATTATCCAGCACTTCTCAACAACCTATCACTGAGAATATACTTCAACATGATGCTGGGTCTGATTCTTTATTCTTTGCTAGCCCATTAGCAAACTGAAGAGGCTACATCCCTTGGGTTACATGTAACCCTTGGTGATAGTTCAACTAGAGTAGCCACTACAATTGCAAAACTACCTAGTTTTCCTTTAGACAGTGGTTACATTTCTAAGTCTCTGTTGAAGGCAACCACTGCTGAGGCTACCAAGGTAACCTCTGATGTTGTGGGAAGTCCCCAAAACCAAGAACAAGGGGCATCTAAGGTTCAAGCTAGTGTCAAAACACATGCTCATGATACCTTAGATACAACTACCACCTCAGGTAGGAGTTCAGATGATCCTATTAAATTAGGTGATAATCTAAAATACAAAGATTTGACGGAGAGAGTATCAACGCTTGAAACTTCTGTTGATGAGATCAAAAATCTTGTGAAGCAGTTGTTAGCTATAAAGAGCCAACCCTCTGTCTTAACCACTGCTGATCTACAACAAGCCCTAGACCCTCTGTTTCAGCAACAAAAGCACTTCTCATATCAACAACACAAACATCAAATGCAGGAAGTAAGAAACATGGTTGAAGCATGATTCATGGATACCAGGGCAGACATTAAAGTTATAAAAGCTCATATTCTCCAAACCACTGGTACTGCTCCACCCACAGTAATTTTTGTAAACACTGAGGATGATGCCAAAAAAGGGGAGAAACCTTTGGGGCAGAAGAAGCTTAAAATTGATGATCAAATGGCAAAGCCAACAGTGGATATACCCAGACCAGATGGTTCAAAGAAAAGGGATCTAACAGATGATATCTTGGCCAGGGAAAATGAGAAGCAGAAGAGAAAAGTGTATCTTGATGGCAAGGTATTGGTTGAGCAAAAGATTAAGCAACAAAAAGAAAAGGAATAGATTGGTACCTCAACAAAGAGGAGACCTGCTAGACAAGTAAGGAAACCAACATCCACACCTTCCAAAACTGAGCCTGCTTTAAATCCAACCATTAAAACCTCTGCTCTCAAAAAATCAAGCACATCTTCTTCAACTTTCATACCCATTTCCACCAAAGCAGATGTTACAACAACTGTTGTGCTAACATCTATTGGCACAGCAAAGGTTGCAGCAAATGCAAACCCATCCACTGCCATGGTCATTTTCAATACATCTGCCCAACCTTTACCAATACCAACCAGAATTCCAACTCATCCATCATCACCATAAGTAAAATTCAAAAGGAGAAGGACAACAGAAGTTGTGAATGAAGAAGAGATCTTTCCTGCTCCTACTCCTTTATCATCACAAACCACTGACCTCCACATCAGTGCTTCCTCTATCCTTAAATCCCAGCACTGATTCCCTTACAGTTATTCCTGCATCAAAGAAATATCCTCTTGATTTACCAGCAGTCAGGGAAGAAATTCTAAGCTTCTATTCTGAGGAAGACCCTGACAAAAGAACTATATTATCTCTTGATGGTTATTCCAGACCTGCAAATGTTGATGAATACCTGGAACTTAAATTGAAATAAGCAGAGGATATAGCAAAAGAGACTCTGCTGGTAAAAGTGATAGAGAGATACAAACCAACATGTCTTTCAGCTAGGCAAAGCCAGGGCATTGCAAAATTTTGTCAAAGATCTGAGCAACAAGCTGTCAGAAAGGGAAGATCAGTTTCTTAAAAGTGAACTTATTGAACACATCATGAAGAACAAGCAATGTAAGGCAACAAAGGCACAGTTCAAGGATTAGAGTATAGATGAGCTGAGAGTAGAAATTAAAAGAATGCAAGAAATGTTGAAAGACCCTCTCAAGAAGCCAACTCCTCCTAACTGGGAAAAACAAAGAAAGACATGCCTGAAAGAGCCTTGAAACTTAAAAGGATGAAGGAAGAATTAATACAGAATCACTATGGTTCAAGGAACCAAGTGATAAGGTGGCGAGAAGCCAGGGTGATTGACACTTACAAGATGTTAGAAGAGAGTAAGAAGAAAGATCCAAACATGCCTCCTAAACCAGTTTACCCTCATCAGATGATGTTCATAAAGCTCAACATTCCAAAAAGTCTATCTCATTATTTGTCCCTTCCATCCTTACTTTCAATCAATTAAAAAGGCAAGAAAAGATGGATGAAGAAGACAAGAGAGTGTTTGAACACATCAAAGAGGGAATTAAAAAATATGGTTGACTATCACACAGATGAAGCTAGTGAAAAGCTCAGAGTAGATTTGACAAAGATAGTTCAACAACAAGCTCTTCAAACCTCAATCAATAAGAATCATCCTAGAAAGCCAGAAGACCCAAAAATTCTAAAGTGGAAAGTCGAAAAAGGCTCCCACGAATTGACATTGCTCAAGTCTAATGGTGAGGCCGTCAAGATTAGCAAGGAGGCTGCATATGAGCTAAATGCAGAAGACCTTCAAGATCTTTTGGAACTGACACTCGAAAAGGATGATGATGATGAAGTTTCTCTGAATTTTGAATATTTTAAAGGCCAAATCAGAGAACTTCTGTTAAGGAATAAAAACCAAGAATAAACAAGTGTTTTGGCATCATCTATTCCAGGGGAGATTGTTGGGATCGAACCCTAACAAAGGAACAGATGATATCAAAGCAAATACACTATCCGAGCTTTGGTTCAACTATCAGAGGTTACAACCTCTGATCTACCTTTACACTGCTTTCCCTAAACATCTGTTCCTATCATCTGATAGTTCAAGAAGCAAAGGTCTGACAGAAGAATCAAGATCAGAGCTTAGCATAGTTTTACTTTATTCAATGTAACAGTGCTATGCACTGATAGTATTGTTAGAGCAGTGTTTTAGTTAGTTACACTTTGTTAGAAGTCACTATCAACCATGACGTCACAAAAGATGCTCAGTGGTTAGATAGTTAGTATAAATAGGTGATCGTTGTAGCAGTTAACTTGTCTTCCTGAAAAAGATCATTTCGCACTTTATCTTCTTCATTTCTTACTATCAAACGATTGTAATTGGCTAAGGGGGAGTTTGTGAATCACATGCAAAGGTTACCAACTTGAAAGCATGATGGTGATGAAAACAAATGACCGATTGCTTGTAGTAAAAGTTTTCCATTAATTCCATTGCATATCTTTCTAATTCAATCCATTTTCCATTCTTTGAAACAAAAACTACAAGTGATTTAAACTTAGATCCTGACAATGATTCTAGCATGGACCTAAGTAAACAAGTAGCACGTATAAGGATTGAGATTTCAAAGCATGATTAAGTGTGTGTTGTGAATTTGATATATTAACATGTTACAACCCAAAGTGTTTTTAAAAGTAAAATGGGCCAAGTGTACTCACGGTTTTGCAAGCTTCCACTTGGTAATTCCGTGAAGAGTTGGTTGTTTGGAGATGGAACACTGAGTTATCCTACACGAGGAAACGTAGGTGTATGAGTAATTTGGATGATAACGGAGGATTCAGATTAGGAATTTAAAGTATATAAAAAGTATGAATTCAAGAAATTAATTATCTAGACGTTAACTCGCGTTTTGACACTATAAATCCCCTAAAGGTGATCGTGGTTTCATGGGTCATGCCCATTAGAATCGTAACGAGAAGGTTAGGTCTTCGATAATATAACCTAATGTTGTGACAAGTAACTATATGATCATTGTTAAAAAGTTCGGTTATGTATAAGTCTATTTACGTAATATATATATATATATATATATATATATATATATATATATAATATACTATATATTAAGTCCATCATATATGTCATAGAATTTCATAGAAGTCATGAACATGAAGTAGATGATGAACATCCATTTAACCTCTTTATATGATTCACCAATACACAAATTGTCACAAGGACAATTTGGATGGTCATGAATTAAAATGTAAATATACAAGTAATCACTATACCAAGTAGCCAAGTAATCTTCAACCCGGCTGAGCCAACATCGACATAGAAAGAATTAACTAAGTGTCGTGGGCTAGACGGGGTCATGTCACTTTTAGGCTAGCAAACTACTTGGGATAGAGATAATAATGCATCAAGTGAGGTGGTGGATTGAAGGTAGGATAGCCCAAGCTTCCAAATAATCTCACACTCCCATCACAAGTCTTGTTTCAAGAACAAGCTTGGTGAATACAACACTTGTGGGTTAAAACCCTTTAAAAAACAGAAAGTTTGGAGGGATTAAACATCTCCGATTTATATGTAACAACCTTGTTTTAAGCACACTAATCATAGACTTGATTAGTGGCATAAGGCAAAGATTTGTATAAGTAAAACATGAGTTTTCTTTCATGAAGAATAAAAAAGATAAAAAAGAGCAGAATTTTGGTGCACTTTGGAGCTTATTTTAGATGAGGATTCACCTTAGTTTGCCCAAGCAAAATTGTGAAAACCTTCTAAAGGTTATCCAAGTGTTGTAGAAGAAAGAACAAGAAGAAATCGAAGTAGAAGTGAGTTAAAACTCACTTTTAGTGGCTGAAAGTTTCTGATTTCGCTGTTGAAACTCAGCTGGGTTTAGAGAGGTTTTGAGAGTGTTTAAGGGTTATAAAAGTGGAAAAGAGGCTGATTATAAGTTGTATTTATAGGAGGAAGGATTAAGGTTTCAATTGGGTTAGGCTTTGGACAAGGTTAGTGGGCATTAGGCTTGAAACAAGCCCAAACACACCCTTAAAGTGGGTTGTCCACTTTTTATTTTATTTTATTTTTGTTAGTCAATTTATATATATATTTGTTTATTTGATGCCATTTACTATATAGATAACATATATTAAGGTGTGTCATGGTATTTTTGAAGTATGAGCATCATATGCTAGTGTTTACTTGGTAAAAAGAACAAGTTTATAAAAGTTTAATGTCACAAAGTAGATAACCCTAGTGAAATTTATAATGAAGCGTCAATGATTATAATTTTCGTGTTTGAATAACCAAGTATCTTGTATGAATAAAATCTTTTAAGAATTACGATTACACGAGAATTGTTTACGAGTTAATTTATGATACAAACTATGTTAATAAATGTGTGTATGAACCGATGTATAAACATGTATAAGTAATGTATATTCCACATAAAGACCAATTTCATTACATCGAAGTCTCGGATTTACAACGATTCAAGATGAGATAAGATTACAAAGGAAAGAGTTTCTGAAAATAGAATTACGATACAATCTTATGAAAATGGAAAGCTGCAAAAAGCGAGGCGTTACACACGCACGCTTCATTCTTCAGCCGTAGCCCCACTGCTCACGACCATCACAATTAGCAACGACACCGTCTAACTAGTCAACGGCGTTCATGGCTCACTCTTCAGCCGATTGAGCTTATTATATGTATTTTGAATGAATGACAATTGAGCGGAAACGAACAACATTTTGAGTGAGACAATTTTAAATAAAATAGTGGTGACATTTAGTTTTGATTTTTTTTTTGTATTAAAATTTGATATAAATTTAAAACTGCCCGAAGCTGAGTTGCTCGGTTGTAAACCAAGCCAGTTCGAGCAACATTTTCTGCTTGTTTCCTTAAATTCGAACAGAGCCGACCTGCCAGGTTTCAATTCGAGAAGAGTACGAGTAGACGCTCGTTTCGGCTCGGCTCATGAACCCTATCAATGCCACACTACTGTAATTGACCACCAACACTTAAGTTGCGACGTGCTAATACAAAGAAATTAGACCGATATGTAAAACATAGAAAAGAATAAGTAAGTCGATCTAGGACCCGGTGTTGCGACGAAGCTATCAAACGGAAAAAAATGGACGTAAAAATGTTGAACCATTTACACATGTTGGCCGTGTTAACTCGCAAACATTAGAACGAAACGTAAAAACGTCGAATCACACACTCATGCACTGTGTTAACTCCAAAAATTTAGAACGAAACATCAAACGAAAATATGCGAAGATGAAAAGTGTAGTAGACTAAAATTGAAAGTAAAAAAATTGTTAGGTTAAATTGAAAAAATAAATAAATAAAAAATTGGGTTAAAGTAAAAAATCAAATTTTATGAGATTAATTTGCAAAAGATTAAAAGTTTTACGATAAAAGTAAAAAAATCATTTTTTGTAAGACACCCTAAGACTACTTGCTATAGTGACTATTTTTTTAGTTGGTTGCCATGTGGATTTAATAAAATAAAAATAATTCTTTTTGAGAAAAATGCCACAACCTGATTGTCAAGGCAACCTAGATTCCAACCCAACATCATTCCAAATCTACAAATTTAATTGGTGCATCAATTTAACTTTTTTTTTAATTTGAAAGTAATATTTAAAATTTAAAAAATTAAATACACTATATTTCTTAGTTTTTTTATAAACATCTAGATATAAATTTTATTAAAAATTGAGTTCTTTCAAGAAAAAATATTTTTATTATTAAATAAATACTAAAGTTTACCTTTTTTTATATATATAATATAAATAATTTATTATTTTCAAAATAAAAATATCATTTTTTTTATTATTTATCTTTATACAATAAACAATAATTATAAATCATATATATACATGAAAATTCTCACGGGTATGTCCGATCCCCGACTGGTAAATACCCACCAAATACCCGACAGGTAATAAACCAGACATAAGACACAATTTTACAACCAAATATGAGTAGAGATTAGCCATACCCGACCAGTTTCTATCCCTAATGCCCACCTTTTCACGTTACCACCGTAAATTCAACCCTCATCTATCATTCTTCATCAAAACTTCAACAATTATCTAAATTCTTTTACAATTATGAATTCAAACATAAACTCGTTTATGAAATGACTAAATGAAACACTCAAGATGAAAACACAAATCAAAATTTCGGATATCCACCAACCATGTAGATACCTTTAGGGGTGAATAGATTCTTTATAGTTAATAATCAATATTTGTGATATTTTACTGAATTATAAAATATATTTTTTGTTAGAATATTTGTGGACTGTAAAAGAGTTTAAGTAAAAGAGAAATCAATATACATAACAACACTTATAATAGTAAAAGAGAAATCAATATACATAACAACACTTATAATAGTAAAAGAGAAATCAATACACATAAGAACACTTTTATTGTGGTTCGAATAATAGATTCTTTCAAATGTAATGAACAATGTTGGTAATACTCAACTTATAAAATATATCTGTATTTAAAATATTTGTCGATTGTAAAAGGGCTCAAGTAAAAGAGAAATCAACACACACAAACCGTTTATTGTGGTTCGGGAACAACCGGACGACATGTTTAGACTATAGTCGACGATGAGTCGATGAACGTTCTTATACGAACATGTTTAGATATATACACTCAAAAGATCAGTCGAAGTGGAAACGACATACATCGATCAAGGCTGGAAGCTAAAGAAACCTGCTTCAGGTGGGTTCGTAAGACGCTAACACATGTTTCGACCACAATGATGATACTAGTTTATCGATTGAGGATTATCTAGTTAATGTTGGTACACTTCCTCATCCAATGGGCATGAAGAAGGCAAGTGTCGGATCTTCAAAAGGCAAAGCCACACATATAATGTCACTTATAGAATTTACAATATGTTTGATAAAAAAGAACACTATATATAATCAAATAATGCCAAATGCTAGTGAACAAGAATTCTCTACAAGGATACAAACCAAATGGACTCATAAACATTTACATACCTATATAAATTATTGCCAAAACTAGGGCAATATGCGGCTTTTAGAACCGGTTCAATCTTTGTAGTTTGTAATTCATCTTTGCAATATATGACAATTATTTAAATATATATTATCATACTTTATACATTATTATATTATATTAATCAAAAGTTAAACTAAATAGTTTATTATAATATATGAATTGGTTGTATTAAAAAATATAAGAAATTAGTAAGGATGTGCAAATGTAAGGATATACATCTTTTGGATATTTTTGATGATTATTCAAGTATGTGGGATAACCAATAGGGTGGTGGTTTATTAGTAAAGTCAAAATCTTTAAACACATACGTTTGGAAGGGAAAGGTCTTGAATTCACGTCCCATAAATGACAGCGATTAAAAAAGGGTCTACATATTCACACACCCAAGTGTCTATTTCCACACCTTTAAGACGAGGCGTCTAGACCTATACGGGACGTATAGGCACTGAAATCAAGGGGGCTCTGAATGGGATGTCGGGCATAGAATCTAAGGGGTCTAGATGCCCCGTATAGGTCTAGATGCCCCGTATATTTTTATTTTTTTTGTTTTCTCTTTTTAATATCAATAACACTAATATTAATTATAAAAAACTCATATTAATTTCAATAACACTAATATTAATTATAAAAAACTCATATTAATTATAATAACACTAAACCAAACCCGCCACCAAATCCAAACCCAAGTATTAATTTCATATCGTATGGTATGCATCGATAATGAATCCGCCACCAAATCCAAACCCGAGTATTAATTTCATCGTCAGTGAAACAAGAGAATGATTTTTGTATAATTAATATAATTTTTGTATAACTAATATGAATTTTTGTTCAATTATTATGATTTCTGTACAATTAATATGATTTTTACATAAAACAAATAAATAAAGAAAAGTTATATAAAATATACAACTTGTACAGGCCTAGACTGGTCGTCTATAGTTGTCCAAAAGACCATTTTACCCCTGAGTTACCCCCGGTCTAGGCCTAATTCAGGGGTATAATTATAATTTTGAAAGCCTAGACTGGTCGTCTAGGTCTAGACTGGCTTCTAGACCCCTTAATTACCATATTACCCTGAATTAGGCCTAGACGAGGGGCAACACAGGGGTAAAATGGTAATTCACCATTTATTTTAGACAGGTCGTCTAGACCCTTAAATTACAATATTACCCATGAATTAGACCTAGGTTGGGGGCACTACAGGGTAAAATGGTAATTCGTCATTTATTTTAGACGGGTCGTCTAGGTCTAGACTGGGCGTCTAGACCCCTTAAATTTTGTGCCAGACATCTCACTCAGTATAGGCCTTGAATTCAGTGTCTAGACGCCCTGTATAGGCCTAGACGAGACATCTAGAGCACAAAATGTGTCCAAATAAATAACAGGGGTGTGTGAATAGATTGAGCCTTAAAAGAAATTTGTCATTAACAAAATTTAAGCACACTGGATATGATTATGATATATATATATATATATATGAATGTAAACTGATGATGAATAGTAAATCTAAATTTGAATATTATATTTATTTAATTAATTAATATTTTTAGCTAATTATATATTATATTTTATTTTGATTTGATATATATTAAAAATAAGTAGTAATTTATTTTTGATGGGCAGTAAATTATACGTGTGAGGATAAAAATATAAAAAAACATATCTTTTTGTATTTGTGTATTGATACGTGACTAATGAATCGATTTCAATCGAACAACCTTGGTACCAACATCGGCACTATTGGAACCGGTATTTTTTATGGTTTTTTATTGATATTAAATACCTATCCTTTTAGCATATCACATCTTTATTTTTTTGGTTTTCTCTTTTAGCTACTATAGTGATTGCCGGTAGAAAACGAACCGAACCCGATTATATATATATATATATATATACACATATATATATATACATACATATATATATATACACATACATTAATAGATAGTTATCATGAACAATGATATACGGTTTTTAAGTATTTATTTATTTTTTTATTCTAAATTTTGAGCATGTATTTATTTTTATTTTGCTTTTTGAGCATTTATATTTTTAGTAATCCTTTTTAATTTTTTAATAAAAGCTTTGTTCAAAATTGGTCGAGTCAATTAAAATTGATTCTTTTGTTTATCACCGTGACAAACCGAATCGAAACTATCTCGACACCTTTGGTGACAGTATAGAGTACCTTTTATATAATAAGCTATAATGAGTGTCGGTGACGAATAAAACTGATATCGTCCAAACAACATTGGTACCACGCCAATTCTAAATGAACATCAGTACCAATAATTATACTTTTGAAACCTTTATTGATATTTATTTTTATATTTTTTGATCGATGTAAAACATGTGTCGATATGTTTTTATCATGACTTTATTTTTTAGGGTTTATCTTCCGGTCGCTATACAAAGTGTCAATTATGATATCTGTACTTTATTGAATCGAACCGCTACTAACTAACTTCCCGTCGCAACGAGCGGGGAAGTCCACTAGTTGTGAATTATATTATATGTAACACTTGAATAACAAATTCATATTTTTATTATTAAGAAGTAACAAAAATAAGGAGTGTATATAAATTTATATTCAAGTGAAATAATAAATATACAATCACATAATAAATCATATTCAACTAGTGTTAAACCCCGCGTTGTGGCGGGGGCGTAAAATCATGTGCCGAGTTTTATTGGAGCCATTGATTTTTCGTTCGTAGTGTTAATTTTACTGAATTTTTTATATTTTTATTAGTGTCAAATATGTATTTTTACAGTCCGGCCCCCACCGATTTGGATTTTATAAGTCTGACTCCAACTGAGTTTCCGTTAAGCTCTGCCACTGCGTAAAACCGTGCTAAATAGCACCAATCACACACCACTGCCAATGGTCACCAACACTTAAGTTGCGGTATATTAATACGAAAAATTATACCGAAACGTAAACAAGGAAAATAATAAGCAAGTGATTAAAAAATAACTTTAGTAAAAAGTTAAAACGTTTTATATTATGTTAACTTTGTTACCTTTTTCTATCCATCTATTTGTTTTAAAAGAAACATTTTAGAAATGTATTTACGTATACAAATAAAAGTAATTATGCAACTTTTAAACTCGTATTAATTTGTATAATTTGCATGTTCAAATAATTGTAGCAAACCTTTGTCTATTAGTTATGAATTTTATTTTATTCAATTTATAAACTCAAGTAAGTAAAAAAGAACAAATAATAAACAGAAAAAACTAAATTAAGTGAGCTGGTATGATGAATTACTTTAAATTATCACAGAAAGAAAAATAATAACTAAAGAATCCAAAAGAAAGCAACCGGAGAAGATAATAAAGCAATTTGAGTATGCCCCACCTCTCTCCCATCACGCCACCGCCACCGCCACCGCCACCGCCACTGCCTACCGCTTGTTCTTTTTCATCCCCCTCCATTTCTTTACACACGCCCGATCATCTATGTTTTGTCGGAAAAACCGTTTCGGCTTCAGACCACCATCACCGCCGCTTTTGTACATCGTCACATTGTCTTTGTTTGTGGTGTAGGTTTGCAACGATGTGAACCGGATGTCGTCGATTTGTCAGATCAAAGTTGCCGGATCACACTTCTTCGTTTATGGTGAAAACCTGGAACACCGGAGACCGTAGCTGCCACCGCTGCTGGAGCATGGCAGCCGACCGTCGCTGATGCCACCGCTGCTGGATCATTGTGTCGCCGTCACACCACCGTTACGACTCCACATTCGTATTAAAAGGTTGTACCATATGTCTTCTAAAAGTAAAAAAAACAAAAAAAGAAGACACTAAAGTTAAAACTGCCACGTGCCCCAAACATATACCTTTCAAAGTCAACCACCGTCATTTCACGTTTGTCACCGTAGATAAGAACTAGAGTTAAATGCCTGTTGGTTCCTGTGGTTTGCGGAAATTGCAGACTTTGTCCCAAGGGTTCACTAATTACACACTTGATCGTAGTGGTTGCAATTTTTAAACATAGGTGGTCTTTAACACTAACTTTTGTTAAATATCTTAGTTAAATGTGTGTGAAATGTCTATATTACCCTTAAGAATAAAAAAACAGAAATAAGTGGACCCCACCCCATCCCACCCTTCTCCTTCCTGCTCCACCCATTAAAAACCACCCACCACCACCACCTTGCATTACTATCACCAACCACCATCTCCCCAAACCACCATCTTCATCTCCGTCACAACCACTATCCCCCACAAAGCCCATCACTCTTGCATCTTCTGAACCCTAGCCGCAAACATCATCAGAATAACATACATCTCTGACAAACGAAAAACGAATTCAGGTCATCTTCAAACTAGCCGGCGGAAGAATCACCTGTATCATCTATTGCACACCGTCAACCACCCTGTACTGCCATCCAACATCGGCGGAAATCACCTTCGGCCGAAAAAACCACCTTGTGCCGACACTCTTGACCGGTAACCATCGTGATTCCTATTAATACCTCTGCACCGCCAATAACTATCAACACAACATTAGCATCGATTCTTGATTGTTACAATTTCACTCAAAAGTTCTGCAAGTTTGAATCTTTATAAAAAATTGGTGAAACCCATATGCAGATTTTGTTCATTTCGTCTTTAAGTAAAGTTTGCTGCTTATGATTTGTGTGATTTGATGAGTTCTTGTATTCTTGATTGTTATTGTGAGAAAACATTGTTTATTATGTAGTCTGCGACTTGAGGTTTGTGTTAGTTTGATATTTTATGAATAGCTTGTTGTGTGGTTTTGATTAATATAAGTTCAATTTGATTTATTATAGTTGTTTTTGTGAATTGTGGAGATCATGGTGGTGGTAGGTGGCTTAAAGGGTGGTGGAGTGGGGAAGAAGGAGGAGGGTGGAGGTGGTGGTGGTGGGTTAGAGAGAGACATGGGAGAAGAAGATGAAGGGTGAATCCATCATTTTTAGTCTTTTTTAATTGTTTAGGGATAATATAGTCATTTCACAAAGACTTAACTGGAAAATTTAAAAAATGTTAGTGTTAAGTACCACCCGAGTTTAAAAATTGCAACCACTGGGACCAAACGTGTAATTAGTGAACCCTTGGGACCAAGTCTGCAATTTTCACAAACCACAGGAACCAACCAGGCATTTAACTCTAGAACTACTTGAATTGTCACTGTAGATAAGAACTACTTAGAATTGTATATATATAGTAATAATTTGTTTTGTTATGTATAGTAAAATGATAACACTATTCACTATGTGGTTACCTTTATGGTGTTTAAAAGTTAAAACAGTAAGAAAGCATATAATATAAATCTGATTTTGTTAGGCAACCCATTTGAAAATTATGATCCTTAACTTTATCAAAAGCATTTTTGGATTTGTCTTTTTATCCTATTCTACGGATTGGACTTCAAAGCATACAAGTGAAGGCCCCCTCGTGTGGAAATTTTGATGTTTAACCAAATTTGGTGGCTGTTGGTCGATTATGATGTGATAATATTCCATTTACTAGAATTATGATAGACTGATAGATACGGTTTGCAAATCGTGTCTTATCGAGTTTAATAGGTCTCTGACGACCAAATAACACAAGTATTAAATATGAATACAACTCGTTTAGTTATTTTATATCTCATGTCTATAAAGCAGTTTTATATTTTATATACTAAGAAGAAAAATGATGGGTCCTAACCTCATAATTATATTTATTTTTTGAAAGGTAAAAAATCACGTTATTTACTTTCTGTAAGCAGGTCTAATCATATGTCTTATATAGATATTTATTGCCAGTCCTATTTTAGAGTAATTGAGAAGTAAGTTAACCTATAAATTGATTTTATTAATAATTAACTACATTTTCTTGTTGGTATTTGAATGACACAAAATTCATATAAAGTAAATGTAAAGTAGGCCAACGATCAAGATGCAGTTTAAATACTGTACTATCATTGATATTTACAATTTTAATTATCAAATATATACCCAAATAAACTATAACTTCTCAAAATTAAGATATAAACGTCAAAGGATTTATACAAAATCTAGGTGTAAGAGCATTCACATCAAACACTCCATTTTTCACCTTATATTACACTAAAAATCACTATTATTTCTCTCTCTTTTTTAATTAAATAATATTTTTTAATACTTTCATCATTACATTTTCTCTCTTTCACTGGCAACCACTTTCAAAATATATTAGAAAAATATAAAGAATGAACCGTGTTTCCTCAAATTTATAGATGAATTTAAATGTTATAGCTATGTAATGACTGTGTAGACGTATATGTAGGTCCAGACAAATAAATTGGTCTAGTGGTTAGTACTTGGTTTTTTTTTTGAGGTCCCAAGTTCAACTTCCACTAGCATCACTTTAACAGACATGGTGGTGGCAATAAAGTTTAGAACTACGACTCTCTGGAGGTCGCCAGTTCGAAACCGAGCCGAACCGGGTTGTATCGCAGCGTGCCTTTGGGCAGGTGGATTTTCCCTAGAACTGATGGTTTGGTGGCTCGGGTATGTATCAAACTCTAAACGTTGTGAAGGAGGAGATGTATTTGCTCGATTGATGGCATTCTAGAATGCTTATACGGTTATTCAGTTCATTAGTTGGTTGTTAAAAACAAAAAAGAAACTCATACTTCCAAAATGTTAACAACTAATAATAAAAGAAACTACTCAATAACCACTTGGTTGGTAGAAAGCTAACATTGGACTAAGCAAACCTTTCGCTTCAACACATATAAAAAAAATTAATCACCTCTAGAAGCTAACATTGCCAACTAAATGATAATTTCTTTCAGACTTATATTTGGATTTTATCTTATTTTGTAGCTAAACTCCTTGGTTGTCAATCTGTAACCATCGTGATTGCTATTAATACCTCTGCACCGTCAATAACTATCAACACAACATTAGCATCGATTCTTGATTGTTACAATTTCACTCAAAAGTTCTGCAAGTTTGAATCTTTATACAATATTGGTTTAACCCATATGCAGATTTTGTTCATTTCGTCTTTAAGTAAAGTTTGCTGCTTATGATTTGTGGATTTGATGAGTTCTTGTATTCTTGATTGTTACTGTGAGAAAACATTGTTTATTATGTAGTCTGCGACTTGGGGTTTGTGTTAGTTTAATATTTTATGAATAGCCTGTTGTGGGTTTGGATTAATATAAGTTCAATTTGATTTATTATAGTTGTTTTGTGAATTGTGGAGATCATGGTGGTGGTAGGTGGCTTAAAGGGTGGTGGAGTGGGGAAGAAGGAGGAGGGTGGAGGTCGTGGTGGTGAGTTAGAGAGAGACAGGGGAGAAGAAGATGAAGGGTGGACCTATCTTTTTTTAGTCTTTTTTAATTGTTTAGGGAAAATATAGTCATTTCACAAAGACTTAACTGGAAAATTTAAAAAGGTTAGTGTTAAGGACCATCCGTGTTTAAAAATTGCAACCACTGGGACCAAGCGTGTAATTAGTGAACCCTTGGACCAAGTCTGCAATTTTGCAAACCACAGGAACCAACCAGGCATTTAACTCTAAGAACTACTTGAATTGTCACTGTAGATAAGAACTACTTAAATTGTATATATATAGTAATAATTTGTTTTGTTATGTATAGTAAAATGATAACACTATTCACTATGTGGTTACCTTTATGGTGTTTAAAAGTTAAAACAGTAAGAAAGCATATAATATAAATCTGATTTTGTTAGGCAACCCATTTGAAAATTATGATCCTTAACTTTATCAAAAGCATTTTTGGATTTGTCTTTTTATCCTATTCTACGGATTGGACTTCAAAGCATACAAGTGAAGGCCCCCTCGTGTGGAAATTTTGATGTTTAACCAAATTTG
This sequence comes from Scalesia atractyloides, assembly GCA_947069175.1. NCBI lineage: Eukaryota > Viridiplantae > Streptophyta > Magnoliopsida > Asterales > Asteraceae > Scalesia > Scalesia atractyloides. The sequence goes on from CAMTDV010000009.1 coordinate 57,054,329, forward strand.
GTGGCTGTTGGTCGATTATGATGTGATAATATTCCATTTACTAGAATTATGATAGACTGATAGATACGTTTGCAAATCGTGTCGTATCGAGTTTAACAGGTCTCTGACGACCAAATAACACAAGTATTAAATATGAATACAACTCGTTTAGTTATTTTATATCTCATTCTATAAAGCAGTTTTATATTTTATATACTAAGAAGAAGAAATGATGGGTCCTAACATCATAATTATATTTATTTTTTGAAAGATAAAAAATCACGTTATTTACTTTCTGTAAACAGGTCTAATCATATGTCTTATATAGATATTTATTGCCAGTCCTATTTATAGAGTAATTGAGAAGTAAGTTAACCTATAAATTGATTTTATTAATAATTAACTACATTTTCTTGTTGGTATTTGAATGACACAAAATTCATATAAAGTAAATGTAAAGTAGGCCAACGATCAAGATGCATGTTTAAATACTGTACTATCATTGATATTTACAATTTTAATTATCAAATATATACCCAAATAAACTATAACTTCTCAAAATTAAGATATAAACGTCAAAGGATTTATACAAAATCTAGCTGTAAGAGCATTCACATTAAACACTCCATTTTTCACCTTATATTACACTAAAAATCACTATTATTTCTCTCTCTTTTTTAATTAAATAATATTTTTTAATACTTTCATCATTACATTTTCTCTCTTTCACTGGCAACCACTTTCAAAATATATTAGAAAAATATAAAGAATGAACAATGTTTCCTCAAATTTATTGATGAATTTAAATGTTATAGCTATGTAATGACTGTGTAGACGTATATGTAGGTCCAGACAAATAAATTGGTCTAGTGGTTAGTCACTTGGTTTTTTTTTTTGAGGTCCCAAGTTCAACTTCCACTAGCATCACTTTAACAGACATGGTGGTGGCAATAAAGTTTAGAACTACGACTCTCTGGAGGTCGCCAGTTCGAAACCGAGCCGAACCGGGTTGTACCGTAGTGTGCCTTTGGGCAGGTGGATTTTCCCTAGAACTGATGGCTTGGTGGCTCGGGTATGTATCAAACTCTAAACGTTGTGAAGGAGGAGATGTATTTGCTCGATTGAAGGCATTCTAGAATGCTTATACGGTTATTTAGTTCATTAGTTGGCTGTTAAAAACAAAAAGAAACTCACACTTCCAAAATGTTACAACTAATAATAAAAGAAACTACTCAATAACCACTTGGTTGGTAGAAAGCTAACATTGGACTAAGCAAACCTTTGCTTCAACACATATAAAAAAATTAACCACCTCTAGAAGCTAACATTGCCAACTAAATCATAATTTCTTTCAGACTTATATTTGGATTTTATCTTATTTTGTAGCTAAACTCCTTGGTTGGCAATTTGTAACATTCGTGATTGCTATTAATACCTCTGCACCGCAATAACCATCAACACAACATTAGCATCGATTCTTGATTGTTACGATTCACTCAAAAGTTCTGCAAGTTTGAATCTTTATACAAAATTGGTTTAACCCATATGCAGATTTTGTTCATTTCGTCTTTAAGTAAAGTTTGCTGCTTATGATTTGTGTGATTTGATGAGTTCTTGTATTCTTGATTGTTACTGTGAGAAAACATTGTTTATTATGTAGTCTGCGACTTGGGGTTTGTGTTAGTTTAATATTTTATGAATAGCCTGTTGTGGGTTTTGATTAATATAAGTTCAATTTGATTTATTATAGTTGTTTTGTGAATTGTGGAGATCATGGTGGTGGTTGGTGGCTTAAAGGGGTGGGAGTGGGGAAGAAGGAGGAGGGTGGAGGTGGTGGTTGTGGATTAGAGAGAGACAGGGGAGAAGAAGATGAAGGGTGGACCCATCTTTTTTTATTCGTTTTTAATTGTTTAGGGAAAATATAGTCATTTCACAAAGACTTAACTGGAAAATTTAACAAAGGTTAGTGTTAAGGACCACCCGTGTTTAAAAATTGCAAACACTGAGACCAAGCGTGTAATTAGTGAACCCTTGGGACCAAGTCTTTAATTTTCGCAAACCACAGGAACCAACCAGGCATTCAACTCTAAGAACTACTTGAATTGTCACTGTAGATAAGAACTAATTGGATTGTATATATATAGTAATAATTTGTTTTGTTATGTATAGTAAATGATAACCTATTCACTATGTGGTTACCTTTATGGTGTTTAAAAGTTAAAACAATAAGAAAGCATATAATATAAATCTGATTTTGTTAGGCAACCCATTTGAAAATTATGATCCTTAACTTTATCAAAACATTTTTGTATTTGTCTTTTTATCCTATTCTACGGATTGGACTTCAAAGCATACAAGTGAAGGCCCCCTCGTGTGGAAATTTTGATGTTTAACCAAATTTGGTGGCTGTTTCCATTTACTAGAATTATGATAGACTGATAGATACGGTTTGCAAATCGTATCTTATCGAGTTTAACAGGTCTCTGACGACCAAATAACACAAGTATTAAATATGAATACAACTTGTTTAGTTATTTTATATCTCATGTCTATAAAGCAGTTTTATATTTTATGTACTAAGAAGAAGAAATGATGGGTCATAACCTTATAATTATATTTATTTTTTGAAAGGTAAAAAATCACGTTATTTACTTTCTGTAAGCAGGTCTAATCATATGTCTTATATAGATATTTATTGCCAGTCCTATTTATAGAGTAATTGAGAAGTAAGTTAACCTATAAATTGATTTTATTAATAATTAACTACATTTTCTTGTTGGTGTTTGAATGACACAAAATTCATATAAAGTAAATGTAAAGTAGGCCAACGATCAAGATGCATTTTAAATACTGTACTATCATTGATATTTACAATTTTAATTATCAAATATATACCCAAATAAACTATAACTTCTCAAAATTAAGATATAAACGTCAAAGGATTTATACAAAAATCTTGGTGTAAGAGCATTCACATCAAACACTCCATTTTTCACCTTATATTACACTAAAAATCACTATTATTTTTTTCTCTTTTTCAATTAAATAATATTTTTTAATACTTTTATCATTACATTTTCTCTCTTTTCACTGGCAACCACTTTCAAAATATATTAGAAAAATATAAAGAATGAACAATGTTTCCTCAAATTTATAGATGAATTTAAATGTTATAGCTATGTAATGACTGTGTAGACGTATATGTAGGTCCAGACAAATAAATTGGTCTAGTGGTTAGTCACTTGGTTTTTTTTTTTGAGGTCCCAAGTTCAACTTCCACTAGCATCATTTTAAAGACATGGTGGTGGCAATAAAGTTTAGAACTACGACTCTCTGGAGGTCGTCAGTTCGAAACCGAGCCGAACCGGGTTGTACCGCAGTGTGCCTTTGGGCAGGTGGATTTTCCCTAGAACTGATGGCTTGGTGGCTCGGGTATGTATCAAACTCTAAACGTTGTGAAGGAGGAGATGTATTTGCTCGATTGAAGGCATTCTAGAATGCTTATACGGTTATTTAGTTCATTAGTTGGCTGTTAAAAACAAAAAAGAAACTCATACTTCCAAAATGTTAACAAATAATAATAAAAGAAACTACTCAATAACCACTTGGTTGGTAGAAAGCTAACATTGGACTAAGCAAACCTTTAGCTTCAAAACATATAAAAAAAATTAACCACCTCTAGAAGCTAACATTGCCAACTAAATGATAATTTCTTTCAGACTTATATTTGGATTTTATCTTATTTTGTAGCTAAACTCCTTGGTTGTCAATCTGTAACAGATTAAAGCACCACACTTGAAACTTTATGCACAAGTGTGTATGTCAATCAAAGGAACTATAAATGAGGATAATAAGCCACACAAACATTTTCATAGGTAAAGAAATTACAAATATATATATATATATATTATATATATCTTTAATTGGTCACATTTCAATAGAAAATTAAATCAATCATGAAATTATCGGTGCATCGACGAATACACAATGTGTAAAACGTCAAGATCACTTCCTAAAAACACAAAATAAGGGAAGTAAACATATCAATACACCTCGAGGCTCGAGGTCACTCTAAGTTTCAAAAGTTTAAATAGAAATCAACAAGCATTTTGATTTTTCGAAGAAAAGAAGGGTCGTTGTCACACTTACCCGATCAAGAGTCGAAAAAGAAAGAGCCCACACGAACCAAACTATTGATACATGTAATTACAAATCAACCTAGTCACCACATACATGTTATAGTGTTAAACCATGTAAGCATCTAATAACTATTAACATATTAAATTACATGGTTAATTTTATAACTTTCATATATTTTAGTTATAGCATGATTTTTATTAATTACAAATCAAGTCTGTAATTTTGATACATTTAATCTAAAATCATCCATAATAGGGCGGTTTTGAGAAGAAAGAATGATGCAAAGGAGATAGGGATGATAAACATCTTTTGTAAGAACGTTTAAATCCAGGTTATATGAGAGGGAGGAGGAGAGAGAGGGTTGTTACCGAAACGTTCTTTAAACCAGTTCAGCTACGAGAGGAGCAAAGGCCAGACAAAATGACTTGGATTCGGTTTTGAATTCTCCTATTATGGGTACTTTATTAACAATAAATAAACTAATAAAATTATGATTTTACCAATGAGGTTGTGATTTATTGGTAAAGACAAAATCTTTAAACGCCTTAAAAGGAGAAGTCTTGGGTCCAACTCTCACGGACGGCAGAGAATAAAAAAAAATTTGACGTTTAAAAAAAAGTTATGATTTAGAATAAAAGTTACTTTTTTTTGTAATACATTAAATTTCAAACAAAAATATCTACACAAAAGAACCTTTTTGCAACTTGTTCTGCACAAACTTTCTATAAAATCGAACAAACAATTCCTCCAAATCCCCTTCCCCCTCTCTTCCATCTCCTCTTCCTCTTTTTCAGCAATCTCTGAAGCTTATTCTTCAGAGTAATTGCTCTGTTTCTATTCCTATTCAAGGTTTTAAGCCTAAAATCCACTGTTCTTCATCTGGGTTTTTGTCATTTTCGTATTTATTAATGTTCAACCTCGTGCTCTTGATGTTTGAAATACATGTCTCAGATTTTAAGTGAGCACTTGCACTCTGAGTTTATGATCAACGATTCCTCATATTGGCGCAGAACCCATTTAGTTCACTCGTTTTCAGTTGTGTTTCTCTACTGGTTCTATTACATCACATGATTCATACCCCTAATTAGATCCAAATCCATACAATAAACAAAGATCTGTTTGAATAATAATCAAATTGAAGCTTAGTTACCATGTGAGTCATTCTCAGTTTCTTCGATTTCACTCTCTAAATCTTCAATTCCGTTATATTACATTTTATAATTTGGTGCTCTGTTTCTGCTCTGTTTTTGTTCTGTTTTCTGCAATAGATACTTAATAAAAACGCAAATCTATCTCAATAATAATTAAATTAAAGCTTATTTACTATCTGGGTTCTGCTTATTTTCATCTGATTTACTCTCCAAATCTCCAATTTCGTCGTGTTTTTTCGGTATTTTCATGGCTTCTTCGAGTGGTAAAGCGACATCATCAGGTGGTTCTGAAGAAGATCTTCAACGATTAATGGATCAAAGGAAGAGAAACCGAATGGTATCGAATCGGGAATCGGCCAGAAGATCAAGATTGAAGAAGCAAAAACACCTGGACGAGTTGAGGACTCAGCTGAGTCAACTCAGGAAGGAGAATAACCAGGTTATGGCTACTATTACTGTCACCATGCAGCATTATACGAATGTGGAGGCTGAGAATTTGGTGTTGAGGGCTCAGGTGACCGAGCTGAGCCATCGGTTGGAGTCGCTTAATCAGATCGAGACGTTCATGAGTCAACCCGTCGATTCGGGTTGGGGTGGTACCGAGTTGATTGATGAGTTTATGGGTAACTCACTGAGTTGTGTTTATGCTAACTTGCCTATTTTGGCTGCTTCAGACATGATTCCGTACTGAAAGTGTTGTAACAATGTAGTCACTGAATATTGACATTATTTGGAGGGTGACATTATTTGGAGGGTAAAATGGTCTTTTTGTATTGGGTTTGGGGGGGGGGGGGGGGGGGGTTCATGAAAGTTGTGTTGGTAGATCGAGTAAATTAGCAATATATGCACAATCATTTATCGATTAATAAAAATGTTATTTTATATAAGTAGTTTCTAATAATGTGTTGAGTTAAATGCTTGGTTGGTACTTGTGATTTGCGAAAATTGCAGACTTGGTCCTAATGGTTCACTAATTACACACTTGGTCCCAGTAGTTTCAATTTTTGCACTCGGGTGGTTCCTTACCACTAACCTTTGTTAGATTTCTTAGTTGAGTATATATGAAATTACTAATCACCCTTGAATAATTAAAAGGATTAAAAAAAATAAAGAAAAAGAGCCACTACTCATCTTCTTCATTACTTCCCCCCTCTCTTTCAAAAACACAGTTACCATCACCACCACCTCTCCTTCACAACCTGCAACCACCACCTCCATACCCGCCTCCTTCGCCGTCACCTTCGACCACCGCCTCTATCTCCACCGTATACCTACATCCTCCACCTCACCCCGTATACCCACATCCCCTACAACCCAATCTCCTAAATCCTCCCTACAGCACCAATTGCAGGTACTCTCTCTCTCTCTAATATCATGGTCTAGGGTTTCATATATATGAATGCATGGCACATTACTTAATCTATCTTTTCTTGTTTTTTTTACTTATGATAACTGAAACAAATTTAGCTCCAATTGAAGCAATTTCCGTCTATTTTTCTGTTTATCTCGTCGACTATAAGAAATAAGTGAAAATTACAGCGAGCATGTATAATTGGAATCTGCTTTGAGTAATGTTCAATTTGAATTTAGGAAGCAACAGCTAGACTTAAAAAAGTTGAACTGGATAGAGTTTTGAACCTATATGTTGTATTGTTCCTTCTATTCTCCATGTTTATTGGTAGTGGTGGGTTTACGGTGGAGGTGGAGGATGTGGGTATATAGTGGAGTTAGAGGCGGTGGTCGAAGGTGACGGCGGAGGAGGTGGATATACGGTGGAGGTGGTGGTTGCAGGTTGGGAAGGAGAGGTGGTGGTGGTGACAGGGTTTTTGAAAGAGAGAGAGGGGGAGTTATGAAGAAGATGAGTAGTGGGCCCTTTTTCTTTATGTTTTTTTTATCTTTTTAATTATTCAAGCGTAATATAGTAATTTCACATATACTTAACTAAGAAATCTAACAAAGGTTAGTGATAAGGACCATCCAAGTGCCAAAAATTGAAATTAGTGGGACCAAGTGTGTAATTAGTAAACCATTAGGACCAAGTCTGAAATTTTCGCAAACCACAGGGACCAACCAAGCATTTAACTCTAATGTGTTTGTTAGAAGAAAATATGCATATGTGATGACGGCTCGGGTCTAGAATGCTCGGATCTATAAGTTTGGACATGACCACCCCTGAGCATGTACACCTAGATCCATTCGCCTCTAGATTTGACGTATCTGGAAACAAACACGACGACCAAACATGATTGTACTCAACATGTCTGAAGTTCTGTCTAAAGTGGACCAGATGATTACAAAAGATCTACACACAATCATTAATGATAAAACGATGCAACGACATCAACGACATAATGATAATGATATCACTCTACCCTACATGACAACGAACAATGCTAGTAGCATGGGTGTAAATACTTCAACCACCACTTAGGTATGCAAAGAGAGGTCCTCCTTTTTTATGAAAGTAACATCATGTTACATGTTGATTCGCCTGTCGGAATCTGGTTAAATAATAAAGTCGCATGAGAAGGCTAACAATGTTGTTTTCTTTCAGACTTTCAGTCCCATCTCCCATGTGTAAATGTTCGAAGCTCCTGCTGTTGCTTCAACAATACACATATATTGTATTTTGTTTATTATAAGAATATATTTGATACAAAAAAAGAAGAAGAAAAATGAACGGTCGTAGTTGATTGAGTCGTAGGGTTTATATGTTTAAATAGAGAATGAGACAGATGAGTTGGTTAAAATAGATGCTTCTTAAAATGATACTATAATTATATGTTCAAATAGAGAATGAGATAAATACTATAATTATATGTTCAAATAGAGAATGAGATAAAAAAGCAAATTCTGCATATTTTATAAAATATTAATTAAATGAAAATGCTACGATAAATATATATATATATATATATATTCAACAATAACCATTGCAACGGTTAAGGTTTCCGCATTAGAAAAAAAAGGATCTTTTTCATAATACAACTTTAGTTCTTTTTCATAACTAATTTTTCTTGATAAAATTCTATATAAAACATGATTTTCTGTCTTGATTGGTGTTAATTTTTTTAATACACCTGATTTTCTTTCTTGATTTGTGTTAATTTTTTCAATACACCTAAAATGTACACCAAATTTTCTTTCTTGATTTGTGTTAATTTTTTTCAATACACCTAAAATGTACGACAAAGGCATAGTTTTCATGTTAGATAGGTGTCCTCCACTCCCACCTTTACCCCACCCAAAATGTATTTATAGTAAATGGTTTGAGTACTTGAGTCACATGTTAATTAATTCATTATGAAATTGATTGCATTGTTCATTGCGTTAGTACTTAGTAGACTGATTTGATTGTACACTTGTACTAGTAAGGTTGTGGTGAGCCGGTTTGTAATTTACTCTCTCAATTTCATGTTTATAAAAATGCAACTTGAAGGTAAAAACTTATTTTAAGAATATTTTAGATTTTATACGTTAATATCAAAAATTAATAAATCAATCGCCATTTAATTACCATATGACAACGTTTCTGAGTGAGACATATTTCTAAGGGTGGAGGGGCGTTCTTACCCCCAAAATGTATGAACTCTCACCAACCAATTATAGTGTGACACCTCATCTCAACCCATGTAAACCAAACGAACCCATACCACTTGTAACGGTGTTCAAGCTCCATCACTTGAACACCCACGCTTCCCAAGAAATTCAACACCTTTTTCTCCTCCCTCTCCACTCAACCGTTCGTGGATATTTTTCCACATTAAAAGAAGTTATAAAATTGTGGTATCGATGTTACGCTAGTATTTAGCTAGAACTTATAACGTTAATGGGGCTGTATTTCTAAACAACCAGACTATCTTTTTTAAAGATAAATGTAATGCCTAAACGTTACAATTATTCGGTGATGTACTTTTTTATATATGCATATATATTTATACAAATGTTACATAAAAGATTAAGAAAGTATTTTTACATAGGGAAAATATCACAGAATAGTAACTAAGTTTCAAAAGTGTTCTAATTAGGTCACTCGTATGATATTTGTCCCGAATTAGATAACTCAACACTCAAATCGAGTCATGTCCTTTTTTTCATGTGTCAAGAGAAAAATTGAGCATAAGATGCTAGGGTCGGAATTATTTTAATATATGAAATTTAATTTATTACAAATAAAAACACTTTAATTACATTAAAAATTAAAAAAAACAAGTTAAAATCCACGTCATCACTCGAAGTTAGCATCAAATGAAAGGAAAAAAAAACAAAAATTCGCATCACCACGGTTACCTATGAAATGGATGAAAAACCATTAATTTTAATAAAAAATGAATTTGAGTGACCTGATTGGAACACTTTTAAAACTTGAGTGACCTAATTAAAACACTTTTAAAACTTAGTTACTGTTCTACAAACTTACCCCTTTTACATACACACATCATTTATTATATTATTTTATATATAATATAATAAATAAGGCTGCCGTGATTTTGAAAGGGTGGGCAGCCATTTTTTATATGTATGGAACTATGCTGTTTCTTTCTACTTTATTCGAAAGTACTTGGCCATGTATTTTTTGGCCACACATATATAATAATGAATGGTCCATTTTGTGTGTAAGAATGCCCAAATGTTTTCATAAAATAAGGGGGGCAAACTAAAAGGAAGCATAAGATATATATTACACATACACTTACAAAATAAAGCTAATTTTTACAATGATTAGTTACAAGAGTTTTCAATGCTCCAAATAGTTTACATAAAATTAGTATAATCGGTAAGCACTAAATTGGGACGTTAAGACCATAGGTAATGGTTAATGCCCACTAAGGGGCATTTTTCACCATATCATCATCATAATGCCCTCCAAATAGGGTGTAATGGTTAACTGCTATTTCATTTATTATTTCCATTATTTTTCTTCTCTTTGGACATTATTATAGAAATGTCCCACCATCTTCATGCCCCTATAATGCTCAAGGGGGGGGGGGGGGTGTTGAGGGCATTATCAAACCTTTTCATGCCCTTTTAATGCCCATTACGCATGGCCTAAGATCATAATGCCCCTACCCTTGGGCGTTTTGCACCATGTGACAGCCCAGTCAGCAATAGGGCATTAGGCGTTTTCTAGGGGATGTGGGCATTGTTGTGTAATAGAATTAAATAAAAAAAAACATAAAAAATGTTATTGGACAAATGGAGCATGGAAACAGGTGATTGACCAAATCAAAATGGATCCGGCGTTGTATATAGAACGCTCCAACAATTTTTTTGCAAAAAAGCTTACGGGGCAGCATCTCGGGCATGGTGGGGCGTTTTGTTCGAAAAAAAACCCTAAAATCCAACAACTATGCATGGTCTAAGTTGGCTCTTTGTCATCTAAAGTATTCAAATGTTAATTTCTATAACATTGTGAATATATATTTTTTTAGTTTCTTAAGTTTCAATCATTTGCATATTAAGGATAATTTTTTAGTGTATAAAGTTGTTACGGTTTTCGTTTTCGTTCTAAAATAATACATTAAACTAGTATAGAAATCCCAACGGTGTTTGTCATAGACACTTACAAACGAAAAGAGTAGGAGTTTCTTGTAGAAAATGACAAACCAAGTAGTGGTGGACCCAATTTTTTTTTTATGGGTGTTGATAAAGGTTTCAATCATATTTTTAAGAGGTGCGATCGAGTTTTTTTTTTGTCTAAAAACTACACTATTTTTTTTTCAAGAGATACGCCCATCCATCCACCTGTCAAGGTAGGTCCGCCCTGAAACCATGTGAGGGAGTTTAAGCGTAGTAACAAATGCTTGGAGAACAGTAAAATCTCCTATTGTAATTTGTTAGTATCTAACAAACCCTAGCTTTGTTTCACGAATTCTAAGTGGGTTTGGTACCCCAAACATTAAAAAATCAGTTTTGACTAGTGACATTTCATATTATATAAAATGTTATATCTGAGTTTAGTTGCATGCAAGAAGTGTTTGATTTTCTAATGTTACATCTCGTTCGTTTATGCATGTAAGAACACTTGGAAAATGTGACATTTATTTAAATAAAATCAATAAAACATTTACCACCAACACCAAAAATTAAATACAATAAATCAACCACTAACATAACCAAGACATAACCTGCAACTATTTAGAGAATTATATTTAACTAAAAAAATTACATGATGATTTTTATACGCATAAGTGCATAAGAATTGGTGGTTGATTACTTGGCACGAACAAAGATGGGATATTTTACATTACATATTATGTAAGTCTCATAAATCATTTTGTTTTGTTCACAATATAGATACATATTTATAAAGCTGAGATATCAATGTGTTTTCAGCGTGATGATTGTAAAATGAGAGGAGAATCCCACACTTAAAGATGCTTTAGCCTTCTAAAAAGGTTTTAGACGACAAATAACAAATATGTAATCTTTTAGTAGACAAGAGAACAATATTGGTTGGTATGAGTGGCCGGATGTTATAGCAATATCTTACTGTAATATTGATAGCTTTATTTTTTACCGGATGTAAATGTGCATTAATAGAGTATTTTTATGACTGAATATATATTGAGTGAGCATTTATTAATTTAAATAAAAATAAAAACACAGTAAGTTTGTCTTAATACAAGTTTATAATAAAATCAACCAAGCGACAGTGAGATCTATGGTGGGCCATCCTCTGTACTTTCGGCACTCACAAACCACCGACTATTAGCGACTTAGCGTAGAATATGTAACCAATAAAGATGCTCTCCAATTGGCATGCTTATTAAACGACAAAAAAAAAACAATTTGAACGACCAAACATGCAAACTTAATTAAGACCGATAAAAAAAAACTAAAAGAATACAGGTGTGTGATAACGTAGGATATGTATTTTTATTTAAACTTTTGACTAATTGAGAGTGATAGTTAATTTTTTTAACAAATCTAGAAGTTGATGTTCATTATTGACAATGCATTTATTTATTATATATGAAACTTAAACTAGTAACATAAATTTGCTCTTTCGTTTCATATTATCAAAACTAGTAGTGAAAACTAGTGAAGCCCGCGTTTTATGGTGAGTGTGAAATACGACCATATTACTCTTAGGTTTAATATGTATGTCATACATTCAAAATCAAGATGATTCAGTTGATATTAAGTTGGTGGATTGAACCCGGCCATCTTTAATCTTAGATTCAAAATTTTAAGTTTTAGATGGCTAACAATTAAACCCGCGATAGTTAATTTAGCTTGGGCCTCCCATTTATAAGATATGGAACGCTCAAAGTTTTATTTTAACGTGGTGATGTTTGATAGATCACAACCATCACATGGTCATTTTTGTTCATGCATTGAGTATAATAAGGTACGCATGCAATCCATTTATATAACTCATCATTTTCTATTTTTCACCAATATAGGACAAGTACATATGTTATGTGCTTTGTGTTTCTATATAGGTCAATGAGTCGATTAAGAAACAAAAACAAGCTTACGTTACTGAAAATCTAATAGTTTACTCCTTTTACAACCACATTTCCATTGTAAATTTTCTTAACCAAACGATGTCGGATAGAAAAATAATAGGTTATGAACTTTCCTAGACTCGCTTAACCTCGTTCAACTCGGCAAACAAATCTTGTAGCTTTCTCCACCAATTGATGAAAAAGCAAAACTTTTTTTACTATACGGACCAACGGGCCGATTAAGCATAGAAAATAAGTTAACTGGAAGCCTAATGGTTGTTCTTTTATAACCACTTATTCCTTGCAAAATTTCTTGACCAGGCGATGTAGGATATTTTGAACTTTCTTAAAGACACAAAATTGTAATTGACGAGATGAGCTATGTATCACCGTCTGTACTAAATGCAACAACTTTTTTCCTAAGTGTTTTAAAACTTTAGTCAAAATGCAACTTTTCCCTTCACAGTGAAATGCAACTTTTTTCTTAATTAGCATTTGTCTTTATTGTTGAGTGTTATGTGTCTTATGTCCAAGACTTGATGTAAAACTACTATCGAGCCAGGGGTCTCACTAGAAGCAGCCTCTCTATTCCTACGAGGTAGAGGTAAGGCTGTCTACATCTTACCCTCCTCAGACCCTACCTTAGTTTTGTTATTGATGATGATTTAATTTCGAGAAATAGACAATGTTCGTTTATGGGTATTAAAAATTTACGTGTTTTTTTCATTTGAACTCTTGTTCAATAAGCATTTTGAGACGTGTAACCCGTTCACTTTGCCATATATGCATCTAAGATGTTCGAATAGTAATCTTGAAGGAATAATGGAAATGCGAAGAAAAATAAATTTAAAACACTTCCATAAGCGCAATAATATTGGTTTGTTTAACCTTGTTAACATGTTATTAAAAACTCATATAGCTCTACTAACCTACAATACTAAAGGTGAAACACACTTTAAGATGAACACATGACTTTCAAGAGAGTACAATACAAAAGGTGAAACACAGTTTACGATGAACATATGACTTTCAAGAGAGTACATGCATATATTCAAGAGTAAATTGCACAAAACGTCCTTTAAGTTTCACCAATCTTGCTGGTTTCAGCCTTAATCTTTAAAAGTTGCCAAAACCAGCCTTTAAGATTAATTTTGTTGCAGGTTTCATCCTTTATCACTAACCAAGTTACTAATCCATGTTAAATGGCCTCACATGCATAGCATGTGAGGGTAAAACCGTCTTTTCCCCAATTGGTGAAACTTAAAGGACGTTTTGTGCAATTTACTCACACAAAATAATTATCAACTTGAGAAATCTGACGGTGGTGCAACTATGCTACGGCGGCGCCAGTCATACTCCGGCGCGTGGACCACCACAACTTATTAATCGGAAGGCAGGGAATCCGAATTTCGATGGTGAAGACGGATTGCGCAGGCAAGAAACAGTGGTAATGATTCGGCTAGAACTTTCCATACGGTGGGAACGATGGTGGTTCTTAAGAACCACGTAAACATTGTCAATAGATTCCAAGGGTTCCGGCGAAGACGATGGTCCGGTAAGTCTTTCTCCACTTCCATGTTCCATTGGTTGTTAGATTGATCCGTGTAATGACGATTTTGACTGGTTGTTACAGCTTTCCGACAACGGTTTCGACTCCTCTGAATTGTATCAGACAGATGAACCCTAACACAACAAAAGCTTTCACAAGATGACACGACAATTCTCTAAAAATTACAAATTTACAACCAGAATACTAATGTATGTAAAAGATTTCGAAACTTGATGCTCATTTTTATTCTGTATTTTACTTTTTAGTAAAAAACATATTAGTTTAGGTTATGAATTAATACAGATTTAAAAAGAACAAGTATAAAACTAAACGGGCTAAACAGTTCAACCCGTAAAACCCCCAGATCAAACCAAACACTACCCGTTTGGCTAAACGTATTCGTGATTCAACCCAAAACCCGTTTAGACTAAACCCAAATATTTCGTGTTATACACGCGGTGTCAAAAACTCACACCCTGAATACAAGTGAACCACTATAAACACAAACATAATAACTCTTTTGCCAAAAGCTACATACCAGCTTCAATGTCTTCTTACCTTCAATTCACAGGGTTACTAACATTATTCTCCACCACAACCTGAACCTTTTCCGGACCCTGTTCGTGACCATTTTCCCCAATCTTCACCAAATCATCCTTCTTTACAGATCCATTTTCAACAACCGAACCGATCCCCGAATCCTTACCGCCAACATCCAGCTCCATCGCCTGCACCCCATCCCCTGACCCAACAGCTCCGTATCTTACAAACCAAAGGAAAAAAACTGGTAGATGAAACCAGTTAATCAAGTATTTTAAAACAGAAAGGTACAGAACTTGTTGTCTTCAACTTTTGCTCCTTCTATGTTCTTGGTTATCTCGACAAGCGACACAAAAACCTACTTCGATGTGCACGATCTATAAGTATTTTAAAACAGAAAGCTACTAATACATATGTATACTACAAAACTGAAAGCGAGTTCGAGATATTAACCTCGTTGATCATTGGTAGAAATTCACTAGCAGGCTGGTACAAGTTTCCTTCTATAACCTATGTTCAACAAAACAAAATAACAAGATTTAGATGAACCAAACATGTGAAGTAATGATGATTATGCGAAAATCTATAATTTGCTACCTCAGTGGTATGACCGGTTGGAGGCTGAACAGGGCCCATTATGTCCATCCCGTGACTACCAGCATAATATAGTTCTTTCAATCCCACAAACTTGTGCACCTGGAAAAATATAGCAAAATGTTACACAGTTTATAACAACCGAAGTTTTTAAAGAAGTTAATTGTAAAGCGAACTTTGAAGTACCTTCTCACGGCTTCTGCCACTAATAATTGCTGTTGGAACGTATTTTGCCACGTTTCTCACTGCAGCGCGCATAACATTAGACATAAAGGCATGATCTGGATTGTCGACAATAGGGGATAATGTCCCATCGTAATCTAGAAACAATGCTATCCTCTTTCCGTTTGCATTATTTACTCTCTGTTCAATGGAGGTAAGTGCAGACGGATACTTAAGCTGCAATGCAAAGCAATATAAAAACCTTAATATCTAATTAGGGCCATATTTTAAAAAAAGTTAAGAAAGTGAGAAGAGAGATACCATCCAATTGCAGCAACATCGTTTGGCAGATCAGTGCCGTTATTTTTAATAATATTTCTTGGGGAAGAAGATTTCATGGCATCCAACCAGCTAGTTGAACGGACATCGTCAAGTAGTCCCGGTTTTTTCCTTTGGTTTGTAAGATACGGAGAGGGTATGCAGTGAGGGTGAGAAGATGAGTAGCATTTGTAGCATACGACGGCGTCGTTGGGTGGAGAACCGTGGTAGACGCCGAGACAGGCGGGGCAGAAGCACTGGGGGTGGAGACGGAGGACGCAGGTGGTGCAGAGTCGCCGGAAGTTGCCGCGGAGATGGACGTTGTGGAGGAGTTTTGGTTCGTCTATGCCACACTGGCCGCAGACGGTGGTGGGGTTTGGGTCTTGTTTCTAGGGTTTATGAGGAAGTGGAGAACGGGGGAGATGGAGATCTGGAACTATGATATATCTCCACTGGATCCGTGGAAAAGACGGTTTTACCCTCACATGCTATGCATGTGAGGCCATTTAACATGGATTAGTAACTGAGTTAGTGATAAAGGATGAAACCTGCAACAAAATTAATCTTAAAGGCTGGTTTTGGCAACTTTTAAAGATTAAGGCTGAAACCAGCAAGATTGGTGAAACTTAAAGGACGTTTTGTGCAATTTACTCTATATTCAAACATAAATCTATGTTGGATAAACTCAAACGCTTAACAATACGCCAATCCTTATACGATGATTTTTTTAATCTGACTCAAGAACTCCAAACCTAGATACTCTTAAAGCTTTTTCTATGCTTATGGGCCACCAATCCTGTTCGTGATTTTTTTTTTATTTTTTGTAGCTATGTCATTTCGCTTCACATATTATTAGAGATCACGAAACTAGAAAGGTAAATAACCCTTAAATTGATAGCTAGTTAACCATATAGCATAATAGAAATACGATATTTTTTTCTTAAGACCTATTTTTAAAAAATATTTCTTGACTTCATTTATGCTTTTATAATAAAAACTAGTTTAAGAACCCGCGAATTTCACGGGTTGGTAAAAGAAAATATCTTCATTATCACCGTTGACATAAATGTTATTACTTTATACAGTTAAAACACAAATGAATATATTAGTGTACAACGACAAATTGAAATACATGAATATACAACGATCACAATTCGTTGAAAATCTCCTTATAAACCACATTAGTTGTTTTATTCGTAGGGTTAACGTCCCTATATACACCACAATTCGTTAAAGACTTCTTTATATACTTCTTTAGAACCAACATTTTAAAATTCTACATGTTGAAACGGGTTAACGTCCCTATATACACCATAATTCGTTAAAGACTTCTCTATACACTTCTTTAGAACCAACATTTTAAAATTCTACATGTTGTAACGGGTCAGGTTAAAACCAATACGCTTCCTGCAACATTTTAAAATTCTACATGTTGAAACGAGTCAGGGTCAAAACCAATACAACATTTTAAAATTCGTTTAGTACCCGTGTGTTACATGAGATGGTCTCACAATACATAATATTATTAATAGTGTTTTTATATTCAACAACTTGATCAGCTTATCAAAATCCAATCACGAACAGACCCATGCCCAGCCAAATACAATCATAGCAGTAAAACCCATAAAACCTACAACAACAATCAATCCAAAAAACCTCCGTGTAACCGCGCACCCTCTCTTCATTCCAGCTGAACAATTTAACCTCCTTAATCTGCTCAAATATTGTATAACTCTTTAAAACATACAAATATCCTTTCATAAACAATATTGTATAAAAAGTAAAAGCAGGCAATCGGTTAGTAACACATACCTAATGTTGAATCAAAACTCACGAAGTTGAAACCACATCATCTTGTCCATCAATCCGATCATAAGCTCCTTCAACATGCTTCTTTTTATACTTCTCAATCGCATTTTCCACTTCTGCAGGCATATACTACCCATCATACTGAGCCAAGACCTCATTCCGCAAAAAAATAACAATCGATACTCCTCGCCTTACCTCTCCGTAATCGGCTTCACAAAACCTTTAACCACAACAGAATGACCTTATCTAAACAAATCAAGCACATGTCCTTCATACCTAAGCAATATATCCGTAATCAAATTAAAAATCACTGATTGAATCTCATGAGACGATGCAGGATGCGCTACGCTTCCTTCTAGCATCAATCCCTTAAGACGGAACTTGTTTTTGCTAGGGTTCTCGGAGTATTTTGTGAGAGCGTGTGTCGGTATGACAAAACCAAAGTGCTGACTCAACCCAATTACCCAAGCTGACCCGTACTGTTATAGAAACGCATTGTTATGGTGAGTCCATATTGACTTAAAAATAAATTAGTTAGCAAAGAAATTATTACACTATTGAACAATAACCCATCAAACAAATATAAGCAGAAAGGTTTCTACCTCAAACAAAGGAACCACTGCTTACCTTGAAATCAAAGCAATAGCCATTTAAAACTATAAGAAAACAAAAGAAAGAAAGAAAATGAGACTTCTATGTAGGTTAGTCGTCTGTATTATCACACATATACACCACATTTGTTGACTACCATAAAAGAGTGAATTATTAAGAATCATGAAAGAAAATACAATTTCTATAATAATTGCTCATAAAATAAACTCTTTGTAAGATATTATAACAAATGCAAGTTTTAGTTAGTAAAATGTCAATTTTTCTATCAGTTGGAAAATTTGCATATACGATACGGTTAAAGGATGCACTCAGAAATAAAGGTAATTATAAATCATTCACTTGTGGGAAAAAAATCTAAGATGTTCTTTGGCCTTGATAAGTACACGAAGCATTTCGAGTAACCCAATGGTTATGTGAACCTATTCTTCATTAGCAAACCATTCATAACTCACTTTGCTAACACTCTTGTATGTTCAAATATTGAAATTCATTCAACATATCAAGATTGAGACAACATTCATGTTACTACATAAAACATTATGACCAATATACAATAACCATATACCTTTACTAAATGGCTTAAAAAACTGAAATATACAACATTAATAGATAAAATATTACGTGTTAGTCCTTTAGGAATACTAAATAAACTTGTGTTTTGCCATCATCTTCCTAGTCTTATTGCTTCTTCCCCACATATCCATATTACAATATAATCTTGAAAGTCACTTTTTATATATTCATACTCATAAAGTTTAAACTAATTAGCTGATGAATTGATGACCAAAATAAAGTAAAAATAAAATAAAAATAAAAATTGGCTTGTGAATCAAATGCTTACTTTCAATGTACTTTCTGAATATGTATTATGATGATACTTGCAACTAATATGAAATCTGACCCGATACAGCTAACCAAAACTCCTAAACCATTACAGCTGACCAGAACTACATGTGGCGATCTGACCCACAAAATGTTAGCTGCAAGCTAACCAAGAATCCCAGCCGTAGTCTAACCCGCAAGAGGTACCTTTGTAGAGTATTTAATTAAAACTTAAAACCTAAGTTTAAAGGCGAAATAGATAAATAAAATTATTAAAATCACCAGCAAATCAAATCATAAAATAATGTTTTTGGCCTTATCCATGTTATTATATTTACAGTATAATCCACATTATTCTACTTGCCAAGTCATCTAAGTATAAACTCTAAAAAGATGAAACATGAAGCAAGAACTTGTGCATCTATCTAATTGCTTTCTAATTAGCATCCTTATGTGCGGGACTTACATGTAGAAAGTTATAAACTACCAGAGAACTAAAATGTAAAATGTAAAATATAAAACCTAATCTTTAATAACATTCACTTGTTAAAAAAAAGACTCAATTATTAGAACAAATAAAAAAAAGTCATGTACCTTATTTAAATCTTTATTATTTGTTTTCTATTTATAATAGGAATTTATGTCTTCGATAAATTAAGTCATATTTTAAATTATATAACTTCATAGGATGCATATACTAAACCAGAAACCAAGGATTGCGGTAATTTGATCTAAAGTAGTTTTTTTATCTGACAGACCAAACCAATAAAATAAACAAAAAATGGCTTACAATATCAGCCCGTAAACCAAGCCAACCTTCAGTTTTTAAAGGTTTCGTAAACTAAATATCAAGCAAAAATTGCACGTAAAACTCCAAAATCAAACATCAAGACCCTTAATGTCACACCCCGACCCGCAGCGGAATAAGAGTCGGGGCATAATTGAGTTATCACCAAAGCTCATGATGTTTACTAAAATGTTTCATATTTATTATATTCAAATTACAACTTAAATGTTCAAGCCAAATTCATACAATACAAGAAAAGGAAAATTAAATAAACAATCCAAAATCTAAACTGATTTATTCTTCTAGGCCGTCCTATATGTTTCTTGCTTCAACTGGATCACCTGTATCATGTGTAAAAATGGGGAATTTTGGGTCAACAAAAGTTGGCGAGTGAACCTTGTTAAAAACCTTTGTTATTGATTTCTTGTTGTATTTATATAGAAAAATTGTGCAATAATCATATGTGAGCAAACGTAAATAAACAAACAATCACAAACTACCTTGCATGAGTATATGACATGAATGATAATGTATATGTTGGCAACGTCACGTTCCGCTCATAGGAAATGGGGAAACATACGAGCCTATGATGATGTATGTGAGATCAAGGCTCAATCAAACGGAGCCAATCGTATGTTGGCAACGTCACGTTCCGCTCATAGGTAATGGGGAACAGTTCCGCTCATAGGTAATGGGGAACAGACGAGCCTATGATGATGTATGTACTGAAAATGATAAATTTAATCTAAACATTAACAACACAAACAATTGATACATATTGGATACACATTTGATCATGGATATGATGGATGCACAAGTGTTTAAATGTAATAAATAATAAGCGACACATGATACAACCCAAAATGTGATTAAAACGGGGAATTGGTAGAGATTCACTCACCTTGGGTGCGTTCTTTTGATGATGTTGGATGCGCACGAGTTTTGGGATTTGATCGACGAGGGAAAACTAACCTAAATAATTAACGAAATGGTTCAGTAAATAAGTGGATTTTATTAACAATTTTAATAGGATTTTTAGATTTATTTTTGTGAGTTTAAGGTCATTTTCTAACTTTAAAAATATTATTTTTAAGTATTTTTAATTGATTTTTAAATTAAATAACTAAATAAAAATATAAAAAAATGTTGACTTTTTGTTGAACGTTGACCGGTCGGACAGTGGTAATTGGTGCGCTGAGTGAGGTTCGAACCCGGGACCTCTCGTACGCGTGCACGCAGCTCTACCAACTGAGCTACGTGTCTAACCCGAAATAATCTGTGTTTTAATTATATATATACAAATTAAATGTTAATTTATTTGGTTTATATTAAAAGGTTTTAAAATGGTCGAACCGGTTTGCAGGGAGCCGGATCGAACTCGGGTCCTTCGGTTTGTAAGCGCACAGCCCAACCAGTTGGGCTGTGTGTCTTATCTGTTTAACTTACGGTTTATATTAATCTTATAAACAAACTGGGGTCTGTTCTGATTCAGTTTTAAAAAGAATGGTTTTAATTCGGAAAGTCGGTGCGTTTGTATGGTTCGAACTCGTGACGTGCGCTATGTGTTTGCACACAGTCCACTGCTGGACTGTGTGTCTAACCCGGTTTAATATTCAATTTATATTATACTTATACACAATCGTCGACTTCGTCTTCTTCATTCAAAGACACAGAACAACGATATTCGACTGTTCTTGTTAGAATCGTTCGTCGAACATTTTATTGATTGAATTGTAATAGATAAAAAGAGTTAAGGAATCGAATGTACCGAACAGACTGATTTTCTCAGAACTCCGGCAATGGTCGTCGGCTCTGATTTGTGAATTCCGACTGGATGAATCAATTAACAGTTTTGATCGATGAGTTGTGAAATTGAGTTACTAAACAAGGATTATCAGAGGGTTTAGATGATTGTACCGATTCACAGCGTGATTTCAGAAATTTCCAGAAATTTTCCGGCGAGTGCAGAATATCCGGCAACGTCGTCTGGGATTGATTCTGGTTGATGGATTGAAGTTAGTATAAGTCTAACAATGGATTGAAAACGAAAGAGTCGAGAAATTTACCGATTTGATGTATGTCTCGGTTTTCCGGCGAATGTCCGACAATTGCAGAATATCTCCGGCGAGTGTAATTGCTTCGAGAAATTGTACGATTTTGAGCGAAAAGATTACCAGAGACTTGGGTGTGTATTTATAGGGAAGAATCAAGATGAATTGGGTCTGAATTTGGTCTTGATTCGTGGTCAAGACTTCCTCCGGCGGTTATGACTGAGATCGCGGAATTAGACATCGGTTATAACCGACGTCGATGTTAATACATGCGTTTAGTCAAAGGAAACCGTCGATAATTGGCGAAATCGGTGGTATTTCCGGCGAGTGTGAATTGGGCGCGCTGATTCACTGGGTTTGATTTAGAGTTTCAATATAAGTATTAATTGTTTCATTATATCAACAAACAAGTCAAGTGGTGGAGTGGTGAGATGTGTGTTGGTTATTTCTTCCGGCTGACCCGGGTTCGAAACCCGGCAGCCTATTTTCTTTTTTATTTAATTTATTTTTACTTTTTAATAATTATAGTTTCTAAATTCTAAATTGTTTATTAATTATGTATTGTTTAAAATTAAAATTAATCATAAATATGCAACGAAATTTTATAACTTGATATTCGATTAATAAACGAAGCGGGTTTGGAAACCCGTTTTTCGACGGATGTTACAGTATCCCCTACTTTTTGAAATTTTGTCCCGAAATTTAAGTAGTAGTGGTAACAGGAAAAAGATGTGGGTATTTCTCGCGCATTGAGTCTTCACGTTCCCAAGTAAACTCAGGTACTCGTGTCGACTCCCAGCGTACCCTGACGATTGGAATACGGCTTCGTCTTAAACGTTTCTCTCCGAAGTCCATAATTTCTACTGGTCTTTAAATGAAATGCATAGATTCATCGACTTGAATGTCTTCTAGAGGAATATGGAGGTTTTCATCGGCGAGGCACTTCTTCAAGTTTGATACGTGGAATGTGGTATGAATTCTGTTGAGCTCTTCTGGTAGGTCAAGCTTGTATGCTACAGGTCCTACTCTTTTGAGTATCTTGAAAGGTCCTACGTAGCGTGGTGCTAGCTTGCCCTTCTGGCCAAAACGAACCACTCCCTTCCACGGTGATACTTTTAAAAGTACTTGGTCACCAATGTTAAACTCCAAGGGTTTTCGTCGTTTGTCTGCATAACTCTTTTGACGACTTAGTGCCACAAGAAGATTGTTTCGAATTTGATGGATCTTGTCTGTTGTTTCTTGAATTAATTCTGGACCGGTGATTTGTGCTTCTCCAATTTCGTGCCAACATATTGGTGATCGGCACTTACGACCATATAAAGCCTCGAAAGGTGCCATGCCGATACTTGAATGATAGCTGTTGTTGTATGAAAATTCAACTAATGGTATATGAGCGTCCCAATTCCCTTTGAAGTCTATGACACATGCTCGAAGCATGTCTTCAAGAGTTTGGATGGTGCGTTCAGATTGTCCATCAGTTTGAGGATGAAAAGCGGTACTGAGGTCTAGTCGTGTACCCAAAGCGGCTTGTACGGCTTGCCATGTTCGTGAAGTGAAACGACCATCGCGGTCTGAAATGATGCATAAAGGTACACCATGACGGCTTACGATCTCGCTGATGTAGATACGAGCTAACTTCTCGTTCTTGAAGTCCTCGCGAATTGGAATGAAGTGAGCTGATTTTGTGAGACGATCAATGATTACCCATATAGTGTCATACCCACTGGAGGTGCGAGGTAACCTGGTAATGAAGTCCATGGTTATGTTTTCCCACTTCCATACAGGTATTTCAGGTTGGGTTAGAAGTCCTGAAGGTCTTTGATGTTCAGCTTTTACTTTAGAACAGGTAAGGCACTTGGAAACAAAAACAGCAATATCCTTTTTCATGCCAGGCCACCAGTAGGTGTATCGAAGGTCTTGATACATCTTGTTGGCTCCTGGGTGTACAGAGTACGTGTTTTGTGCGCCTCATTCATAAGGAATTCACGAAGGTTATTGTGATCGGGAATCCATATGCGATCTAGATAGTACAGAATACCGTCGGATTTGGTTTCAATTTTAAGTTCTGCTCCACAAGATAGCTCATTGCGTACGTCGTTTTCTGTTACAGAAACATGTTGAGCTTCTCGGATTCGATCTTTGATGTCGGTTATGATTTGCGAACATAGAAGACGAATGGAGTTCGCATAACCTTTTCGACTGAGCGCATCGGCCACCACGTTTGCCTTGCCAGGATGATACCGAATTTCACAGTCGTAGTCATTAAGAAGTTCGACCCATCTTCGTTGCCTCATATTCAACTCCTTTTGGTTAAAGATATGTTGGAGGCTCTTGTGGTCAGTGTATATTTCACACTTGGTACCGTAGAGGTAATGTCTCCATATCTTGAGAGCGAATACAACGGCTCCAAGTTCCAGGTCGTGGGTAGTGTAGTTCTTCTCATGAACTTTGAGTTGTCTAGAAGCGTAGGCTATCACTTTTCCTCTTTGCATTAATACACAGCCTAGCCCTTGCCCTGATGCGTCGCAATATACTACAAAGTCATCGCAACCTTCGGGGAGTGTGAGGATAGGTGCGTCACAAAGCTTTTGCTTAAGGGTTTGGAAGGCTTCTTCTTGTTTAGGTCTCCATATGAAGGGTTTTCCTTTATGTGTCAAAGCCGTGAGTGGTACAGCAATACGGGAGAAATTTGCAATGAAACGGCGATAGTAACCCGCCAATCCAAGAAACGATCTTACCTCGGTAGGGGTACGTGGCGCTTGCCATTCCTGTACTGCTTTGATCTTTGAGGGGTCGACATGTATTCCCTTGTCATTGACAACATGTCCAAGGAATTGTACTTCTCTTAACCAGAATTCGCATTTGGAGAATTTAGCGTAGAGCTTTTCGGTTCTTAAGAGTGTAAGGATGAGTCGAAGGTGTCGTTCATGATCAGATTTAGGCTTTGAATAGATAAGGATGTCGTCGATGAAGACTATGACAAAACGGTCGAGATAGGGTTTGCATACCCTATTCATTAGATCCATGAATACAGCTGGGGCGTTGGTCAATCCAAATGGCATGACCATGAATTCATAATGATCATAACGAGTTCGGAAGGCGGTATTTGGGACGTCTTCTTCATGTACTCTGAGTTGATGATAACCAGAACGAAGGTCGATTTTTGAAAAACAGGTGGCGCCCTGAAGTTGGTCTAGTAGGTCATCGATGCGAGGTAATGGATAGCGGTTCTTGACCGTTAATTTGTTGAGTTCTCTGTAGTCGATACACATGCGAAACGTTCCATCTTTCTTCTTCACAAACAGAACAGGTGCACCCCAAGGCGATGAGCTAGGACGTATGAATCCTTTGTCAGTCAGCTCTTGCAGTTGACTGGCCAGCTCTTTCATTTCGGATGGGGCTAACCTATAAGGAGATTTTGCGACTGGAGTAGCGCCAGGTATAAGATCAATGCGGAATTCGACTTCTCTCATGGGAGGAAGTCCTGAGATGTCGTCGGGAAAGACTTGTGGGAATTCTTTCACTACAGGTATATCTTCTAGTTTCTTCTCCTTGTTTCCCTTCTTGACGACGTGAGTTAAGAATGTAACATAGTTCTTGCGGAGATACTTTCGGGCTTGAAGGAAGGACATCAATTTGAGTCCTTTCAAA
Organism: Scalesia atractyloides; assembly: GCA_947069175.1. NCBI lineage: Eukaryota > Viridiplantae > Streptophyta > Magnoliopsida > Asterales > Asteraceae > Scalesia > Scalesia atractyloides. The sequence continues at coordinate 57,079,948 of CAMTDV010000009.1, forward strand.
GGGGTTTCTCCAAAGATTCGTAGGGTTTGACCGTCTGCGAGAGGAATGCGAATGAACTTTTCACGGCATACCACTTCAGCATGATGTTGGCTGAGCCAGTCCATACCGATTATAATGTCGAAACTTCCCAACTTCATAGGAATGAGGTCAACTGGAAAATCGTGATCGTTTAGAGTGAGGGTACAATTTCGTATAATAGAGTTTAATGAGACCGGTTTCCCATTAGCAACTTCCACCGTTATGGATTCCATGAGATTATCACGAGTTTGGTTGAGGATGGGTTCAAATTCTAAGGACACAAAACTCTTATCCGCGCCAGTATCAAATAACATGGATGCATAACTACCATTGACGAGAAACGTACCGTTAACCACGCTGTTGTCGGCCCTATCTTGATTGACGTTGATGTTGAAAGCTCTTCCTCTAGCAGGTGGAGGAGCTTGGTTAGCTTGGTTCACCGGATTTGCTTGAGCTTGGGCATGATGATGTTTCACCAAGCGTGGACAAGTGTTTCTATAGTGGTTTGGGTCACCACAGTTGTAACAAGCCCGCATGGGTTGCATCATGGGGTAATTGGGTTGGTAGTAGGTTTGGGCCGTATGTTGTGTAGGTGGTAGAAGTAAGGGTTGTTGGGCTTGACCCACTATCTGATGGTGGGTTTGGGTTGAGGGTTGGTTGCGGTTCATTCGCTGAAGTGTGCGACAGGTTTGGATGGTGTGACCTGCACGGCCACAGCTGGTGCAATATTGGCAGGGATGTTCGGGAAAGTGATGGTATTGGCAACGGGTGCATTTCGGGTATGGGCCGGAGTATGGCTTTTTGTATGGTGCAGCTGAGGGAGCAACTTGGGTGATTGGTGCGGCAGTGATAGGAGGGTTTGTTTGAGTGACAGCAAAGTTTCTGGTGTTTCGCTTCCTTTTACCAGTAAACTTCGAATAGGAGCCCGAATGGTTTGAAGTTTGAGCCTCAATGGGGGCTTTCTTTTTCTCCTCCTTGAATTTACCGTTTCGGATGCGATTCTCGGTAAGTTCGGTAGCTAGTTCCATTGCAGCTTCCAGTGTTGCAGGTGAAGTGCTTATAACCGAGTCTTGAATTTTCGAGGGGAGGCCTCGAATGTAGTGTTCAACCAAGCGGTACACTGGGGTGAACAAGTTGGGGATCATTTGGTTCAGCTCGAGAAATCTTTTATTGTAGAAAGTATGATCTCCTTCCTTTTGTTTTAGGGAGTGGAATTCGTCTTCTAACTTCTTGATTTCGCTTCTTGGACAGAAGCGTCTTGTCATTATTTCCCTTAATTCTTCCCATGTTAAAGCCATGGCGTCTTCGACTCCTCTCTTACCCTTCTCTGTGTTCCACCAGGTCAGAGCTACCCCAAACAGTCTCCCGGTTGCGTAACGTACCTTGCGATCCTCGGGACAATCGCAATTGAGGAAGGTGTTCTCCATTTCCTTAAACCAGTGGAGGAGAGCAGTAACACCTTCGGTCCCTTCATACTTTGGGGGATCGCAAGACTTGAAGTGTTTGTAGGAGCACTTCTTGGAGGGAGGGTTGTCGATGTTCTGGTCTTCTTGATTGGGAGGGTTGATGGGATTTGCAGTGAGAGCTTGCTGGACTTGAATTACGATGTCAGGAAGCACCGCGGCCATTTGTTTTGCAATTTGGGTGGCCAAGCGTTCATTTGACCTTCCTGACTTTCTACCTCCACGTAGCTGCCTAGCCGACATCTACAGGAACATACATATGAAGATTGTGAGTTTAAGGAGTTTTTTTTAGGTGTCATGTGCCGTTAAAAGTAATAAAATAACATAATCATCAATAATGCAACTACATCCATAGGATGTCTTGGGTTTGCTCATGTTTGGGCCTCCAATGTCCCCCATACCATCGCCTGTGTAGTCATGTGGGCCCCCACGACTATTGGCTTAGTAGGATTCACATTGGTGTTGGCGGTTTAACACTCGCATCACCCAAATAAAAAACCATGAAATATGTTTGCGAGATGTATGGTCGGAGGGTGTCCAGGTATAGACACAATGACAACTCAAAGTGGGGTTAGCTCACACGACGTTTGGTATAGCATGCTTTGGCCTAATAGGTCCTTCGTACTCTCATCGTTAGTCCCCAGGTAGGCAAACTGGTCCTTTATTTTGGATTTATACGAATGCCAAGCCTAGACAGGACGTTCCGACTACCGGTACTCGTACCCTTCCAGTTACTACATGCCCGTCATGAGAACTCACTTTGATGTGATTTGAAAATACAAAAATCGTTGCAAAAATCATAGGAATTGTGAGGTGTGTGCTCTCATGGATATGGTATGTTATGAGGAAATGATTCATGATGAGCATTGTATAGTAATATGTACTTATGAACATGCTTGCATAACATTGAATGTAACAATAAACATAAAGCATATAAACATCATGAATTTTGCATGTAACACACAAACGATTTAAAAATTCTAATCAACTATAGTATAGGCTCTAAGGGTCTAATAACCTATCCTATATCCTTATAGTCATGGCTCTGATACCAATCTGTCACACCCCGACCCGCAGCGGAATAAGAGTCGGGGCATAATTGGGTTATCACCAAAGCTCATGATGTTTACTAAAATGTTTCATATTTATTAAATTCAAATTACAACTTAAATGTTCAAGCCAAATTCATACATACAAGGAAAGGAAAATTAAATAAACAATCCAAAATCTAAACTGATTTATTCTTCTAGGCCGTCCTATATGTTTCTTGCTTCAACTGGATCACCTGTATCATGTGTAAAAATGGGGAATTTTGGGTCAACAAAAGTTGGCGAGTGAACCTTGTTAAAAACCTTTGTTATTGATTTCTTGTTGTATTTATATAGAAAAATTGTGCAATAATCATATGTGAGCAAACGTAAATAAACAAACAATCACAAACCACCTTGCATGAGTATATGACATGAATGATAATGTATATGTTGGCAACGTCACGTTCCGCTCATAGGTAATGGGGAAACATACGAGCCTATGATGATGTATGTGAGATCAAGGCTCAATCAAACGGAGCCAATCGTATGTTGGCAACGTCACGTTCCGCTCATAGGTAATGGGGAACAGTTCCGCTCATAGGTAATGGGGAACAGACGAGCCTATGATGATGTATGTACTGAAAATGATAAATTTAATCTAAACATTAACCACACACACAATTGATACATATTGGATACACATTTGATCATGGATATGATGGATGCACAAGTGTTTAAATGTAATAAATAATAAGCGACACATGATACAACCCAAAATGTGATTAAAACGGGGAATTGGTAGAGATTCACTCACCTTGGGTGCGTTCTTTTGATGATGTTGGATGCGCACGAGTTTTGGGATTTGATCGACGAGGGAAAACTAACCTAAAATATTAACGAAATGGTTCGGTAAATAAGTGGATTTATTAACAATTTTAATAGGATTTTTATATTTATTTTTGTGAGTTTAAGGTCATTTTCTAACTTTAAAAATATTATTTTTAAGTATTTTAAATTGATTTTAAATTAAATAAATAAATAAAAATATAAAAAATGTTGACTTTTTGTTGACCGTTGACCGTTGACCGGACCGTTGACCGGTCGGACAGTGGTAATTGGTGCGCTGAGTGAGGTTCGAACCCGGGACCTCTCGTACGCGTGCACGCAGCTCTACCAACTGAGCTACGTGTCTAACCCGAAATAATCTGTGTTTTAATTATATATATACAAATTAAATGTTAATTTATTTGGTTTATATTAAAAGGTTTTAAAATGGTCGAACCGGTTTGCAGGGAGCCGGATCGAACTCGGGTCCTTCGGTTTGTAAGCGCACAGCCTAACCAGTTGGCCTGTGTGTCTTATCTGTTTAACTTATGGTTTATATTAATCTTATAAACAAACTGGAATCTGTTCTGATTCAGTTTTAAAAAGAATGGTTTTAATTCGGAAAGTCGGTGCGTTTGTATGGTTCGAACTCGTGACATGCGCTATGTGTTTGCACACAGTCCACCGCTGGACTTTGTGTCTAACCCGGTTTAATATTCAATTTATATTATATTTATACACAATCGTCGACTTCGTCTTCTTCATTCAAAGACACAGAACAACGATATTCGACTGTTCTTGTTAGAATCATTCGTCGAACATTTTATTGATTGAATTGTAATAGATAAAAAGAGTCAAGGAATCGAATGTACCGAACAGACTGATTTTCTCAGAACTCTGGCAATGGTCGTCGTCTCTGATTTGTGAATTCCGTCTGGATGAATCAATTAACAGTTTTGATCGATGAGTTGTGAAATTGAGTTACTAAACAAGGATTATCAGAGGGTTTAGATGACTGTACCGATTCACAGCGTGATTTCAGAAATTTCCAGAAATTTTCCGGCGAGTGCAGAATATCCGGCAACGTCGTCTGGGATTGATTCTGTTTGATGGATTGAAGTTAGTATAAGTCTAACAATGGATTGAAAATTAAAGATTCGAGAAATTTACCGATTTGATGTATGTCTCGGTTTTCCGGCGAATGTCCGGCAATTGCAGAATGTCACACCCCGACCCGCAGCGGAAATAAGAGTCGGGGCATAATTGGGTTATCACCAAAGCACATGACATTTACTATTATGTTTCATAATTAATGAAGTCAAAGTTACATTTTCAAACATCCAAAATGTTCATTCAATACAAGGGAAAATAACCAAACATAACAGTCCAAATACTAAATCGTTTTATTCTTCTAATCCAGGTCCTATGTGTTCCTAGCTGCTGCTGGTTCACCTGTATCATGTGTAAAATGGGAGGTTTTGGGTCAACATAAGTTGGCGAGTGAACCTTATTAGATAAACATTTGATAATGATTTTATGGTTAGTTTATCAATAAAATATTTTGCATAATCATAAAAGAGCACATGCAAGTAATCAAACATTGGCAAATAGCAGTTACAATTATAACATACATTAACACTTGATAGCATACATGAATATACCAATATCATACGATAACTAACATAAATGAACTGTGCGATCAAGGCTCAATCAAACGGAGCCGATCGTATTGCATGAACTGGAAATGTAAATTGAACTGTGCGCTCAAGGCTCAATCAAACGGAGCCGAACGTATTGCATGAACTGGAAATGTAAATTGAACTGTGCACTCAAGGCTCAATCAAACGGAGCCGAGCGTATTGCATGTATTGAAATGTAAAATGAAATGACCGATCAAGGCTCAATCAAACGGAGCCGATCGTGCGGGCACGCCACAGATCAACCGCATAATAAAATGGGGATCAAGGATGGGGAGCTGCGGCCTCGGCAAATGCATGTACTGAAATAATAATTTGCATCCAATAATAACTACTTAACAGCAACAAACTAATACATATGTCATGATATGATGTATGCACAATAGTTTCGTTATAATATGTAAATAAACAAAGACACATGATACACCCAAAAAACGTGATTAAAACGGGGAATTTGAAAGGTTCACTCACATTGCGTGCGTTGAATTGAAGATGGTGAGATGCGCACGATTTAGATGAGCGGATCGACGGGGAATACTAACCTAAATAATAATGGAAAAATATATTAAATGGATGGATTTTATTAAGGATTTTAATGAAATTTTTAGATATATTTTTGTGAGTTTATGGCTATTTTCTATCTTTAAAAATGTTATTTTTAAGTATTTTTAATTGATTTTTAAATTAAAATAAACAAATAAATATAAAAAAATATTATTTTTTTACTGTTGACCGTTGACCGGTTCGGTCAGCGGTAAAATCCTACGCCGGGCGGGACTCGAACCGGCGACCTTCTGTTCACGTGCACGTAGCTCTTCCAACTGAGCTACATGACTAACCCGTTATAAACTCGGTTTTAATTATATTTATATACTTATTTGAATTAACCGAAAATTCCTTTATTTTGCAAAAACGTTTTAATTCCATGGACCGGTGCTCGGGACAGGATTCGAACGCGCGACGTGAAGTTCATTTTGCACACAGTCCACCGCTGGACTGTGTGTCTAACCCGGTTATATTCTTGATTATATTATACTTAACAACTACCCGATTCAACCCGGGTTAGTTCATGAAAAAAAAATGTTATTACACAAGCGTGCGCGTAGCAAGGATCGAACTCGGGTCGTGTATATGAAATTTGCACACAGTCCACCGCTGGACTGTGTGTCTAACCCGTTTAAAATACCGATTTTAATTATACTTATGTTCTGATAGAACTTCATCTTCTTCACCGATTACACAGGCAACATAAACTCGACTGATTACGATTGATTTGTGATTTACAAAGTTATTAGACATTAACAGTAATTCAAGGGTAAGGAATGGAGAGAGTTTAAGGAACAGAATTTACCGATTGAAGATAATCACAGAAATCCGGCGAAGGTTTGTCGGTATTGGAAATGAACTCCGACTGTTGAACCAATTAACAGCGTTGATCGATTACTCATAAAGTTGTGTCACTTAAACAAGGTTTAAAAGAAGTTTTGGATATCATACCAGTTCACAGTTGGATTCCGGCAGTCTCAGAAACTTTCCGGCGAAGATAAGATTTCCGATATACGTTGGCTAAGATTGATTCTGATGATGGAGTTGTGTTAGAGATTGACTAATCACATGTTTTAAACAAAAAGAGTCGAAGGAATTACCGTGAGAATGTGAGTCCCGGTTTTCCGGTGACTTGCAGAAAATTTCCGGCGAACTATTTCAGATGATTTTATGGTTCACAAATGTGATGAAAATGAAATTGGATATTGTTGTGATAGTTCTGAATCGTGCAAATGATTGGAAACTTGAATTAAACCAGAACTTGAAGAAATATTCGGTTTCAAAAGCCGAAGAGATGAAGCTTGAAGTTCAATCAATTCTGACTTAATTGGAAACCGTCGCACATCGGTTATAACTGAAATTGTGAGGTAAACAATCGATTTAACGATTGGTTTGCCGATTATCGGTTTTCAGATAGCATCAACGGTTAAATCGAGTTTGTGTATAAGTTTCTTTTGTTTTCATATAGTTAACAGAAAATACATTGTGGCGGAGCGGTTAGGAGAATGGATGTTAAGTCGTTTAGAGGCTCAGCTGACCCGGGTTCGAGTCCCGGCAGCTTCAAATGTTTTTTATTTATTTTATTTTAACTTTTTATCAAAAATAATTTTTATAGTTTAGTTTATTTATTAATTATGTAACGTTTAAACTCAAAATAATCATAAAATAATTAACGAAACTTTTATACTTGGTACAAGATTACAAAATGGAGCGGGTTTTGGAGACCCGATTTTTACAAATGTTACAGTATCCCCTACTTTTAGGAATTTCGTCCCGAAATTTAAACAGTTGAAGTAGTAGGAAAAAGATGCGGGTATTTTTCACGCATTGAGTCTTCACGTTCCCAAGTAAACTCAGGTCCCCGTTTCGACTCCCAGCGTACCCTAACAATAGGAATGCGACTTCGTCGTAGACGCTTTTCTCCATAGTCCATAATCTCCACTGGTCTTTCAATAAAATGCATGGATTCATCAATCTGAATATCTTCCAGTGGAATATGGAGATTCTCATCAGCGAGACACTTCTTCAAGTTCGACACGTGGAATGTGGGACGAATCCTGTCGAGTTCTTCCGGTAGGTCAAGCTTGTATGCTACAGGACCTACTCTTTCGAGTATCTTGAATGGTCCTACGTAACGTGGTGCTAGCTTTCCCTTTTGACCAAAACGAACTACTCCCTTCCACGGTGATACTTTTAAAAGCACATGATCACCAATGCTAAACTCCAAGGGCTTCCGTCGTTTATCTGCGTAACTCTTTTGACGACTTTGAGCCGCTAGAAGATTGTTTCGGATTTGATGAATCTTATCTGTGGTTTCTTGGATCAATTCTGGACCAGTAATTTGTGCTTCCCCAATTTCGTGCCAACAAACAGGAGATCGGCACTTTCGACCATATAAAGCTTCAAAAGGTGCCATGCCGATGCTAGAATGATAGTTGTTGTTGTATGAAAATTCAACTAACGGTAGGTGGGCGTCCCAATTTCCCTTGAAGTCTATGACACATGCCCTAAGCATGTCCTCAAGAGTTTGAATGGTGCGCTCAGACTGTCCATCAGTTTGAGGATGATAGGCGGTACTGAGATCTAATCGAGTGCCCATAGCGGATTGTACTGCTTGCCATGTTCGTGAGGTGAAACGACCATCACGATCAGAAATAATACTTAATGGTACCCGGTGTCGGCTTACGATTTCGTTGATATAAATACGAGCAAGCTTTTCGTTCTTGAAATCTTCTCGAATAGGAATAAAGTGAGCTGATTTTGTAAGTCGGTCTATAATCACCCATATAGTGTCATACCCACTAGAAGTGCGAGGCAACCCAGTAATGAAATCCATGGTTATATTTTCCCACTTCCATACAGGTATTTCCGGTTGGACTAGAAGTCCTGAGGGTCTTTGGTGTTCAGCCTTCACCTTAGAACATGTGAGACACTTGGAAACAAAAACGGCAATATCTTTCTTCATTCCAGGCCACCAATAGGTGTACCGTAGGTCTTGATACATCTTATCGGCTCCTGGGTGTATAGAATATCGCGTTTTATGAGCTTCATGCATGAGTGTTTCACGAAGATTGATGTGGTTAGGAATCCAGATACGATCTAGGTAATACAAAATACCATCAGATTTAGTTTCAAGTTTTAGCTCGGCTCCACAGGACATCTCTTTTTGTACATCTTCCTCTGTTATTGAAACGTGTTGAGCTTCTCGAACTTGATCCTTAATATTGGTTATAATTTGCGAACATAGAAGATGAATGGAGTTCGCATAACCCTTTCGACTAAGTGCATCAGCCACCACATTTGCTTTGCCAGGGTGGTATCTAATTTCACAGTTGTAATCATTTAGGAGTTCGACCCATCTTCGTTGCCTCATATTTAACTCTTTTTGATTGAAGATATGCTGAAGACTCTTGTGGTCAGTGTATATTTCACACTTAGTACCATAAAGATAATGTCTCCATATCTTAAGAGCGAATACAACGGCTCCAAGTTCGAGGTCATGAGTGGTGTAGTTCTTTTCATGTGTCTTGAGTTGCCTTGAGCCATAAGCTATGACTTTTCCTCTTTGCATGAGAACGCAACCTAATCCTTGCCCTGACGCGTCGCAATAGACTACAAAATCATCACAACCTTCAGGAAGAGTGAGGATTGGTGCATCACAAAGTTTTTGTTTAAGTGTTTGAAAAGCATCTTATTGCTTGGGTCCCCATATGAATGGTTTTCCCTTATGGGTTAAAGCCGTGAGTGGCACCGCAATGCGAGAGAAGTTTGAAATGAACCGACAATAATAGCCAGCAAGTCCAAGAAAAGACCTTACTTCGGTTGGTGTACGTGGAGCTTGCCATTCTTGAACTGCTTTGATCTTTGATGGGTCAACATGTATTCCTTTGTCATTGACTACATGCCCGAGAAACTGCACCTCTTTTAACCAGAATTCATATTTAGAGAACTTGGCATAAAGCTTTTCCTTTTCTAGAAGTGCAAGAACAAGTCGTAGATGACGCTCATGATCAGCTTTAGATTTTGAATAGATAAGAATATCGTCGATGAATACAATAACAAATCGATCGAGGTAAGGTTTGCAGACTCTATTCATTAGGTCCATGAAAACAGTTGGTGCGTTGGTTAATCCAAACGGCATAACCATGAATTCATAGTGACCATAACGAGTTCAAAAAGCAGTTTTAGGGACGTCTTCTTCATGCACTCTAAGCTGATGATAGCCAGATCGAAGGTCGATTTTCGAAAAGCAACTGGCACCTTGTAGTTGGTCAAGAAGATCATCTATGCGAGGTAAAGGATATCGATTTTTGATGGTTAACTTGTTGAGCTCTCTGTAGTTGATGCTCATACGAAAAGATCCATCTTTCTTCTTTACAAAAAGAACAGGCGCACCCCAAGGCGATGAGCTGGGACGTATGAATCCTTTGTCAGTCAATTCTTGCAATTGACTGGCTAGCTCTTGCATTTCAGAGGGGGCTAACCTATATGGAGATTTTGCCACTGGTGTAGCACCAGGTATAAGATCGATACGGAATTCGACATCTCTGATTGGAGGAAGTCCTGAAATGTCGTCAGGAAAAACTTGTGGAAAATCTTTTACAACAGGAATATCTTCAAGTTTCTTCTCTGTGGTCCCCTTCTTGATGATATGGGCTAAAAACGCGACATAATTCTTGCGAAGGTATTTTTGAGCTTGAAGACAAGACATTAAGTTGAGCCCTTTCGACGAGGTTTCTCCAATGATTCGAAGCGTCTGACCGTTTGAAAGAGGAATACGAATAAATTTTTCACGACATACAACTTCCGCATGATGTTGACTGAGCCAATCCATACCGATTATGATGTCGAAACTTCCCAGCTTCATAGGAATAAGGTCGACTGAGAAATCGTGGTCGTTTAAGGTGAGTGTACAGTTGCGTAAAATAGAGTCTAATGAAACTGGTTTTCCGTCCGCAACTTCCACCGTTATGGATTCCGCGAGCTTATCCCGATTTTTGCTTAAGATAGGTTCAAATTCTAATGACACGAAACTTCTATCCGCACCAGTATCAAATAACATAGAGGCATATCTACCATTTATAAGAAACGTACCGTTGACCACATTGCCGTAAGCTCTGGCCTGGTTTGCGTTAATATTGAAAGCTCTTCCTCTAGCAGGTGGAGGAGCTTGGTTCGCTTGATTCACAGGGTTGGCTTGGGCCTGAGCATGAATAATATTGACCAGCCTTGGACATGTGTTTCTGAAATGACTTGGGTCGCCGCAATTGAAACAAGCCCGCATAGGTTGACCCATAGGGTAATTGGGTTGATAGTATGTTTGGGCTAAATGTTGGGTGGGTGGAAATGGTAGTTGTTGTTGTGCTTGACCCATTAGCTGTTGGTGGGTTTGGGTTATAGGTTGGTGGCGGTTTGTTCGTTGAGACGTGCGGCAGTTTTGAATAGTGTGTCCGGCGCGACCGCAGCCGGTACAGTATTGGCAAGGGTAATCAGGGGAGTGGTGATACTGACAACGGTTACATTTTGGTAGTGGCCCTGTGTATGGTTTTCTGTATGGCGCGGGTGGAGGAGTGGCTTGAGTGATGGGTGCAGCAAGAATAGGGGTGTTGGTTTGGGTGACTACGAAGTTCTTGGTGTTACGCTTCCTCTTATTAGCAAACTTAGAGGAAGGAGTGTGGTGGTTTGAGGTTTGTCCCTCAGCAGGGGCTTTCTTCTTTTCTTCTTTGAACTTCCCATTGCGAATTCGATTTTCGGTCAGTTCCGTTGCCAACTCCATGGCAGCTTCGAGTGTTACCGGTGAAACGCTGAGAACCGAATCTTGGATCTTCGAGGGAAGTCCTCGAATGTAATGTTCGATCAGACGATAGGTTGGAGCAAATAAGTTTGGAACCATTTGGTTTAACTCCAAGAACCTTTTGTTGTAAGTAGAGTGATCACCCTCTTTTTGCTTCAAGGCATGAAATTCATCCTCCAATTTCTTAATTTCACTTCTAGGACAGAATCGCCTAGTCATGATTTCCCTTAACACCTCCCAAGTTAAGGCCATCGCATCTTCAGTTCCCCTCTTTCCTTTCTCAGTATTCCACCAAGTGAGAGCTACACCAAGTAGTCTCCCGGTGGCGTAACGAACTTTGCGATCCTCAGGACAATCGCAGTTTAAGAAAACGTTTTCCATCTCCTCGAACCAATGTAGGAGAGCAGTGACTCCCTCAGTCCCTTCGAATTTTGGAGGATCACAGGACTTAAAATGTTTGTAAGAGCATTTGATGGTAGGAGGGTTGTTGATGTTCTGGTCCTGTTGTTGAGGAGGGTTAGTAGGATTTGCAGCAAGGGCTTGTTGTACTTGTACTATGATGTCAGGCAATATCGTGGCCATTTGATTCGCGATATGAGTGGCCAAACGTTCCCGAGACTTTTCCGATTTCCTACCCCTTCGATGCTGTCTAGACGACATCTACAGGATCATAAAATGAGAAGATTGTGAGTTTATGGTGTCTTTTTAGGTGTCATGTGTCTTTAAGAAAATGAAAATAACATAAATATCAATAATGCCACCACATCCAAAGGATGTCTTGGGTTCGCTCATGTTGGGCCTCAAATGTCCCCCATACCTTCACCTACATAGTCATGTGGGCCCCCATGGCTATTGGCTTGGTAGGATTCACGTTAGTATTGGCAATTTAACACTCGCATCCCCCGAATGCAAACCACAAAATATGTTCATGAGATGTTTGGTCGGAACGTGTCCAGGTGTAGACACAATGACAACTCAAAGTGGAATTAGCTCTCACGACGTTTGGTATAGCATGCTTTGGCCTAATAGGTATTTCGTACTCTCATCGTTAGTCCCCAGGTAGGCAAACTGGTCCTTTATTTTGGATTTATACGAATGCCAGCCTAGACAGGACGTTCCGACTACCGGTACTAGTACCCTTCCAGTTACTACATGCCCGTCATGAGAACTCACTTTGATGAGATTTGAAAACACGAAAATCATTGTAAAATCAATCATGATGTGGTGTGTGCTTGCATGGATGTGATATGTTATGATCATACGATTTCATGATAGGCATTATTTGATAATACATACTTATGAACATGCTTGTACAATATCAAATGTAACATTTAACATAAACATATAAACATCATGAAATTTGGCATATAACACACAAAATTCTTTTAAGTTTCTAATCGACTATAGTATAGGCTCTAAGGGTCTAATAACCTATCCTATATCCCTATAGTCATGGCTCTGATACCAATCTGTCACACCCCGACCCGCAGCGGAAATAAGAGTCGGGGCATAATTGGGTTATCACCAAAGCACATGACATTTACTATTATGTTTCATAATTAATGAAGTCAAAGTTACATTTTCAAACATCCAAACATGTTCATTCAATACAAGGGAAAATAACCAAACATAACAGTCCAAATACTAAATCGTTTTATTCTTCTAATCCAGATCCTATGGGTTCCTAGCTGCTGCTGGTTCACCTGTATCATGTGTAAAATGGGAGGTTTTGGGTCAACATAAGTTGGCGAGTGAACCTTATTAGATAAACATTTGATAATGATTTTATGGTTAGTTTATCAATAAAATATTTTGCATAATCATAAAAGAGCACATGTAAGTAATCAAACATTGGCAAATAGCAGTTACAATTATAACATACATTAACACTTGATAGCATACATGAATATACCAATATCATACGATAACTAACATAAATGAACTGTGCGATCAAGGCTCAATCAAACGGAGCCGATCGTATTGCATGAACTGGAAATGTAAATTGAACTGTGCGCTCAAGGCTCAATCAAACGGAGCCGAACGTATTGCATGAACTGGAAATGTAAATTGAACTGTGCACTCAAGGCTCAATCAAACGGAGCCGAGCGTATTGCATGTATTGAAATGTAAAATGAAATGACCGATCAAGGCTCAATCAAACGGAGCCGATCGTGCGGGCACGCCACAGATCAACCGCATAATAAAATGGGGATCAAGCTCAACCTCGATGGATGGGGAGCTGCGGCCTTGGCAAATGCATGTACTGAAATAATAATTTGCATCCAATAATAACTACTTAACAGCAACAAACTAATACACATGTCATGATATGATGTATGCACAATAGTTTCGTTATAATATGTAAATAAACAAAGACACATGATACACCCCAAAAACGTGATTAAAACGGGGAATTTGAAAGGTTCACTCACATTGCGTGCGTTGAATTGAAGATGGTGAGATGCGCACGATTTAGATGAGCGGATCGACGGGGAATACTAACCTAAATAATAATGGAAAAATATATTAAATGGATGGATTTTATTAAGGATTTTAATGAAATTTTTAGATATATTTTTGTGAGTTTATGGCTATTTTCTATCTTTAAAAATGTTATTTTTAAGTATTTTTAATTGATTTTTAAATTAAAATAAACAAATAAATATAAAAAAAATATTATTTTTTTACTGTTGACCGTTGACCGTTGACCGGTTCGGTCAGCGGTAAAATCCTACGCCGGGCGGGACTCGAACCGGCGACCTTCTGTTCACGTGCACATAGCTCTTCCAACTGAGCTACATGACTAACCCGTTATAAACTCGGTTTTAATTATATTTATATACTTATTTGAATTAACCGAAAATTCCTTTATTTTGCAAAAACGTTTTAATTCCATGGACCGGTGCTCGGGACAGGATTCGAACGCGCTACGTGAAGTTCATTTTGCACACAGTCCACCGCTGGACTGTGTGTCTAACCCGGTTATATTCTTGATTATATTATACTTAACAACTACCCGATTCAACCCGGGTTAGTTCATGAAAAAAAAATGTTATTACACAAGCGTGCGCGTAGCAAGGATCGAACTCGAGACGTGTATATGAAATTTGCACACAGTCCACCACTGGACTGTGTGTCTAACCCGTTTAAAATACCGTTTTTAATTATACTTATGTTCTGATAGAACTTCATCTTCTTCACCGATTACACAGGCAACATAAACTCGACTGATTACGATTGATTTGTGATTTACAAAGTTATTAGACATTAACAGTAATTCAAGGGTAAGGAATGGAAAGAGTTTAGGGAACAGAATTTACCGATTGAAGATAATCACAGAAATCCGGTGAAGGTTTGTCGGTATTGGAAATGAACTCCGACTGTTGAACCAATTAACAGCGTTGATCGATTACTCATAAAGTTGTGTCACTTAAACAAGGTTTAAAAGAAGTTTTGGATATCATACCAGTTCACAGTTGGATTCCGGCAGTCTCAGAAACTTTCCGGCGAAGATAAGATTTCCGATATACGTTGGCTAAGATTGATTCTGATGATGGAGTTGTGTTAGAGATTGACTAATCACATGTTTTAAACAAAAAGAGTCGAAGGAATTACCGTGAGAATGTGAGTCCCGGTTTTCCGGTGACTTGCAGAAAATTTCCGGCGAACTATTTCAGATGATTTTATGGTTCACAATTGTGACGAAAATGAAATTGGATATTGTTGTGATAGTTCTGAATCGTGCAAATGATTGGAAACTTGAATTAAACCAGAACTTGAAGAAATATTCGGTTTCAAAAGCCGAAGAGATGAAGCTTGAAGTTCAATCAATTCTGACTTAATTGGAAACCGTCGCACATCGGTTATAACTGAAATTGTGAGGTAAACAATCGATTTAACGATTGGTTTGCCGATTATCGGTTTTCAGATAGCATCAACGGTTAAATCAAGTTTGTGTATAAGTTTCTTTTGTTTTCATATAGTTAACAGAAAATACATTGTGGCGGAGCGGTTAGGAGAATGGATGTTAAGTCGTTTAGAGGCTCAGCTGACCCGGGTTCGAGTCCCGGCAGCTTCAAATGTTTTTTATTTATTTTATTTTAACTTTTTATCAAAAATAAGTTTTATAGTTTAGTTTATTTATTAATTATGTAACGTTTAAACTCAAAATAATCATAAATAATTAACGAAACTTTTATAACTTGGTACAAGATTACAAAACGGAGCGGGTTTTGGAGACCCGATTTTTACAAATGTTACACAGAATATCTTCGGCGAGTGTAATTGCTTCGAGAAGATTTTGAGCGAAAAGATTACCAGAGACTTGGGTGTGTATTTATAGGGAAGAATCAAGATGAATTGGGTCTGAATTTGGTCTTGATTCGTGGTCAAGACTTCCTCCGGCGGTTATGACTGAGATCGCGGAATTAGACATCGGTTATAACCGACGTCGATGTTAATACATGCGTTTAGTCAAAGGAAACCGTCGATAATTGGCGAAATCGTCGGTATTTCCGGCGAGTGTGAATTGGGCGCGCTGATTCACTGGGTTTGATTTAGAGTTTCAATATAAGTATTAATTGTTTCATTATATCAACAAACAAGTCAAGTGGTGGAGTGGTGAGATGTGTGTTGGTTGTTTCTTCCGGCTGACCCGGGTTCGAAACCCCGCTGCCTATTTTATTTTTTATTTACTTTATTTTTACTTTTTAATAATTATAGTTTTTAAATTCTAAATTGTTTATTAATTATGTATTGTTTAAAATTAAAATTAATCATAAATATGCAACGAAATTTTATAACTTGATATTCGATTAATAAACGAAGCGGGTTTGGAAACCCGTTTTTCGACGGATGTTACACTTAATCCTTCGGATATCGATACCAAATCATAACATAGCAAAAGAAAAATACGAAACAAATGTTAGGGTTTACCTCGAAGCAAAAATAGTAGCAAAGTAATAGTGCAGATGATTAAAATTGACTATGTGCGGCCACCGAACTGCAAAATGGAAGAGTGGATGCCAAAAAACAGATAATAGATTTATATTGATAATGGGTCAGATAAATTAGACTAAAAAGCTAGGTAAAAAACAAATGGGTCAAAGAGTTTAAAGGGGCTTGAAAATATACCCAAGGTCAAGCTTTAGTATTTACATCCGCATAAGATATTTCTTTATTCCTTCAATTAATAACACTAACATAAACATCTTTGAAAATTTGAAAAAATAAAATAATATAAAACGTAATCATTATAAATAGAATTACTGTAGGGATATATTTTAATCCATATGTCAAAGCAGAGCATCATCAAGTAACTATAGATGCTCATTTTTTCTACAGTATTTTTAAGAACAGAATAGATAGTATAAAAACACATCACTATGCACTATAAGTAATTTACGTTAAATTATTAGGTAAAGAATAATTTACATTTGATCATATTTATCTAAGCAATTGCTTCCATATACAACTAAAGGTAAATTTTCTAAACAAAATTACACCTTTTCTTTTTGCAAAGTCCGAAGATAAGACTGGTATTCCCCAAGTTTTATGAGTGATAAGTCTTGTACATCCAGATTATATGTATCTGCAAATTAACTAAATTCAGAAATTTCACCATTATTTTTTTTTCAATTTGACTATTTATATCTCTAAATTGTTTGATTTTTTCTTCTTTTTTTTTAATTCCAAATCTTCTACCAATAGTCTCAATAAAACTCTGTAATTTAACTGCAAAATAGATTATTGGTTATAATTCTTGCTATATTATCAATTCAATCAGTTTTTATCAATCATACTCGTTTGAGTCTTCAACGAAACGACATAGATGTATCATCTATGCTAACTAATCTAAAATTAACAGGATAACTCAAACATGGTAGGGGAAATAATACAAAAAAAAACAATGTGAACTTGAATGAGGCGAGTAACAATTTGAATCAAAAGAAAAAAACTAAAAAAACTTAAACATACCAGTTGCGATTCAGAAACCGACCACTGATTAAGGGTTCCAACAGAAAGAGATGCAACCCCTAATGGAAGAACAAATGAATGATGAATATAGATCTAACAAAAAGAACTTTATAAACGAAATAAGAACACTTAAATTAAATTGAAAGAATCAGGCGAACATGTGGTGGCGGCGGCGTTGATTAAGCCCATATGAAGATTTAGGGTTTTTTTTTCATCGGAAGATGAAACAGATACAGAAGCATGGAGAAAACAAAACATGGGAAAGATTGAGGGTTTATAATTAATTTGAATATACAGCTTGCAAAGGAAAGATTTCATAACTATGAAAAGATTGAAACTGATGGAGAGAAAATTTGTGATTCCTTAAAATATAAACCCGTGGTTTCAAGGAGAAGGAGGAGCAAGAGAACTGAAATCCCTCATTTTTTATGAATTATATTAATTAAGAGATATGTCACATCGTCAATGATGTGGCAAAGATGTATTCTTTTACATAGTAGATAGATACATTTCCATTTAATTTCTTTTCTTTGTATTGGGACTCCCAGCTCTTTGCTGCCCCTATTTATCTATTTAAATAAAATAGACACCTTCTGAAAAAAAAAGTTAGAACAGAGTCGTGGTTCAATCTTTTTCAAAAGCAATCGTAGTTTTCGTATTTGGTTCTTTTATTTCACACAGAAGGTTATATGAAATTTATTTTTCTAGTCTTGTGGGATACAATCTTTTTTAGAATATTGAATTTTAATAATTTCAATTATTCGCCGTTGGCCGTTAACAGTCCCAACTTTAAAAATAACCACCGGCAGTCCCAACTATTAACATATTGGCCTCTAATGGACCCTGACTTATAGAACCCTAACGCCGTTAGCCTTCGGTCGCCAGAAAAACGTTTTTGGCCAGAAAACTCATTTTTGGCCAGAAAACTCAACATTTTCGTCCCTGTCCTCTTTGTAACCTTATTACGGACCTTTAGGAACCTTTTTCTAGTAAAAACCCCCATTATTGAAGTTGCCAGAAAAATTTTTTTTTTTTCGCCGAAAAACTTCTTTTTGGCCGGAAAATTTAACTTTTTGGCCGGAAAACTTAACATCTTCGTCTCAAACCTCTTTATAACCTTAGATCGAACATTTAGAAACCTTTTCTGGCCAAAATTGGTTTTCTGGCGACCGGAGACTAACGACGTTAGGGTTCTGTTAGTCAGGGTTCATTGGTGGCCAATATGTCAATAGTTGGGACTGCCAGTAGTTATTATTAAAGTTGAGACTGTTGACGGCCAATAATGAACAATTTAGATTATTAAAATCCAATATTTTTTTTTTATATAAATTTTGTGTAACAGATTTATTTATGATAAATGGATAGAGTTCATCCACATTTGTGACAAGAAAAGTCGTTTAACTTTAAACAATGGCCCACGTGTGGTTTTGAGTTAAAAGGTGGCTTATTAATAGCTTTGTTAAAGTGGGCGAATGTAATGTTGTGGTAACTAAGTTAACCTTGTCTTGTTAAGGAGCCACCGAGTTTGAAAGTCAGTTTATAAAATGATTATTATAATGTTTGAGCATTAAACTAGTATTAAGTCGAATAGATGGATTATAACACATATTATGACTTTAAAATGCAAGGAACAAAAAATCGTTTACAATGAAAAAAGGTTAATGAGAATCTCCCTATCTCTTAGGTCCAACCAGCTTAACACCAAGCCGGGGGATCGATAAAGGAAACTAAGGTTGAAGATCAAACCAATTAATGGTAGATCAATTTGGATCGGTCCATTATTGATTGGCCGGTTAAAAAAAATTTAGTTTAAACCAGTTCACATTAACTGTATTAGATTTTCATCTAAGTGCCCACACATGTGTCAGAAACCAGTGTTCTTCACCACTTATGACTTTAGATGTCACTTATGGGTAGATGTTAGAAGACAATGGTGTGAAAATGAAAGTTTCTGTTTCTTCACTCCGTTTCGGTCTTCCGGTCGGTATCCGATTTTAATGGTTTCGGACCGAGCCAAAAAACCGAAAAATACTATAGATATAAACAGATAACGGCATCACATAATTCCATCCGGCAAGAACCGAGTTCAAGCGGTTGGTTTGAACCGGGATATGTTTAGTCCTACAAAGTTTATTCCTTTGTAGATGAGTGTTCTTTTCTTAGTGGTATTGATATTCAACCTAATTTTAAAAAAAAAACACATGCATAATTATTCAATCTTACTAATTCTACTTTAATTTATATTACAAGAAAATATATAAGGTAAGGGTGTGATTCGTGTTGGGTTGCTGGGTTGATAAGTTTTAGGTTAGCGAGTTAAATTGTTCAACCTGAACACGACTCATATATTATTTGTATTGTGTCATGTCCAACACACTGAGAATTGTGTCTTGTTTAGGTTGAAATATTTATTTGCAAATATGAGTAACACTTAGTAAAACAATATAATAATAATAATAATTATATATATATATATATATATATTGTTATCGAAAGATCATGAATAGTAACTTTATTTTTATAATAATATAGAATTTTTTTAATATTTTATTTTATTATTTATTTAATATTAAGATAGTTTATTATTATATTCACTTTTAACTTTAACATATTTTAATTTTGATTTTTTAAAACAATATTTTCTTTTTCATTAGTCATTTATCTTATTAATTCTTTTTTTTTTATAAATCGTATTTCCTTTATCAATTAGTTTGGTATTTCTTTAATAACTTATCTTCGTTAATTTTTTTTTCTATGAACCATGGATAATGATTTTATTTTTAAAATAATATATAGCCTTTCAATATTTTATTATTTAATATTATAAATAGTTTATTATTATATTTTCTTTTAAGTAACCATATTTTTATCAAATTTTTTTTTCTTTTAATATTTTTTTCCTTTATCACGTAATTTGAAATTTCTCTAATAATTTAAGTTCGGTAGTTTTTTTTGCTTTCTAAAAACTTAAGTACGTAATTGTGTTTAACTTTTTTTCCCTCTCAACATTCCAAGTTTTGTTAAAATGAAGTTGTATTCAAAAGAGAGTATTTATTTGGTATCGTAAAACAACATGATGATAAATTAAACCGATTCTGAGGATTTTGCTTTCTAGACAACATGCTTTTTTCAAATAATGTTTGTTTATCTTATCATTTGCTCCGTTTCGCTGCAACGCCGATTTCAACAAATCTAGTAATAATAAATACCAAGTGTACCTTTCTAAATCGCTTTTTAAATGAGAAAGTTGCATTTTAATAAAAAAGTATCTAAATTACTATTTGTACAATTTTAAACTGTTAAAGGACATTTTTTCAAATCTATACATGTTCAATAAGAAAATGACTATTGATAAAGGACATTTTTTCAAATATATACATTTTCAATAAAAAATTGACTTAACACACTTGTATACATTAAAATAAAATAACCAATAAAAAATTGATTAACACACTTGTATACATTTAAATAAATAACTTATAAAATTGATTTTATAAATAAATTGCATTAGTGAAAAAGTTTAATCACTTAATCAACGCCTTTATATCATCCTTTCGTTCGTATACCATTTCTAAAGATGTACCATGTCTAAAGATGTATACATGATTCCCAATGTTAGCCCAATATCAAATTTATTAAGAAAGAGAGCCTAATACCAAGCTTTAAATAGGTATCTCAAGCCACATCAAATATCACGGTACCTTTCTAACAACTTCTAAGTCGCTCATTCGCCCTTCACAATATGGGTGTTTATCAAATTGAACAACGAATTATTCGAATTAGTTAATTCGAATGGAATTTTTACTTTTTTACCTGAATTCGTATTCGATTAGTATTTGATACTCGAATTCGAACAAATTCAATTTAATTCAAACTCACTCTAAACAATAAATTATTTTACTTTCATTTATTTAAAACTACTACAAACTAATTATATTCAACATAAAATACAATAATATTCAAAATTAATTAACCACCAATATGACAAAACACCAAAAGTTAGAAGATAGGTTGGTTCTTAGTAGCGATTAAGTTAGATAAAAATTTAGAAATAAGTAGTATGAGCTATTTAATGTTATGAATAATAAATTTATCACTTATGGATGTAGTTCATTTTGGCAAAGTTTAGAAGTTATATGTGTTTGTATATATATGTTGTGTTGTGTATCATATATTAAATTAATTGAATTCGAATTTCGAATTGAATTGAAAATCATAAATTCGTATTCGATTACTGGACTCAAATATGGATCAACTCGAATTTCGAATTTTTCGAATACGAATCGAATTTTGCACAGTCAACCACATTCTAACTGGCCAGCAAGCAATGCACCCACAACGCGTTAGTGAATTGAGTGGCAAAACATTTCTTTTGAACAAAAAAATCTCCTTTCCACAATCAATGTGAGATTTTTCTAGGATGTAATAATCGGTCACGCTAATCTGTTAGATAATAATAAAACATAAACAAAAGATGAATGTGCAACCAAAACATTGAAACCCGTTCACAAGACCAAAAAATACCATATTTATAAAACAACTTGTTTTTTTTAAATTATATTAAGATGTTTAACATATGTATGCATTTCATTGGCTCAGTGCATTTGATCGGGTTGCTTGGTTATTGGCTCACGAGTGTGCAGGGGCGTAGCCAGGATTCCTTTCCTACGGGTTCGAAAATTTTCAAGGAAGGAACGACATGTTATATATTACTAAGTTTTGGCTTTTTCCTACGGGTTCGATGTTGAAATTTCTAGGGATGCGAAGTCAAAATACACATATATAACTCTAAAAGTTTTTTTGGTACGAGTTTGACCGAACCCATACCCTTTTATGTTGCTATGCCCTGCAAGCATGAGGATGGTCACGGATACACGATCATGCAACACTCAGACGCCGTGTAGGTAGAGGTGCACAAATTGGGTTTTTCAAATACCCGGTTTCGGGTATGGAACCGGGTTCGGGTATGGCGGGTATTGGCAATACCCGGATTTGCTTTGGGTACGGGTATTGTCTCTAAAAACCATACCCTATGCATCGGGTTCGGGTCGAGTATAGAACCGGGCATTCTAAAACCGAGTACTTTGAATACCCTATTTTCGGGTATTGAGAAGACCCTATTTTTGGGTTTTTCTGGCTTTTTTCCATATATATTTCGGGTATAGATTAGATTTTTTAAAGGGTTGCACTTTTTAGGGGTATTTTTTTGGGTATTTTTCAGGTATTTTTCGAGTTTAGGTCAGATATTTGAAAAACCAAGTTTCGGGTATTGGAAAAAACCCGGTTCCGAGTATGGAACCAGTTCCGGTTTTAGGGTATTATCGGGCATAAATCGGGTCCGTTTCGGGTACAGGTTTTGGTAGTGAAATGCATACCCTATCCGTACTCTACGGGTAGGGTATGGTACATGTTCAGGTATTAAAAACCCAGGTATAAAAAAAACCCAGTTTCGGGAATTTTTTTTTCAGGTTTGGTTTCAGGTTAAGTTTCTTGTGTAGGCATGAGTGTGGGCTCATGTGGCTCCCCTCATTGATAACACACACGGTCACACCCTAACACTGTTGGCCCAATGGGAATCTCCCATCAGCCCAACTTCAAGTCTACCCACTCAGTAACTACCTTCCTACCCACGTGTAATCCTCTAACTCGTCCTTCACCCACAACAACATCACGAACCAGTCAGCACACATTTCCCCCCACAAAATTACCACCGTACCCCCACACCACATCACATCTTAGGGGCATTTTCGGAAGCATATAAAAAACACACACCCAATATCCTTCACCACATCTTCACCAGCTCCTCATTTCCCCCAACTCTCCCCTCTTTGTTCCCAAAATCCCCTCGATACAAAGCTATAAAATCATCATTTGTTCATATAAAAGATCCATTTTTCAAATTTCACCGCTTTTTTTCCAACCCCTTTTGTTTAATTTCACCAATTCGTTCCCTATCTTTCAATCGATCTCACCGATTCGGTTCAAGATCCACGAAACCCTAATTCAGATTTCGCTTAATTAAGGTGTTTTTAACTTACAAGTTTGTGCCTTTGTGTTGGATCTAGTTGATTTGAGGGTAATTGTTTGTGGATTTTGAAGATTTTGGACTACTTTTGAGAATTTGTGAAAACCTAATTTTGAATTTGTAGATCTGTTGTGAAATTGTGGTTTAGTGAGTTGGGTTTTTGTATTATTGTGTACTTATGTTGTTTTGAATTTGGTTTTAAGGGATTAATGGCTGATCAAGTGTTGGAGGGTGGGAGTCAACCGGTTGATCTGTCTAAACATCCTTCTGGAATTGTTCCTACTCTTCAGTAAGTGGTTTATGATTAGGTGTTTGAGTATGTGGTTTGTGTGTGTGTGTTCATGGGTTTATATGTGTTTATATCTGTATAGGTTTATGTGTGTAAATGTACCTAACCTTGCAATGATGTTGGAAAAACTCGATCGTAAACAGCTAATTGGTGGAACTACTGTTATCCGAAATTTGTGTAGATTTTCAGCTTTTGGGGTGTGTGTAATTCGCGGTATCAAGATGTTCGTCTCAAAGTAGTTGATAGTTCTAGTCTCAAGGTGGATGGTGTAGATTTAGGATTAGGTTTAGAGGGGTGAGTTAGCTGTTCCATAAAAATGTAATTTGTTAACTTGCACATTTTAGTGTATGTGCAATTGTAGTTGTAGACTATGCAGTTAATATCGGTGATATATCGGTTATCTCGGGTCCCCTAGTAAAATATCGGTGTCAAATATCGGTCGGAATATCGGTACCGATATTATCGGCGATAATGACCGATATATCACGGATATTTGACCGATATCACGATCATATCACCGATATTTGACCGAAATAACCGATATATCACCAATATATCACTGAATTATAAGTGTTAAATGGCTATATATATAAATTCTGCATTATATTAAAATTACCAATATCCCACCGATATCTCACTGAGATAACCTATATCTCAAATATCAGTCCTTGACCGATATCCGATATTTTACCGCATTAACTGCATAAGTTGTAGAGTAGTTTGATTTGATTGGTATAACATTGGGTGTTGGTTCGTGTGCGGTTTGTTAGTTATTTGTTTGTGCTAACAGTTGTAAATTAAGGAAGCTAAATTAGTGTGCCTTTTTGTTGTGTTTACGAAAAGGGTTGGTCCTCGTGGATTTAGCTGATGTTGGCCACCCTAAGGAGTGACCAAATATATAATGACATATTGAAGACGTATTAATTATTTGTTTATGATTGAATAGGAGTTGCAAACAAACTAGACAAAAATGTATGTTGAGCAACTTATTTTTTTCTTTGTCTAGAGACAGAAACGAAATCTGTAATTAGCGATGGAAGAATGATTTTCTATCTTCAAGTTAAGAAAGTTTAAGTACTTTTTGTATTTTATGAGTTCATCCCTATAACATGCTATTATATAAAGTTGAATGTTTACTTTTACCATTTTGTATGTTTTGTTTCTCTTAACTACGTTTGGAACTAACATAGGCATTTTTTATTTGCATACACTAATCAAAATGACAAAAATATCCTTCTTAAGTTATCATATTGCTAAGAATCAGGTTGTTATTTGTACATATAGGAACATTGTATCTACTGTCAATCTGGATTGCAAACTAGACCTTAAAGCAATTGCTCTACAAGCACGTAATGCAGAATATAATCCCAAGGTATTCTTTTCATTACCCTTAAATAAATGAAACTTTTATTAGTCAAGTCTCTAAAAATGGCGAAATAAATGCAGTTTTAATGTTACTAATGGACCATGATGTAATTGTAGATAAGAACTTTGTCATATAATTTCGATTGTTGCACGACATCCAAAAACCGAAATAGATGCATTTATATTGGCAGTTAAGGTCTTGATCTTAGAAAATGTTCATTTATAGTGTTATTGTTAATGTTAATGTTCTTCAGCGTTTTGCTGCTGTGATTATGAGGATAAGAGAACCGAAAACAACTGCACTGATCTTTGCTTCTGGGAAGATGGTAAGTATTTTCCTCCTATAATTTACTTTGGCTCAAAACATTCTGTCAAATTAAACTAGTATTGCATATATGTTTTCAAAATTCAAATCGTACATTGACTAACAAAGAGTCAAAGATCATCACTTGAGTACTAAAATATGTAAATGGTGATTGCTCCAGGTTTGTACAGGAGCAAAGAGTGAACAACAATCAAAACTGGCGGCACGAAAGGTACTTGAAGAGTAAAACACTAACCATTTATCCCGTGGGATAATAAAATACAATCAAATATATTCTGGTGGGCTTTGACATATGTTTCTTGGTTTTCTGATTATATGATTATTGGATTATTGTTCTAATCAATTTTGTTTTGGCTAGTTGCAAGCGAGACCTTACTATAGCTTGTAATTTTACACTATTTGAGTAATAACATGGCCATTGAATTTATAAAATTATTAGCAATAGACTTGTTGTCATCTTACGCTTTATGTGACCTTTTCAGTATGCTCGGATTATTCAAAAACTTGGTTTCCCGGCAAAGTTCAAGGTAACCTTGTAATTTCTTATGATCCCTCTTCGCGTAATGTTAGTTGTATGTATTTTATTTTGTATATAAATATATACTAATATAATGTCGTTTCTTGGCTTGTAGGACTTTAAAATACAAAACATTGTCGGCTCATGTGATGTGAAATTCCCTATTAGACTTGAAGGCCTTGCATACTCTCATGGTGCTTTTTCAAGCGTAAGTTCACTATAAAGTATAAACGCATCCTATTATATCATAAGACCCATCCAATGAAAATATTGCTTCCATATGCTTTGACGAATGTTTTTTTTGTGGTTCATATAGTATGAACCAGAGCTGTTCCCGGGATTGATTTACAGGATGAAACAACCGAAAATCGTTCTGCTGATTTTCGTTTCTGGGAAAATTGTCTTAACAGGAGCGAAGGTATGACTAGTCCTATTTCAATGTTTGACTTTGTACGTCGTTTTCAGAAATACAATTTTAATTCGTTCGTATTATGTAATTACAGGTTAGAGATGAGACTTACACCGCGTTTGAGAATATATATCCGGTTCTAACTGAATTCAGGAAGAATCAGCAGTGGTTTGTTACCTTACTATCTTTTTAATTTATTTTGTTTTTTCTTACAGTTATCTGGATAGATTTAACTGTCATCACAAAGTTTTCTCTATGATCTCTAGTCACAAGAATACTATTTTCTAAAAAATGTTTGGATAAACAAATTATGTGTTTATAGTTAATCTAATAATCCAGAGTTAAATGATCTGTTTTGGATGATTCGTTACATGCACGTTGCAACAAAACTCATTGTCAAACAGTAAAAGAAAATTACCTAATTACCCCTTTTAATCTAATATGAGACTTTTTTTTCTGTTTTTATTTTCTTGTACTGTTCTTCAATAATTTGTTAATGTTTTTTTTTGCAGATTTGGGACACATGGTTTTGATGATAATGTTATGGGTGAAAATTGGGAAAAGGGCTCAAGTTGACTTCTGAGGGTTGACATGCAATGTGATTTTGACTTCGCCTTCATGAAGGCATTTGTAGTGTAAATACATGGTTGAAATGGAAATTATCATAGTTGTAATCATCATAATGAGATGTTTTCAAGATTTTATGATCCAAAGCAGAACTTTTCTATTATTTCTTACATTTTTTACGGTTTTTAAACATGTTGATTTTTGATCTTTACAACCAAGCAATATGAAAGGTGTTTAAATGGTTGTAATTTTCACATGCAAAGTTGTAGTAGGTCACATAATATTAAGTAGATAATTGCAAGGACCTTTACATAGTGTTGGTCATGTATTTACAAGAGAGAATGGATGATACATTTATATAACTTCTTATGTACTATGCATAAATGTTTATAAAGTTCTAGTTTTTTTTATTACTAAGAGTTGGTTGGCCTTGATCCTCTACATATAAGTTGTTTTGGTATATTTAGAGCAATTCATAACAAAAATAGTAATGGAATCACAATATGAATTGTAATTCGTTTCATTCTATCGGTAAATCACCTAGATTGAATTTGTTCTTGATCGGTCGTTCAACTTAAACCTTGATCTAGTTTGTGGCATGCATTAAGCACCCTCAATGGTATCTGTGAGGGTAATGCTTAGATGGAAAAGAGAGGGAGGCGAGAAGATACTTGTAGATGTGACTAGAAGAGAGAGTGAGGAATATCTATGACCACAAATGAAGAAATGAAGAGATTGTGAGAGGATGAGAGGTCCTCCACAGCATTGTAATGCTAAAAGAAAAAGTAAGGGTACTCGGGTCACCCTCGGGTAGTGACATTCTGCTTCATCGGGTTTTTGGTAAAACTGGCACCATTCACTAGGGTAGTGGCATTTGGCTTCATCGAGTTTGTGATTTTTGTGACTACTACTCGAAGTACAGTTGTGAAAAGTGAGGTGAAAATGGGTAAAGTTTATTGGGTACTTCTCCAACCCACTCTTAAGTGATTTGAGTTTTGTTTTATGAAAATGGGTAAAAGTGATGTATAACATTTAATTGGTATTTCTAACAGGGTCGTTGGGTTATGCTCCTAGTACCCTAAACACATATAAATAGAGTTAAAGTTTATAAAAGTAAACTGTCAAAATGGTCCTGAGGTTGTATTGTACTTTGCAACCACCTTTATGTTCCAAAACTCAACCTTTTTAATCTTTAATGAAGGGCAAAATGGTCAGATTTTTTAATTTGTTATAATAAAACGTTAAAAACCATTTTGCCCCTTCATTAAAGGGAGGAAAAAGACAAAAAAACTGGATGTTAACAGAAAATTATGACAAGATTTTGGGATGAAAATGGCAACAAAACTGAAACCACAGGGACCCAGATTCAAAAGGTCTAAGTTCTGGACTAAAGTGGCAAAAGTGACCAAACCTCAAGGACCATTTTGGCATTTACTTTGTAAGTTTTAATTAGGTAGGGAGAGGGTTAGTACCACATTAAAAGTTAATGGGCAAAAAGTAAAACATAGAATAAGTTGAAGGGCCATTTCTGCTGTTTAATCACCCACGTATATATTAACAGAAAAAACGAATCATATGAAGAGGGCCGTTTAATACAACAATGTCAGGATTCACAAGCTTTTCAACATTTCCAGATTGCTTATCCCTCTTCTCCTCATGATTCCCACAATTGTATGTTGTTCCATTCTCTCACTCTCTCTTTTTCACATTTATCATTGCGATTTTAGATGATATTTAAAAAAAATTCTTATTGTTATCTATCAAAAACCCATGATCATCGTCATGAACATTTATTTATTTATTATTTATTCGAGTACCTTCGTGTTATCTAATGTTTTGATCTTGATACAACAATGTTGAAACAATATCTGCATTTTGAATTTGAGAAAAATCGAACATTTTGGTTTGTTATGCTTTTTTAATCAATTATGAAACTATATGGAAATGATTAAAACCATATAAATTTTGGCTCCAAAATTTGTTTGAATATGAGTTTTTATCTCCTAGGGAACGATCGCGATTATACAAAGGAGATTTTGAGAAGAAAGGTAAATTCTAATATCATATTTATCAATATGTAAGTCAAGGAGTAAAAATTAAAATTTTGACAATTTAGGAGTGAGACATGTTTTGTTAGGTTGGATAACATTGTTGATCAGTTTTGTTTAATGCATGATGAAAACCAAATAAAATAATACATGTGACGGCAGACAGGCCAGCAGAGAATCCAGTCAGTGATGAAGCCATGGTGTTCGACATCTTTGTCAGTGTGATCTGGTTCCTCATTAGGGTGTAAAGTTATGATGGTAGTACCGAATTCTAGGGCAGAATTCGTATGGAGAGAGAGGGACGAATTATGATGTTGTTGTGAGTAATAGGTTGTGTAACTGTCTAACCCTTTACCTCTCTAGTTATCTCCTTATATATACACCCAAGAGGAAACCCTAATTAGTTAATAAGGTAATATGGTCCATCAACAATTACCAACTAATATATAATAGGATTAATTATATTTTGATCCAATATAATATAAATGATTATAATGACTACTAGATTAAATATTAAAACATAATATATTTAATCTTACAAACAAGTGTAATCTTACTGCCATAAAGGATCATCCATTCTGTTTATTTTTTTCGTCACTTGATTCTTCGATGCGGTAATGAGGTAATTTTTGTGATTTTACCAGTCTTACAAGAGCTGTGATTGCTAAACTATGGCGAAGGATACCGAATATTACGACATCTTGGGAGTCGGTATTGATGCATCCGCATCTGATATTAAAAAGGCCTACTATGTCAAAGTATGTTTATAGAAAGAAAATGCTATCTGT
This sequence comes from Scalesia atractyloides, assembly GCA_947069175.1. Classification (NCBI taxonomy): domain Eukaryota; kingdom Viridiplantae; phylum Streptophyta; class Magnoliopsida; order Asterales; family Asteraceae; genus Scalesia; species Scalesia atractyloides. The sequence continues at coordinate 57,109,631 of CAMTDV010000009.1, forward strand.
TATAAAAAAAGATTATGTAAGTATATAGTAATGCTTTCTGTTGTTTTATAAAGGCAAGGGAAGTTCACCCTGATAAAAATCCTGGGGATCCGAAAGCCGCTCGTAATTTTCAGGTACTGCTGACTTAACTATCTTTTGGATTCTATACATTATATGTCATTTATTTATATATTTTTCATGCATGAAGGTTCTTGGAGAGGCTTATCAGGTTCTAAGCGACCCTGAGAAGCGTGAAGCGTATGACAAAAATGGAAAGTCAGGTGTAGCGGAGTAAGTGTGATGCATCATCTTCCTGCACGAAGAATTAGTTTCATGGAGCAATAACAGTTTAAAGCTGGGATTTTTTATTTTATTTTTATTTTTGCAGAGATTTAATGGTGGATCCTGCAGCTGTTTTCGGCATGCTGTTTGGTAGTGATTTGTTTGAGGAATATATTGGACAACTTTATATGGCTGCCGTACAGTCGGTAGAACTCGAAGAAGAGGGACAGGTTCCGGAAATTCGCAAGATGAAAGTCCAAGAGAGGATGAGGGTATGCATTCATAATCAAATTCTCAAATCAGCACATATAAAACGATTAATTGATAGATATCAAGAACACAACGGAATCTTATTTGTGTGGATAAACAACAAACAGTAAGTGTATATCGAAATCTTGATAACTTGATCAAGATACAACATAATGTATATATACATACCATATGACAGTTACAAACGATCATGTTTGGCGGTTAATGGCACCAAAACGAAGATAACTGTCAAGTAAATGGCCAATATAATCAGGCCGACATCCTAACCTAGTTAAACATAACATAAGTATTTAAGTCTAGAATTAGTTACAAACATAATGAACAATATATACGGCTTAAGTTTATAGCTTCGATATTAATTGTGTAAAATAGCAACCATGTGTTCACTTGTTTACCATTAAAGTCTAATCTTATATTTATGTCACACACATATAATTATCACTGTTGTTTTATTGTATAGGAATTTCAAATGGAAAGGGAAACAAAGCTCATAGCAATTCTGAAGAATCGCCTTCGGCCATTTGTTGAAGGTCAAAAATCTGAATTTATAAATTGGGCAACATCAGAAGCTCGTCGGCTCTCACAAGCAGGTAAGTTATTCTTAGTTGCCCGCCCTATCATGTGCTTTTAAAGTCAAGGGTTGACAGTACTGATCGCTAAAATAAACCGTAATCATGGTTGCTATTAAATTTTCAGCTTTTGGTGAGGCTATGTTACATACTATCGGCTATATCTACACAAGGCAAGCTGCAAGAGAACTCGGTAAAGATAAACGTTTTATGAAGGTCCCATTTCTAGCTGAATGGGTGAGGGATAAAGGACACCATTTGAAGTCACAAGTTTCAGCTGCTTCAGGTTGTATAAAATTTTATAACTGACTGAAGGTGCATTATTATAATAATTAAAAAGATTGCATTATTAGAAAAGTAATAGCAACGTTAAGATTTTTTTTATTTATGTAGCCGCGGTGCAGTTAATACAAATACAGGAGGAGCTGAAGAAGTTGAATAATTCAGAAGCCAAGGAAGAGCGGTTAAATAAGGCTATCGAGGAGAAAAAAGATCAAATGATTAATTCCCTGTGGCAGATTAATGTTGTAGATATCGAGACAACGTTATCCCGTGTCTGCCAATCAGTAAGTTTATGTATCCTCTGGTCGACCCATTTACTTATGAATGGCTTGATTCATGTTAAGTTTTTATCTCTAGCAGGTCAAACGGGTAAAATAAAAAAAAATTTAACCAAAAAGAAAACTGCTCAATACGATTAAAAATGTCAAAAGCCGACTAAAGTATAATCTTATTTTGCACACACTAATTATTTACAAAAAAAGGTAGACACAATCCAATCTGACCCAACCTGCTTTGACCCGTTTCCAACCTGACTCAATTTGTTTTGGCCCATTACCAACCTGATTATTTTTCAGGTGCTCAAAGATACTACTGTTTCAAAAGAGGAGGCGAAGCAACGTGCGATTGGAATGAAGAAACTTGGAACAATATTTCACGTAAGTTATTACATTTTATTTGAGTCACTTGTTGTTGTATGATTTTAGTTAACTAGAAGAAGAAAATAAGATTGCATGGTGTGGTATTCTCAGGTTCACATAACTGGAAGCAATTCATATAAGAACAAGTAGTAAAATATAGGAGATAAGGTACATTTTGCAAACGATTATACACGTTCTGATTATAGGGAGCCAGGGTAATTACCGCCGAAGTAGCAGTTTGTGCACTGAGGCTTCTTCATTTAAGTAACATATGCGTCCAGCTTCTATGTCATCAAGTATGCTGCCAATCTTCATTTGTCAGTTATTTTAACCAGTTGTTGATTCATTAATATATCTGCAGTATGTTTTTATATTAATTAACATAGTATATAGTTTTATTGTTTATTCAATTACTTTTGATGGTAATAGTATTGTACAGTTACTTGTGGTTTGGTACAATGCGTATTTATCACGCTAATAATAGAAGATTAGAAGTCTGTATTTGCTATTTCGTTCTGTTTTGTACTTTGATACCAATCTAGTTCAATGGCAGCAACTTCTAGAAATTGCTTCGAAGCTATAAAAAGTACTTGTGGACGGAGTAAGTTGATAACCGATTTTGTATAAAGGCAACCATGGGGCCTTAAGTAGCAATGAAATCTTCATGAATATTGTGTTAACTTCTATCATAGTCCCGGATAGACTTGTTACCGAGACCTCTTGAATACCATGATGGGCGTGCATGCATGCCTACCTGTTCTGTGCGTTTTTTTTTCATTTAGTGCCATTTTTTGCATAAAAACCTCGATCAAATGGCTTTTCGGTACCTACTTTATTTTTTCTTTTTTGTTTCTAGGCCCCTAATATGGGAATTCTTAACTCGTTGATGCATGCGTTGTGTGATTTTCCAACTTTCTCAAGTGTCCTCATCATCGGACTTCTCGCTAACTACACGTAGTCAGGCCATTCCCATAGTTGACATCCTCATGTGTGATGAAGCAACCCTTTTCTTTTCTTATTCATCTGTTTCGTAAAAATGAATACAACAGAGTTTAAACCAAAAATCTTTGGAAGAATTCAACAGTAAAAACATAATTATTTGATGTTTGATTAATGAGAAACATGATAGTAATGTGACTTATATATTTTTGGTCTTCAAATATATTACTCTTATGTATGGCGTATTCGTTATTAGGTTCGGTTTGGTTATATATATAATGAAATTATTGAATTGTAACCAAGTTTTAATATACAAAAAGTAAATCAACATATAAACGATAAAATGACCATTGTTAAAAGTTTAGCTGTTTAGCTATTATGTTCAACCAAAGAGGAACTAAAAGCACAAGCAAAGGTAAAGGTTGGAAGTAAAAACCAAATGTATAAATTGTTTTGAACATCTGTAATTTTGATCAAATCATACACAAAGTTTATGTAAAGTAACATCAAGGACCTGATGCGGCCCAAATGTCGAAAACTGCTGGAGGAAGGATATTCGTCAACATCAGCAGGGCTCAGTATCAGGCCCAAAAGGTTTTGCAGGAAACCTGCAAGACTACTGAACTGAGTCTTTTATTTTGTTTTAATTATGCATATGTTCTTTTAATAAGTCTGGTTGCATTTTGTTAATTAGTTGATGTAGTGATTGATAGATAACGTAGAACAAAACACGTTGATTCAATGAATACCCGTGTTGATCTTCCCCAAACCCCCAAAATTCAACCCAAAGGGCAAGAATTTGAAGTGAAAAGTTGTAATTTATCAAAATTCAGTTCTGACCATCCACATTACATTAGAAACATATAAATAGAAACCGAAATTCGAAATGGGCCCATAAAAGGCCATAGGCCAAACACAAGCCCAAAAACAAAATACGAAAAATACCAAAAACATAAAAGTGTCTAAAACTCCAACTAGAATGCCTAAAACGGCGACCCGTAGCCAGAGTTACGCCCATTTTCGTGAAACACCCTTGGTAGCCCGATCATGAGCCTCCAAAAATGTCATAGCCCGATCTTCTACACTTGGGCCTGCATCATTAGTGGACTAGTGGCATTATGTGTCCTAGTAATAAGGAGAAGGTAGGCCGTTGTGGTACACCTTCTCATGTGGTCATGCATATTTAAGTTTGTAATTGCATTTCCAAAATCTCTTCTCTAATTTTTTTTTTATTTTCTTGGAGTCTAGAGGCTGCTTCAGGACCATAAGCATTCAATAGTTTAATATATTTATGATGAAAAGATTCTTGTTTATTGTTGTGAATTATGCAACAATTTCAGCATCAACAATCCAAAGACTTGACTCGTACGTTCAAAACTAGAACTGGACCACAACTGATGTCGAGTACATTATGAGGTGGAGGGTGTCAATAGTGTTTGGAAGCAACTTCAACCAAATTCTAATTTGAATACTACTGTCAAGTCTATATATGAAATGTGAGTGTTTAATGCAGCTAGCAAATAAAAAGAGAGAACGAGTAATTCAAAGTTGGTTTTCTACCATCAGTTTTTCCTGTAAGTAGCAATCATAAATGCCCTGATGAACAGAGGGATGCCTTACTTCTCTTTAAACAAAACATTTCCTCCATTAATGTGGGCTATTACGATCCTATACGTCAATATCCAATTAGGTTGAACTGGAACACAAGTAAAGATTGTTGCGATTGGGTTGGGATCACTTGTAATAACTCCACCGGAGATGTTATCAGTCTTAACCTTACATGTGCCATGCTACAAGGTAATCGTCTCTAACACCGCACTCTTTATAACAATCTCTTGCATAATTTAATTGAGAAAATCACGAGTTTAGCCATGTTGACTTGACCTTTGACTTTTCAGAATTACAAAAATAGCCCACTAACTTTAACTATCAAGTTTAGGGCGGCTTCCCAGATAAATTTTAACTACGTTGGATTGATGATGATGATACCAAAAAAATAATATAATTTATTTATAATACAAGTATGTTTCTAGTAAGATTTATATTTGAATGTCAAAACTTACCATCTTCGTTTCTCACGTTTTTCCGGCGAAGTCCACACCATCGTTTTGCGAGTTTCAAACAAGGTACACCAGCTAATTACTAGTACAAACTTCATTTCATGGTTTAAACATGAAATCTGGTACGCAAATGTAAATTATGGTTGGAGTTAAGTGCCATTTACGTCCATGTGGTTTTGTCCACATTTGTCATTTTAGGACAAATCATAAAATTGTACGATACCCTAACACTCTTAAAACACGTCATTTCAGTAAAAAAAAGGATGTTACTAAATGCACTCCCATTTAAAAAAAATATGAAAATGATATTTTGAAAAGGGAATTATAAACAGTAAAAGCGGAGATGCATTTAGCCAACCTTAAAAAAAATCAATCTAAACTCTGAAGCCACTGGATATGCAATTTTTAGAGTTAGGGTTAAAATTTATATAAAAACATGAATTAACCAAAATACCCTAAAAATTACACTTTCGTCTTTATGAATTAACCAAAACACCCTTATGTGAATATTTACAATCCAGTATAAACATAAATTATGAAAAATTTAATTTACCCTGAATTACAATACAATAGAAACATAAATTATGAAAAATTTAATTTACTCTGAAAAATAATAATAATAACTCTATTCCCGTTTCACTATTTCACCATTTTACCCAGACCTCAACCATTTCATCACTTCGGTGCTGTTTGTTTTTTGCCCATAAGCTCTTCTGGGCACTTATGTCTGCGTCGCGCAGACCTTTGGGTCCTGCAGGTTGTTTGTTTTCTTGAAGAGCTTCTCACCTTTTACCTCTTCTCACCTCTTCCCCACGCAACATACACCCAAGTCTTCAAACCTCTTCTCACTTCTTCTCCCTCCAGCCGACACCACCTCCTCTGCCACCACCTCAACCTCCGACACCATCTCCTCCGCCGCCCACCTCCACTCCGCCACACCTCCACCTCCGACACACCACCTCCTCCAACACCTATCTCCTCCACCTCCACCCCCACTCTGAACTGACCTGAACCATCGACCTCCACCGACGTCTCTCTCCTGCGTCTCTCTCTCTCTCATGTGTCTCTCTCTCCGATGTGTCTCTCTCTCTCTCGTTCTCTCTCTCCGACGTCTCCGGTGGCCTGATTTTGAAGGCAGAGGTGAGTTCTTGGAGTGGGGGCTAGGGTTTGCGGTGGTTCTTGGAGTGGGGGCGGTGGTGCTTGACGGTCGTAGAGAGAGAGGTGAAGGTGGTGGCGGATGGTTGTGGTGGTGGTAGATGAAGGCAGAGAGAGAGAGGTGAAGGTGGTGGCGGATGGTTGTGTTGTGTGTTAAGAGAAGAGAAGGGTTTTGTAGAAGTAAAAAAAACAAACACTCTTCTTCTTGCAGACTACAGACCTTTGGTCCACCTCTTCTTCTGCAGATGCCTGCAGATGTGGTACGCAGACTACAGACTCTTTCCTGCAGAAAAAACAAACATCACCTTCATCATCTCCATGACTTCATAGATCTGCAACCATTCCACCCCAACCTCCACCCGTAAACCACCATCCTCCATCACGGCCGAACACCACCTACCAGAGATCAGTAACTACTTCGTGTAATGGTTGAATAAGTTGTAAGCGGTGAATTCAATTGCATCAATTTCAACATACTTGACTCTTCTACTTTCGTCTTCGTGAATATGTCAAAATAATCAAATTTGCATCCGTTTATTCATTTTATTATAAAAAAGCAAAGCAAATTAAAGTAATATAGTATTATTAGTATAAAATTGAAAAGAAAACATACGAAGAAAGTGGAAGGTTTCTTGGGAAGAACAGTGGGAGTGTAAGCTGAAATGGATGTCATTTTCTCTGTTGCAACTGGAATAATAAAAAGGATTGTTGTTTTTATTTTTAATTTTTTTTTGTTTTATTTGTTTGGGGATTTGAGATATGTATGTTGGTTTGGCTCCGAAACCACTGTTACGTCAGAACACGAGTCACACGAACACTAAAAACAATACACAGCAAATTCACACACTCTAAATCACAATACAAGAACACAAGATTTATAGTGGTTCGGTCTAATCTGACCTAAATCCACTCTCCACAACTAGTTCTTCTTGTATTAGGTGCTCAAAATGTACATGTACAAGAATAAGAAGTATTTATAGGGTACAAATTAGGCTACTGAATATAATATCAGACGACAGATAAAAGGACTAATCCTCTACCTAGAAGAACAATCATTTGCCTAGAGGAAGAATCATCAGACTAGAGGAATAATCCCCTGCTCGAGTCAAATCCTCCATAACCTAACAATCTCCCACTTGGAGGCTTTGACGACTTCAAACTGCTCTCCATAAAAAACTTCATATTTATGAGTACTTATGTAACACTTCATCTTCACTAGTTGTGGGCGGCCTTCTCATCAATTAACCTGAAGGCTCGTTGAAGCTCCCACTGAGCTTCAACTCATCAGTCACTACTCGTGACTCGTTCTCGGCCCCTTGCGGCTCTCACTTAAACGAATTGTCGGACCCTGAGAAATCCTGAGAACTAACACTCCATCATAAGAAGGTAATTCATTGGAATGAGTTTCATCGCTGGAATGCGAGTTCTCTTAACCCACTGTCGTCTGGATTCTAACTGAAGCGCTACCCCTGCTCCCATTACCACGAAAACCCTTGACTGGTTTCTCTGAACCTTTCCTAGCATGTTCAACCTGAATCTGATCTGTGACTTTGGGTTTATCTCCTGCAAAACAAACCTTCTTTTGCCCCCGAGATTCTGTGAACCGGATGTCTTCTTCTGAACTGGGAGAACCTCTCCCTTAGGCGGTACACTGACCATGTACAATGAGCCTCTCTTCTTGTGTCACACCCCGACCCGCAGCGGAAAAGGTGATCGGGGCATGATTGGGTTATCATCAAAGCTCATGACATTTATTATAACGTTTCATATTCATTATTACAATTTAAAGGGAAACATACAATCTTAATTTCATCATGTCCTAAACATCATTCTAGACTTCATTGTTTTCTTCTAAGGCATTTCCTATGTTTTCCTTGCTTCATCCTGTTCACCTGTATCATGTGTAAAAATGGTTTTTAGATCAACAAAAAGTTGGCGAGTGAATCCTATGAAAAACATTTGAACAAGTTTATTGAATTGATTATAAAATAAAGTGCACAACCACATATGAATAAATATAGATGTAAACTTATTCACAAAACACTTAATCATTAAGTAATGCACACACATACAATAATAGATTGTTTTGAGGCACACGTTGCTCAACTCGTCTCCCACAAGGAACTGATGGGCCTAATGAATGATTTGCATACAACTTGACAATATAAAATACATAACTACAAACAATATTTACATTCTAAGTTTAGATCACAATATGGTATGGCACAAGTTTAAATAAACGAGTTAATTTTAGTGACACATGACACACCCCAAAACATGTAATTAAAAAGAGGAGTTGTAAGATTCACTCACATTGGGTGCGTTCGGTTGATGACGTTGAATGCGCATGAAGTTTGATTTAACCACGAGTGAAACTAACCTAGATAATAACATAATGGTTTGGTAAATAAGCGGATTTTATTAATCAACTTTAGTAGGATTATTGGATATATTTTTGTGAGTTTAAGGCTATTTTCTAACTTTAAAAATGTTATTTTAAGTATTTTTAATTGATTTTTAAATAAAATAAATAAATAAAAAATAATAAAAAATGTTGACTTTTTGACCGTTGGCTTGTTGACCGTTGACCTGTTGACCGGTTTGATTGTGTTATTATGTGCGCTGAGTGAGGTTCGAACTCGTGACCTCCCGTATGCGTGCACGAAGCTCTACCAACTGAGCTACGTGTCTAACCCGAAATATTTCTGTTTTTAATTATATTTATATACTAATTGAATTAAGCCGAAAATCATTTATTTTAAAAACGATTTTAATGCATGACTCGGTGCTCGCCACAGGTCTCGAACCCGGGACCTGTGGGTTAGTTTGGCACACAGTCCACCGCTGGACTGTGTGTCTAACTTGGTAAATAAACTGGTTTTTATTACACTTAACATCTTACTGAAGTTAACCCGGTTCGGTCTCTAAAAAAAGGCATTTTATTTCTGTGAAGGTGCGTGTGTCAAGAATCGAACTCGGGACGTTATGCATATTGTTTGCACACAGTCCACCACTGGACTGTGTGTATAACCCGTTCATAAACTGTTTTTAATTAATCTTATATCATATCAGTACTTCGTCTTCTTCGTTAAACTTAACCAGAATCGATGTCCGACTGTTTTGACAAAAATAATCAGTTTCTTTAGTAAGTTGTGATTAGCTACATGTGAGATTAATAAAAACGAGAGAGATTAGGTGTAAGATATACCGGCCAGAGATCCTCTGTTTCGCCGGCAAAATTTCCGATGATAGCAGGTTATTCCGGCGACGTGTGTCTTGCGGCAGAGGGTCTTCAGGAAGCTTGAGGTGAGTGTGGGTGGCTTCGGTATGAGCTCTAAGTGTTCTGTTTTTAGAGTAAGGCACAGAGGTGAAGGGGTTCGGTTTTCCGGCGAGTTGCAGAAATTTTCCGGCGAGTAATATTTCGTCGAGAATGGGTGTGATTGTGAGCGAAAAGTTTATCAGAAGTTAAAGGGTGTATTTATAGAGCAGAACATCGACGAATTTGGTCCGTTTACCGTCTTGATTCGTCGGTTAAATATTTCTCCGGCGGTTATGACTGATGTCGCGGACTGGACATCGGTTATAACCGATGTTAAGGTTAATGCGTCGGTTAAAACAGAAGAAACCGTCCAATCTCGGCGAAATCGTCGGAATTTCCGACGACTGCGATTTGGGCGCGTCAGTTTTGAATTCGAGTTTGTGTATTTGAATTAATTGTTTCTAATAATGAACAAGGAACACAAGTGGCGCAGTGGTTGGAAGTGTGGGAGTTAAGACTTTGTTGACCATGTTGACATGGCTGACCCGGGTTCGAATCCCGGCAGCCTGGTTTTATTTTTATTTCATTATTTTTAATACTTTTTCAAATATAACTTTTATAATCCAATATACTTATTAATTATGTATCGTTTACAATTAATTTGGGCATTAAATACGCCACGAAATTTTTAACTGGTTGTTCGGTTAATAAACGGAGCGGGTTTGGTAAATCCGGTTTTTGACAGATGTTACAGTATCCCCTACTTTTTAGAAATTTCGTCCCGAAATTTAAGTAGTGACATATTTGTCTCAAAAGGATGGTGTTTTAATTGACAATTAAATACTTAGAAAAAGAGTAAGAGTTTAAATTTTTGGTTGAGGCGGTAACGTTCCTTGTAAGGGTTAAGTACCCTGCTACAGGAATCGCTTTTTGTTGCCTACGGTAAAAATATTGATAAGCGGAGTTGATTCACTAAGCATGATTTCATGCACAAGAGTTTTGATATGTTTGGAAAGATAAGGTTATATCCTAAAACAAAACTTCTAATACTACAACCTACATGGAACTTCTCTAACCGCCTGACAATGCCTCTGATCCTTTGGCAAGAATACTTATATATAGGAAGTACCAGCGGCGTATCCACCATATTCTTGTCAAATTTTCATTGGTTTTATCAGTAAGTTATGATTGGTTCTATGATGTGACTCTAGAACATAAATAAACACCACAACCAATGTCTGAGTCCTAATTCTGATAGGATACATGTTTGATTGGTGACATAATCCCATTTTAAATGATGAGATGATATAAATGCTAGATCAGTGAGTATAAAACGAACTTCAACCAAGAAATTACTAAATCCTACATGGAACTTCTCATAACCGCCTGACAATGCCTCTGATCCTTTGGCAAGAATACTTATATATAGGAAGTACCAGCGGCGTATCCACCATATTCTTGTCAAATTTTCATTGGTTTTATCAGTAAGTTAGGATTGGTTCTATGATGTGACTCTAGAACATAAATAAACACAACAACCAATATCTGAGTCCAAATTCTGATAGTATACATGTTTGAATGGTGGCATAATCCAATGATGAGATGATATGAATGCTAAATCAGTGAGTATAACTCATATTTCAATCAAGACAATACTAAATCCTACATGGAACTTCTCATAACCGCCTGATAATGCCTCTGATCCTTTGGCAAGAATACTTATATATAGGAAGTACCAGCGGCGTATCCACCATATTCTCGTCAAATTTTCATTGGTTTTATCAGTAAGTTATGATTAGTCCTATGTGACTCTAGAACATAAATAAACACAACAACCAATATCTGAGTCCAAATTCTGATAGTATACATGTTTGAATGGTGGCATAATCCAATGATGAGATGATATGAATGCTAAATCAGTGAGTATAAGTTATATTTCAATCAAGACAATACTAAATCCTACATGGAACTTCTCATAACCGCCTGATAATGCATCTGATCCTTTGGCAAGAATACTTATATATAGGAAGTACCAGCGGCGTATCCACCATATTCTTGTCAAATTTTCATTGACTTTATCCGCAAGTTATGATTAGTTCTATGTGACTCTAAAACAAACACAACAGCCAAAACTTGAGTCTCAATTCTGATAGCATACATGTTTGAATGATAACAGTACCTCTCTCGTTTGTTATGATGGAGAGGTTAGTCCTTGTGGAAGTGAGATATAGCTCAACTTCTTTAAATGATGAAATTGAAATACGTTGAAATGTATGATGAACAAACTACGACCAAGACATTACTAAATCCTATATGGAACTTCTCATAACCGCCTGATAATGCCTTTGATCCTTTGACAAGAATACTTATATATAGGAAGTACCAGCGGCGTATCCACCATATTCTTGTCAAATTTTCATTGACTTTATCCGCAAGTTATGATTAGTTCTATGTGACTCTAAAACAAACACAACAACCAAAACTTGAGTCTTAATTCTGATAGTATACATGTTTGAATGATGACAATACCTCTCTCGTTTGTTATGATGGAGAGGTTAATCTATGTAGAAATGGAACACAATCCAATTTCTTTAAATGATGAGATGCTATAAATGCTAAATCAGTGAGTACAAAACAAACTTCAATCAAGACAATACTAACTTCTACATGGAACTTCTCATAACCGCCAGATAATGCCTCTGATCCTTTGACAAGAATACTTATATATAGGAAGTACCAGCGGCGTATCCACCATATTCTTGACAAATTTTCATTGGCTTTATCCGTAAGTTATGATTGGTTCTATGTGACACATAAAGAAAAACATAAAACTAAGCGGTTGGAGTCGAATCTTGATTTTTGGTGAAGGGGACTAGTTGGGTGGTTTCGTTTGAGCCGTCATTAACTTCAACAGGATTGGCGTTGATGTTGAAAACTCTTCCTCTTGCTGGTGGCCTAGGGATTAGGTTTCCTTGATTTGCTTGGTTAACTGGGTTTGCTTGAGCTTGGGCGTTTATGATATTAACCAATCGAGGGCACGTGTTTCTGAAATGGGTAGGGTCGCCACAATTAAAGCAAGCTCGAACATAAGGTAACATGGGGTATTGAGGTTGTTGATATGTTTGGATCATATTTTGAGTAGGGGGTGTGGTTTGGTTTTGAGGGGTGCGGCAAACCTTGCTCAAATGACCATAGCGTCCACAATTCGCACATAGTCGACAAGGTAAGGTAGATGGATGGTGATAAAAATAGGTGTTACATTGAGGGTGAGGTCCAAGGTATGGTTTCTTATTTGGGTAAGTTGAGTTGGGTGCTATTTGCGTGATTGGGATAGCTTGGATGGGTATGGCTTGTGAGGCTAGTTGGTTGCGTTGGGTGGTAGCGAAAAGTTGCCCGTCTCGTTTTCTCTTAGAAATGGGTTGAGAAGGGGATTCGGTTTGGGTGGAGTTTGAAGTTTCAGTTGATGCTTTATCCTTCTTCTTCTCCTCCTTGAAGTCTTTATTCCGGATGCGGTTCTCGGTGAGCTCTGTAGCTAACTCCATTGCTGCTTCCAAAGTTGCAGGCGTGGTACTTATTACAGAGTCCTGAATCTTTGATGGAAGACCTCGAATGTAGTGCTCGATCGGTAAAGAGGAGTGAAAAAGTTGGGAACCATTTGATTTAACTCGAGGAATCTTTTGTTGTATGTGGTGTGGTCTCCTTCCTTTTGCTTTAACGAATAAAACTCATCTTCTAATTTCTTGATTTCGCTCCTTGGGCAAAACCGTCTTGTCATGATTTCCTTCAACTCTTCCCAAGTCAAAGTCATAGCATCTTCAACACCTCGTTTGGCCTTCTCTGTATTCCACCAAGTAAGTGCTATTCCAAATAAACGACCAGTAGCATATCGCACTTTGCGATCATCGGGGCAATCGCAATTTAGAAAAGTGTTCTCCATTTCTTCAAACCAATGGAGGAGAGCGGTGACACCTTCAGTCCCTTCGTATTTTGGAGGGTCGCAGGATTTGAAATGCTTGTAGGTGCATTTAGTGGTATTTGGGGGAGGGTTGTCAATGTTTTGATCTTCTTGGTTGACGGGATTAGCGGTAAGGGCTTGTTGGACTTGAATTATAATGTTGGGTATTACGGCAGCCATTTGTTGAGCGATTTGGGCAGCCATGCGCTCGCGGGCTTTTCCTGCTCTCATCTTCCTACGGGCGAGGCTAGAAGACATCTACAAGGAATACAGAGTATGAGTTGGATGCTTTTGGGATCATGTGTCGTATTTATGGAATGAACATTCATAAAATAAACATAGCAAAATAAATCTACTACATCCATAGGATGTCTTGGGCTTTGCTCGTAATTGGGCCTTGCATACCGCCATACTTCACCTTCGTAATCATGTGGGCCCCCATGAATACCGGGTTTTTCATATGGTTCGCATGTGTTAGCCTGGTTACGTACACTAAAACCCGGAGAAAATCGAGAAATATGTATATAACGTATGATATTCGGAATGTGTCCAGGTGTGGACACGGTGACACCTCAAAGTGGGGTTAGTTCGAACGACGTTTGGTGTGGCATGCTTTGGCCTAATAGGTCCTTTGTACTCTCACTGTTAGTCCCTAGGTAGGCAAACTGGTCCGTTATATTGGATTTATACGAATGCCAACCTAGACAGGACGTTCCGATTACCGGTACTTGTACCCTTACAGCTACTACAAGCCCGTCGCAGAACTCACTTTGATGAGATTATGCGACAAAATCTTTGAATAACGAAAGTATGAAGATGATTTGAACATGTGAACATTGAAATATGTATGATGAATGTGTATGTAAGTATGTATGTTTGACTGTAAGTATAAACAAATATGAAACAAATAAATATCATAAGTTTGCATGTAACCACATAAACTATTAAAATCTAGTCAACTATAATATAGGCTCTAAGGGTCTAATAACCTATCCTATATCCCTATAGTCATGGCTTTGATACCAATCTGTCACACCCCGACCCGCAGCGAAAAAGGTGATCGGGGCATGATTGGGTTATCATCAAAGCTCATGACATTTATTATAACGTTTCATATTCATTATTACAATTTAAAGGGAAACATACAATCTTAATTTCATCATGTCCTAAACATCATTCTAGACTTCATTGTTTTCTTCTAAGGCATTTCCTATGTTTTCCTTGCTTCATCCTGTTCACCTGTATCATGTGTAAAAATGGTTTTTGGATCAACAAAAAGTTGGCGAGTGAATCCTATGAAAAACATTTGAACAAGTTTATTGAATTGATTATAAAATAAAGTGCACAACCACATATGAATAAATATAGATGTAAACTTATTCACAAAACACTTAATCATTAAGTAATGCACACACATACAATAATAGATTGTTTTGAGGCACACGTTGCTCAACTCGTCTCCCATGAGGAACTGATGGGCCTAATGAATGATTTGCATACAACTTGACAATATAAAATACATAACTACAAACAATATTTACATTCTAAGTTTAGATCACAATATGGTATGGCACAAGTTTAAATAAACGAGTTAATTTTAGTGACACATGACATACCCCAAAACGTGTAATTAAAAAGGGGAGTTGTAAGATTCACTCACATTGGGTGCGTTCGGTTGATGACGTTGAATGCGCACGAAGTTTGATTTAACCACGAGTGAAACTAACTTAGATAATAACAAAATGGTTTGGTAAATAAGCGGATTTTATTAATCAACTTTAGTAGGATTATTGGATATATTTTTGTGAGTTTAAGGCTATTTTCTAACTTTAAAAATGTTATTTTTAAGTATTTTTAATTGATTTTTAAATAAAATAAATAAATAAAAATAATAAAAAATGTTGACTTTTTGACCGTTGACCTGTTGACCGTTGACCTGTTGACCGGTTTGATTGTGTTATTATGTGCGCTGAGTGAGGTTCGAACTCGTGACCTCCCGTATGCGGGCACGCAGCTCTACCAACTGAGCTACGTGTCTAACCCGAAATATTTCTGTTTTTAATTATATTTATATACTAATTGGATTAATCCGAAAATCATTTATTTTAAAAACGATTTTAATGCATGACTCGGTGCTCGCCACAGGTCTCGAACCCGGGACCTGTGGGTTAGTTTGGCACACAGTCCACCGCTGGACTGTGTGTCTAACTTGGTAAATAAACTGGTTTTTATTACACTTAACATCTTACTGAAGTTAACCCGGTTCGGTCTCTAAAAAAAGGCATTTTATTTCTGTGAAGGTGCGTGTGTCAAGAATCGAACTCGGGACGTTATGCATATTGTTTGCACACAGTCCACCACTGGACTGTGTGTCTAACCCGTTCATAAAACTGTTTTTAATTAATCTTATATCATATCAGTACTTCGTCTTCTTCGTTAAACTTAACCAGAATCGATGTCCGACTGTTTTGACAAAAATAATCAGTTTCTTTAGTAAGTTGTGATTAGCTACATGTGAGATTAATAAAACGAGAGAGATTAGGTGTAAGATATACCGGACAGAGATCCTCTGTTTCGCCGGCAAAATTTCCGATGATAGCAGGTTATTCCGGCGACGTGTGTCTTGCGGCAGAGGGTCTTCAGGAAGCTTGAGGTGAGTGTGGGTGGCTTCGGTATGAGCTCTAAGTGTTCTGTTTTTAGAGTAAGGCACAGAGGTGAAGGGGTTCGGTTTTCCGGCGAGTTGCAGAAATTTTCCGGCGAGTAATATTTCGTCGAGAATGGGTGTGATTGTGAGCGAAAAGTTTATCAGAAGTTAAAGGGTGTATTTATGGGGCAGAACATCGACGAATTTGGTCCGTTTACCGTCTTGATTCGTCGGTTAAATATTTCTCAGGCGGTTATGACTGATGTCGCGGACTGGACATCGGTTATAACCGATGTTAAGGTTAATGCGTCGGTTAAAACAGAAGAAACCGTCCAATCTCGGTGAAATCGTCGGAATTTCCGACGACTGCGATTTGGGCGCGTCAGTTTTGAATTCGAGTTTGTGTATTTGAATTAATTGTTTCTAATAATGAACAAGGAACACAAGTGGCGCAGTGGTTGGAAGTGTGGGAGTTAAGACTTTGTTGACCATGTTGACCTGGCTGACCCGGGTTCGAATCCCGGCAGCCTGGTTTTATTTTTATTTCATTATTTTTAATACTTTTTCAAATATAACTTTTATAATCCAATATACTTATTAATTATGTATCGTTTAAAATTAATTTGGGCATTAAATACGCCACGAAATTTTTAACTGGTTGTTCGGTTAATAAACGGAGCGGGTTTGGTAAATCCGGTTTTTGACGGATATTACATCTTGCCACGCACAACTACTAAATTTCTCTTAATTACCTTCCACTGTCCACTACCGAACTTAACCTCGTGACACTGATCATCCAACTGCCCGACTGAAATAAGCATTTTCTTCAAGCCTGGAATAACTCTCACGTCTCCCAAAGTCCAAGTAGATCCAACTGAAGTAACGAAGTCAATATCACCCATGCCTGTGACATCTAAGACTTCATAATTTGCAAGTCGTACCTTACCAAAATCCCCAATTTTAAGATTTCATAGTGTTTCACTGCTGTGGGTAGCGTGAAATGAAACACCCGAATCCATAACCCATGAATCCACACAGCTCTCCACATTATAGATCAAAACTTCATCATCTGAGTGGTCTACTACAGCGTTAACTTCTTTCTTGTCGTTTGGACATTGATTCCTGAATGTCCAACCTCTTTACAGTTCCAACAGGTCACATCATTTCGAGCCCTAGACTGACTCCTCTTTCTGTTATTACTGCCACTACCTCTGTTATTCTCCCTTCATCTGCCAACATGCATTAAATCACTCGATGATCCTCCTGAATTTCTTCTTCTGACATCTTCGGCCAGAATAAGATCTCGCATCTTCACAAACGTAAACTTGTTCGTGTCTGAGGAGCTCGTAACAGCAGTTACAGTTCTGGACCAACTATCAGGTAATGAGAACAATAACAATAGGGCTTGGACCTCATCATCAAACTTGATGTTCGCAGACACCAACCGAGACAAGATCGAGTTTAAGTTATTGATGTGCGCTGTGACTGAATCACCTTCTCTCATCCTAATATTCACAAGCCCTCGAATAAGATAAATCTTGTTTGTTGAAAACGGCTTCTCATACATGTTCGATAATACTGCCATCATTCTTCTAGCTGAGGTCTCCTTTTGGATGTTGAATGCAACTTTCTCTGATAGAGAAAGCGTTATCACTGCTCTGGCTTTCTTATCCATCCTATCCCAATCTGCTTGTGACATTTTTCCTGTCCTTTCACCTTGAGCATTACATCTAAGACTTTCTGACAAAGTAGTGCTTCAATCTGCATCTTCCACCAACCAAACTTCTTCCCATCAAACTTTTCGATTTGCACCTTCCCGTCTTATGCCATGATAACAAATAACACGACTAAATGAAACTAAAATCGGAAAAATAGACTGAAGAAAAAAAAATTAGCACTGAAACAAATGAAACCTGATCGCTGGCGTACGTTTTTTGTTCTCTAAGTTGTTAGGTTGATAAGATCCTTGCCAAAGGTTGAGGGGTTTTTTTGCAAATAAGAGAAACTCGGTTTTCCTTTAAAGAAAGAATAAAAGAAAACACGTTTGATTCTTTTCTTTCTTTCGTTCTTTCTTCTTCTTCTTCTTCTTCTTCTTCTTCTTCCTGAACGTAACTTCTGCTCCAACACCTTCACAAAATTAGTCACCAAGATGCAAAATGAAAGCCCTAATCTTCGATTTTTAAACTCTAGCTGCGATATCTAGCAACAATGGTCTTCAATTTTGTAACCCTAGGCGCCAGCGGCTACTGGGTTTTCGAAACCCTAATCGTAATCTGCAGCAGAAGTCTTCAATCTCTTCAATTAGAGCCCTAATCGAAGTTAGAACCTGCGACGGCGGCTGTGCTAGCGTGGCTGGTTCAGAAACCCTAGTCGTGATGTCAGCGGCTGTGATTGAAACCCGAGACCACGGCTTGTTCTTCGACAGGTATGTGTTCTTCTCCTTCACCTCTTACCTAGTTCGTGTGAATTGATTAAGAGCCTGAGCTCTGATACCAGTTGTTAGGTTAGAACACGAGTCACACGGACACTAGAACAATACAGCAAACTCACACACTCTAAATCACAAGAACAACAACATAAGATTTATGGTGGTTCGGTCTAATCTGACCTACATCCACTCTCTACAACTAGTTATTCTTTGTATTAGGTGTTCAAAATGTACAGGTACAAGAAGAATAAGAAGTATTTATAGGGTACAATTAGATTACTAAATATAATAATAATATATCTTAATCAGACAGATAAAAGACTAATCCTCTGCCTAGAGGAACAATCATCAGACTAGAGGAATAATCCTCTGCTCGAGTCAAATCCTCCATAACCTAACATCCACCTGGTTATCATTTGATGAAGATGGTTTAGATGTGAAGATGGAATTGGAATTTGATGAACTTGGGTAGATCTGGGTTCCTTGTTCTTGTTTTGTAAAAATGGAATTTGAAGATATGGAATTTGATGAGAATTGTTCATGAACTTGATGGAGATTGTTCATGAATTTGAAGATGGTCATGTTCTTCAAGATGGTTGAAGCTCTGGTCATGTTCTTGAAGATCTAGTTAGGGGATGATGATGTGCAGATGATGAACTTACAATTAGATTTAGGGTTTGTTTTTTAATACTGTGTGATTACCAAAATGCCTCTTGCCTAATGGTCAAACTAATAGAAACTGACGGCAGGGACTCAAATCGTAGTTCTTTTTAATTAAGGGACTAAGCCAGCGGAATTTTCATTTTAAGGACTCAAATTGACTACACCCACCCCTAAACCACGAGGACAAATTTCACTTTACTCATTTAGAAATAACGTGTCAACTTTTTATAAATTGTTTAGCGTTGGTAGTCTGAAGCAGCAATATCAATTACTGTTCAAGAGTGAAATCTGCTACACCAAAACACGTGTCAAGCTGTTCAACAGTAATTTTAAGTCGATACTATTTTGATAATCTATTCAATCAACATAGCCGATTTTATATTTTGATATAAAGGTCCTTTTATTTATTCTTTTTGAATTATGAATACCATTTGCCAAAAAGATGAAAAATCCAAATATAATCTCAATTAAAATAACGGTAAGTCAATATATCATCAAGGATAACCCGGGCTCCATGTTATTGACCTTTCATTTTACATTTTGACAGGTATATTGGAATTGGATATCTTGTTATCTAACCTACCAAAGCTTGAAGCAGTTGATCTCTCTTACAGCGGCTTATCTGTTCGGGAAAGAAATAAGGGTCACTATGTCAACCCTTATTTTTATGCCTTACGCCTGGCCTCGTGCAAGCTAACCGTGTTTCCAGATTTCTTACGCACCATGAAAAATCTTCAAATTTTAGATCTATCTAAGAACAACATATCTAGTCACATTCCTTCTTGGGTAGGGGAGATTGGAGGAAAAAAGTTGACTTACTTGGACCTCTCAGATAACTCCATAACAGGCTTGCCAGAATTCAAGTCAGACGGACTGCAATATTTGTATCTGAAGTCCAACCTAATTCAAGGACCATTTCCTCCATGGATTTGCAACAGGAAGCTCCTTAAGTATTTTGATATATCGAACAATGGCATCACTGGACCGTTTCCAACAACAATTTGTAACATGGGCAGCTTGTTGTATTTGGATATGTCCAATAATAGCTTTCATGGAGAGCTTCCAAGGTGATTTGGAAACATCAGCTCCTCACTTGCAATGATTAATTTGGCGGACAACAATTTCCATGGCATCATTCCAAAAGTGTACGGTGACTGTGGACTTGTAGATGGGCTTATCTTGAACGGGAACAAGTTTGAAGGAGAGGTGCCAAGTTCCTTGTTCAAATGTCAATCCTTGAAAATACTTGTCTCGGAAACAACCGGTTAAATGGCATATTCCCTCGTTGGTTAGGAGATCTTCCACAGTTGCAGGTTCTTATCCTCAGATCAAACAATTTACATGGTCCCATTGAAGCCTCTTCTATATCTGAATTCCCATTTTCTAGTTTGCATGTTTTCGACATATCTAGTAATGGCTTTGTAGGCCGTCTACCTGAAAAATATTTTGAAAGTTTCAATGCCATCAAAGACGTGGACAAAGGCCCAAAAACAGAACCTGTGAATATTAGTGGCTTGCCTTCTTACTCTATCGATGGTCCGGTGAATGGTTTGCAACTCTTAAGTCCAAGAAGTAGTTACGTTTACATTGAATACACAGTTATAGATCTATCCAGTAACAGATTTGAAGGGGAGATTCCGAACATAATTGGTAACCTTAAATCGTTGGTTTTGCTCAACTTATCCCATAACAACCTCAGGGGTCAAATCCCCCATGCTCTAGGAAATCTCCTCGATATAGAAGCATTAGACCTATCTATGAACCAACTTGTAGGAGAAATCCCTCAAATCCTTGTGAATCTAACCTTTCTAGAAATCATAAATCTCTCACAAAACCATCTCGTGGGGCGTATTCCACAAGGAAATCAATTTGATACGTTTGACGAATCCTTATTTTCTAGGAATCAAGGACTATGTGGGCTTCCGTTGTCGAGACACTGTGAAGATCTAAGTTCCACACAACTTGTTGAAGCCAAGAGAGGGGTGTGGATTTACCTAAAACCAGTGATGCTAGGACTGGGATGTGGAACTCTACTTGGTGTGGTGTTGGGATATCGCATGTTGTCAACTGGAAGACCAAAATGGTTGAATGCAATTGTTGATGCAGGTGGGCATACAAGAAGAAAGAAGAAGAAACATGTAAATATCAGGAAAAGAAATTAGTTTTTGTTTTCGAACATTTCATCAATTTTTGATAAACAAACAAACAGACAGGTAACTACGTTTTTTTAGGTTTGTTTATTTGCATAGAAGATGTATTTTAGTTACTATTATATTATAACATATTTTATACGTTTATTTTGAATAAATTGTTTTTTTAATGGCAGACGTTTTTATTAATCAACAAGGGGCCAACTAGAAGCTGGGAAACCAACAAACAAAACAAGAGAAATGACCCCATCTCCAACGTTACTTAATTACATCTCCAACGTTAAAATGACCCCATCTCTCCTAATCTATCTCACACGGTACAAGGACTTATGCTTGATCCATAACAACGAGTCTTGGAATATGCTGTTAGGCTATTGGGTGCGGTGATAAGCCAAGCTTGGAGAATGATCCTCTACGTAGGCGCCACGTCATAGTCTTAGAATGATGTCCCTTTAGTGGAAATGGATGATGAGCCTACCCTACAATCTTTATTTATTTTACTTTTTGAAGTTTATCTACTTTTATAACATTTCTTTAAATAAGATATAAAACTAAATTCATTAAACAGTAAACACAATATTACATAAAACTAAAATTAAAATTAACTAAATGAAATTATAAAAGAACTAAAAATAATAACTAACAAAAAAATTAATAAAAGCTACTAGTCTTCATCCGTCATGTCGTTGTTAGGTTCATTTGGTGCGTTGTTCCAAATGTACTCTACCAAGTCTGTTTGTAGATTATGATGTGTGAACTCGTTACGTAGGTAGAATTCGTTTAAGTCTTGTTCCAAACTGGCTGGAACAGAATTTCCGCTAGACGCGTTCTCGTCATACTCACAAATCGCTTTACCTTCGTCTTCTATGATCATGTTATGCAGCAAGATACAAGCGTAAATAATGTGGCGCAACCTCTTTGGTGTAGCAGAACGTGCTGGGTGTTCAATAATATACCTTTTTTTTGTAGAACCCCAAAACACTGTTCGACATCTTTTCTCGCACCCTCTTGAAACTTCGCAAATTTTTTTCTTTTCTCGTTTGTCGGGTGCGGAATAGTTTTAACGATCGTGGAGTACGCTGGGTATATTCCATCCGCAAGATAGTAACCATGCCTGTATTCCACCCCGAAACCGTAAAACTAGTGCTTTGACCTGTTCCTGCCACCACATCTGCAAATACTAGTGACTTGTAGATGATGTTAAGGTCATTTAGTGAACCTGGTAAACCAAAAAAAGCATGCCAGATCCAAAGATCTTGCGATGCAACAACCTCTAGAACTATAGTAGGATGACCATGATCTCCCCTAGTATACTGCCTGTGCCAGGCAGTTGGGCAGTTCTCCAAGCCCAGTGCATGCAATCTATACTTCCAAGCATTCAAGGAAAACCATGTTTTTGTTCGTGAACTTGAAATAACTTTTGAACGTCGTTTGCGTTTGGTTTACGCAAATATTTCTTGCTGTACAATTTCATGACCCACTCACAAAACATGTGTAAACAATCACGTGCCGTCCTTTCCGACATCCTCAAATACTCGTCCAACGCATCTGGCGCGTAGCCATACGCAAGTTGGCGAATAGCCGACGTGCATTTTTGTAATGTAGTGAATCCCCTTTGTCCCCTAGCGTCGTATCGCAGCGTGAAGAAGGGATGAGACTGCGCCAAGTCGTCAGCGATATGTAAAAAAAGTCGGCGACTCATTCGGAACCGACGTCGAAACATCTCCTCCGAGTACACAGGTGTGTCGGAAAAATAATCGGCTACCAAACTATCATGGCCGGCTATATTAAAAAAATATTAAATCTTAATAAAAATCCTCGTAAAAATATTTAAGGAATACCTTCTCGGTCTCGGTTTAAGGCTGCCTTCCTAGTATGCCGTTTTCATCCTCGAAAAACATCTGAGCTGCGTGCATCAGCACGTTTGCGAAAACGCTTCGTTCTCATCCGAATATGACGAATACCAAGTTGAAGAAGTTGATGAAGACATGAGTAAATTTTTATAAAATTTGAAAAGGTTGAAGGAGATGAGATTGGTTGAAGTAGGTAAAAAATAGGTGTTGGGGTGGTTTTTATATAAAAAAACCCTTTTAAATTTAAATAAATAAAGAAATGGACCGTTGCCCAACGTTCAAAAACTCTCAAATTTCTCCTTTAGTGCCCGGCACAAACGGCTGGGGTGTACTGCCCATGCCACGGCAAGGAGGGGGGAAATGGTGTGCCGCCTGGCGCCGGCCTATGCCGAGGGCCACACCGTGTAGTCTTATAGAAATCGTTAAAAGAACACCGAATCTATATACTGGACATGAAAAGAAGTGAGAATGTGTAAATTGTCACTCGGTGCACAATTTACGGCTCTCGGAAAACAAAAATTATGACGGTGGTAATGGTTTTCTTTTTTTTTTTTTTTTTTAATTCTTGCTTTTGGTAAAATTAAAAGATTTGTTTGACCAATACTATACATACCTAATATGGAAATACTTTTGTATCAGAATTAAAACCCATGATAAACTGTTTAATTAGTTGGATCCAAATAGTCAACAACAGGAAGAAAATGAGATTGCATTGTGTGGTATTCTCATGTCCACACACTACTACAAAAAAATCATGACGAGGTGATTTGGGTTTTAAGATGAGGTTTATATTTATCAAATGGGGTTTAAACATGATGAACCACGTATTAAAATGTAAGCCAGAAAAGAAAATATATAATTTGCCATTTTCGTGTCCAATCAAAACCTGTCTAAATCAAGCCAATATATATATATATATATAGCAATTTGAACCTTTTCAAATCCACCAATTACACATTAAATTCGGAAACAAACCGACCACATTAAATTATAGACTACATTAGGCCTATTCAAATTGTTCGATGCTCAATCCAAAAATGTTCGGAATTTGCTCGTTCGATTCTGCTCGATTGAAAAATGCGCTCGGTTTGGTTTGAAACGAACCGAGCATGAGCAAAGGTCCGCTCACTTCGGTTTGACTATGTTGGCTCGAACTATTTTTTAATATATATATATATATATATATATATATATATAATGTATATATTAATAAAATAACTAGGGCGTATATTAATAGTGTTTGGTCCAAGATCCAACTAGAGCCCATTTAATTATAGAATTGAAGGCTGATACCACTAGTCCATTATCTAATATAAATTTAATGTTCGAGTAAACTTACATAACCCAAACGAACGTTACATCATCCGTGAATAGTGGTTGCAAAGGCTAGCTAAATCTTTCACTACTACTAAAAGAAGGTTGCTATTATATACTGACCCATATCAAATTAATTGTTGTTGCAAAGGGCGGCTAACAGAATGGTGTGTTGCAAACTTGAAGTGAGCATTTGTAGAAAGTATCAAAGTAGCGGAGGGGGCTGTTGTATTTCCTTTGTGTGGGCATGGTGTCTATTGTTGTTGAAAAGCAAAAGTCCACTCACACGGAAACAACGGATCAATATATGCATTGATGCAGCCGGAGGTCTGGTTTACAACACAGAAATATGAATAGTGCAAATATTATGCTAGATCATAGCCGAAAAGCTATCATTTCCAAAACAGTAGTGCAAATGAAATTCTGATATTTCCTTCACGCTCAATGAGACTCTGGCCATTCGGAGCTTCAGTAATTCTCTCCACTTTGGAGCTCATATATGAAACACCTGACTCCACACACCTAAAAAAATAATGTAAATTTATGTCAAGTGCCTAAAAGGATAATCAAACATGCATTAGTTAGAGAAAAAAAAAGCGCAAATGTCATAGAATAGCAAGTTGCTTTCACTTTTACATTACTAGTTAAAAAAAAATAGATCATTGTTTTCACTTACATTGTATTTATTAAAAAATTAGATCTTTTAAATGAGGTGATACTTGAATAAACTTCATTGATCAACTGACAATGTATGAATGGAGTTGAAGCTTTTATAACCATATATGAACAAAATTTGGAACTTCAATATCATGTAAATGATTTTAACCGCTAAGCTATACAACCGAGCATGAAAATGAACATATATGAACAAAACAAACTATTATGGTGCAGATTACATAGATGATAGATCCTTCCTTAAAAAAAGTAGAGTTCGACTTTCTAGATAAAATGACTAATTATCATTTCAAAGGTGACATGGTTTCTATTAGAGCAACCTTTTTATGAGCACATCAATCTGTCTAGCAAATATTCAATGAGGACACCCTAGAAGGTTTAAACAAACATCGAAACATGTGATACAATCTACCTTTTTATTAACAATTATTGGCTTCAGATGATGTGGTCGTGACAATTAACAATTAGTAATGGGTTGCAAGTCTGCAAGCAAAAGAATAAATATGCACAGTGATAGCTTATCATCCTCATAAGGAGCACTGCTGTTAAAAATCTTATAACGAAAATTGGTCAAATCATGTTAATTACTATACAAATGGGCTAACATAGGACCTAAACTTGACTACCGCACCCGTCCGAAACCTGAGTAAGCAACACCTGACTTACCCAAACTCGATTACTAAACCCGTCCGAACCCACCCAAAACCTTACTAAAATGAGAATTAAATTAGAACTAAATGTCTTGGCCTCTACTGCAATACATCTTGTGATAGATAGTAAAAAAAAAATTATTTCACAAATTAAAGATGATGTTCTGATTGCATATTCACAAAGACTCAAACTATTCGCACACCAAGGCTGCCTATATCTGCAGCGTATAGGGTTACCCTTATATGCTGCGTATAGGTCTATACGGAGCGTATGTAGAGGGTAGATACACGACCAGACAGTCCAACCTCGTATGATGTCAAATCTGTCTTATATACGTTGAGTATAAAACTATACGCTGCGTATAGAACTATATGTACAGAGTTCATATATGCTGCGTATAGAGCTATACGTAGCGTATGTCAGACAGATTTGATATTGATATGATGTTGTCTATGCAGGTGAATAAAGCTATAAGCGGAGTATAGAGCTATACGAGGCTCATAATTGTGAATTCAAAACAGTATTTAGACAACCATCTCTGTCTAGAATTCAAAACAATATATCGCATTCTTCACTTCCTCAGTTATTTACTTCATCGATGGAGCTAAAATGTCATCATTTTGGGACGGGAATTATTTCTTTAATTACTATTCTAACGACTCATGGGGAGTAGATGATGCTAATGAGGAGGAGGAGGTTGTGTCTGGCGTCCCTGTTGATGAACCATATTACCTGACAAAACAATCGTATCCGGATTACGGATACGGGGGTGAAGTTTCTTACGTGCAACAAGATAGTTCGGATAGACGGAGGATACAATGGATACGGTTATGAGCCTCCAAACACACCACTGTATGATGATTATCAACCATCTACACCGGGCAATCCGTTTCAAATTAAGTAGGTATCACATTAATATTTGTATTATTCTTATAATAATTATTATTATTGTTAAAATTATAATAATTATTATTATTGTTAAAATTATATAGTTATTGTTATTAATAATATTTGTATTGTTGTTATAATTCTTAATATTATTATTATTATTGTTAAAATTATATAACTATTGTTAATCTTATAATTATAATTATAATATTATTGTTGTTGTTAAAAATATAACTATTATTATCGTTATTGTTAATATTATTATTATTATTGTTGTTGTTGTTAAAATTATAATTATTATTATTGTTAATATTCGTATTGTTGTTAACATATGTATTATTATTAAAATATTATTAATATTATTATTGTTAATAACGTAACTGTTTTTTAGCATTTCATGTCTCTAACTGACCTGAAGAATTGGGTACAAGCAACGGGAAAGGAGAATGGTTACGTTATTGTTACCCGCCAATCGAAAAATATTGGTGGTAGTACGGGATGGTATGGCTTGTGTGCGACCGTAGTGGTGAGCACCATAATAAAGCAACAGTTAGGAAAGTTGGTAGCAAAAAAAATGGTTGCCCATTTTCATTACTCGCTATGCGGGACGTGACAAATGACACGTGGGAGTTAAAAGTGGACAACGCGAAACATAACCACGAACCTACGCAGAGTCTGTTGGGCCACGCATTTGTGCGAAGATTTACTGAAGTCGAATACAAGCTCATGGAGCAGCTAACTGCTCAAAACATGGAGCCACGTAACATATTTCAAACCCTAAGAAAGCAGTTTCCCGACAGCCTCCATGTTCAGAAAGACGTGCAAAATGAGGTACAAAAAATTAGAACGTCACAGATGGACGGAAAAACTCTCATGCAGGTACTAGAAAACATGGCGCATAAACACCAATTCATTTATGACACCCGACAGGAACCCAAAACAGATGTCGTAACAGAGATTTTCTTTGTTCATCCCCATTCAATTACATGTGGCGTGCATTCCCGCACGTGCTGTTGATCGACGCGACGTACAAAACAAACATCTACAACATGCCATTTGTCCAGGTTGAGGGTCTGACGTCGACCAACAAGTATTTTGTATCGCACATGCCGTTATTTGCAAGGAACGAAGGGATAACTTCGTGTGGGTGCTTGAGCAGATCAAGTCTATGATGCATGAATGTATGATGCCGCTTGCGATAGTCACGGATAGAGAGCTAGCCCTAATTAACGCGTGTGCTAAAGTATTCCCGACAAATATATAATATTTTTATAATATCGTCGATGTCGTCCGTAACGAGCGTACGTCCGTTACGCGCGTCGAATCTGTAACGAGTCAAAAATATATAATATTTTATTATATCGTCGATGTCGTCCGCATGACCGTACGTCCCTAACGAGCGTCGAATCCGTAACGACTCAAAAATGTATAGTATTTTTATAATATCGTCGATGTCGTCCATAACGAGCGTACGCCCGTTACGTGCGTCGAATCTGTAACGGGTCAATAACATATAATGTTTTTATTGTTTAGTCGATGTCGTCCGTAACGACCGTACGTCCCTAACGAGCGTCGAATCCTTAACGGCTAAAAATATATAATATTTTATTATATCGTCGATGTCGTCCGTAACGACCGTACGTCCCTAACGAGCGTAGAATCCGTAATGCCTCAAAAAAAAATAATATTTTTATAATATCATCAATGTCGTCCGTAACAAGCGTACGTCCATTACGTGCGTCGAATCTGTAACGAGTCAAAAATATATAATGTTTTTATTGTTTAGTCGATGTCGTCCATAACGTACGTCTCTAACGAGCGTCGAATCCTTAACAGCTAAAAAATACATTTTATTTTATTATATCATCGATGTCGTCCTTAACGACCGTACGTCCCTAACGAGCGTCGAATCCGTAACGCCTCAAAAATATATAATTTTTTATAATATCGTTGATGTTGTCTGTAACGAGTGTACGTCCGTTACGCGCGTCGAATCTGTAACGGCTAAAAGATATTCAATCTTTTTATTATAACGTCGATGTCGTCCGTACGTCCGTTACGCGCGTTGAAATCCATAATGAGTCAAAAATATATAATGTTTATATTTTATCGTTCAGGTCTGATTATTATTTTACTGACTGGTCTCCTTTCGTGCAGGTATCTTCACAATCTGATCTCCACTTCCATCACCGCTCGAAAACAAGAGCCGGGAGTGGTGTACGAGCGGTGACCTTTTTTCCTATATTGCCTCTTGTACTAGAGGTCGTGCGCTCTCACACACGGGTTGGCGCAATACTTCGCCTCCGCGTATCATCGACATGATTGCGGGTTATTATACGGCAGTGCCTACATCACTGTGATAGCCCTTTCGTTTGGCTATCACCCGGAGAGTGCCCCGCGCGTAGGCCCGACGATACAGCCGAAGCGGACGGGGATGAACACGCTATCGGGAAAGAAGATTATCAAAAGGTTCCCACCAGGCGGGAAGCGCTTTAAGGGTGCGAACGGCTAGCCTTTCGTGCTGGCACAGTTCGACCCGGTATATCCCCCACGCGATCCGGAGGTGGCGGAGCATGAGCCGAACATGTACATTCCGGAGCTACCACAACCGCGTGGACCACCCGGGGCGCCTCAATTCCCACAACACGTTGGGCCTGGTTATGCCCTCTCATATGCGGGGTATCAGCAGCTACGTTGCGACTTTGACAGGCTGACGTATGTGGTGGAGTGGATGGATGTGGAGTTGCAGGAGCGTCTATAGCGTGAGGGGTTACCTCCACGACACTTCGTTCAGCTACAGCGTGGCATCAGGAACAGGAGCAGGAGCAGGATCCGCTGCCATAGTATTTTATCTTTTGTTATGTATTTACTATTTGGTTATATTATATCTTTTGTTATGTATGTACAAACTTTTGTTGTGTATATCAAACTTATGTTGTATATATTTTTATTTAGTCTTATTGAAACAATATAGTATTTCAATTTAGACGGTATAATATGTAAACGGTGTAACATATTCGAACAATACCCGAGTATTTCAAAATATTTAACACTATAATATTCTAACGTTATAGTATTCGAACCGCACCCATACTTGGTATAGTATTTTAATTTAAACGGCTAGGGGAAAAATATTCGGACCATACACGAGTATTAAAAATAATTAACGGTATAATATTAAACGTTATAGTATTTGAAAGGCACTAGTCTTGGTATAATATTTTATTTAAACGATAACGATATTATATATTCGAACCGTATATACGTTTTCAAAAATTTTAACGGTAAAATTAACGTTTATATATTTTAAGCGATTTAACGTTGGAACCGGGTGAGAATTTATACCAAAAATACACCAAAATAACCAAACAAAATTCTGATAGGTTATATACGCTGCGTATAGCTCTATACGCAGCGTATATACACCCTCGTTGTCTGTGCCTATGATTGCTGAACAGGCTCTGAAATTTATGCAACCTATACGCTGCATATAGACCTATACCCAACATATAAGGGTAACCCTATACGTCATTTTGATGGGTTTCGCATTTAACTAGTATGTGTAACAGCCCCATATTCACTTTCCCCAACCAAAAAATAGGATACTTGATTTTAGTAAAATCCAATTCTTTGATAAGCCCAATCATAATTGATAAAGCTAGCCCATTAGGATACTTGATTTTAGTAGAATGGTGTGTAACAACTCGAAAATTCGATTGTTATCTTTCATGTTGTTTCCATTTATCTACCTTTGTACCCCCGAGATTCGGTTGATAATAAAGTTTATGTTAATTATTTTATGGTTTTATACGTTATTATCGCATCTAATCACTTATTAAATCGCATCTCTAATATCATCGCATCGCAAATCATAGTTAATTATATAGTTTGATGTTACTTATGTGTTATGTATGTTGTGGTTATGATTACAATCGCTATCGCACCGCTCTCGCACTCTCGAATCGCTAAATCGCACTATTATATCAAGTATAATGCTTAACGCGTTACTAAAACACTTATTATAACTAACTAATACAAACCGAATAACCAAACGAACACTTAGCGCGAAATGAACAAGGAAAACCCAGCTTTTGGGTCAAGTTCGCTCGAACTTGGTGACACCAAGTTCGGCCGAACTTGACTGGCCAAGCTCAGTTCTTCCTTGCCTACACTAAGTTCGCTCGAACTTACCTGAGTCTCTAGGGACTCTGGCACTCTTCCTCTCAAATTCCTCCAAGTTCGCGCGAACTTTGTACAAGTTCGGCCGAACTTGCTCTCACCAGCTCACCTTTTTGCCTTCTCCTATAAATACTTAGCTCATTCCTCTCATTTGAACTTGCTGTAAGTTCGCCCAGAGCTCTCAAAACCCGAAACATTCGTGTTCTAAGTAAGAATCAACCCGACTTCACTGCAACAACTTTTATCAACGTTTTACAAAGGTTTACAACGATTTTGGCACAAGGTGTAACACCACTGCCCCTCGTTATCACCAATATTGTCCGCTTTGCCCTTGATGGGTGGCCCATCCAGGAACTCACGGCTTTGTTTTTTGTTGCCCCAGTGGTGACTTCCCAGGAGGTCACCCATCCTGGTACTACTCCCACCTGAGCACGCTTAACTGTGGAGTTCTCCTCTCATCCACTAGCATTAAGCCCAAAACGCGTTGGTGATTTTAGAGGTAGGGCATTACTTATGAACCAGGAATCTCTCCTGTCCACGGACGATGTTGGGAGGTATGCCATTAGGTGTTATAATCACCCCCCTTAGGGACTCATCGTCCTCGATGAGGTTTTGCCCCAACATGTAGGAGGTTGCCATTATCCTCGATGAGGTTTTTTGCCCTACATTTGGGAGGTTGCCATTAGGTGTTACAATCACCCCCCCTAAGGGACTCATCGTCCTCGATGAGGTTTTGCCCCAACATCCCGAACGGCACAGGAGTGGCTCTGATACCACAAAAATCTTATAAGTTTCTAATCGACTATAGTATAGGCTCTAAGGGTCTAATAACCTATCCTATATCCCTATAGTCATGGCTCTGATACCAATCTGTCACACCCCGACCCGCAGCGGAATAAGAGTCGGGGCATAATTGGGTTATCACCAAAGCTCATGACATTTACTATTATGTTTCATATTTAATAAAGTCAAAGTTACATTTTCAAATATCCAAACATGTTCATTTAATACAAAGGGAATAAACCAAGCATAACAATTCCAACACTAAATCGTTTTATTCTTCTAGTCCAAGTCCTATGTGTTCCTAGCTGCTGCTGCTTCACCTGTATCATGTGTAAAATGGGGGTTTTTGGATCAACATAAGTTGGCGAGTGAACCTTATTAGATAAACATTTATTAATAAATTAATTGTTAGTTTATCAATGAAAAATTGTGCATAATCATAGATGAGCAAATGTAAATAATCAAGCAATGGCAAATAGCAGTCACAACTATAACATACAATAACACATGACAGCATACATGAACATACCAACATCATACTGTAAATAACATAAATGAAACTGTGCGATCAAGGCTCAATCAAACGGAGCCGATCGTATTGCATGTACTGAAATTGAAAATGTCTGTGCGATCAAGGCTCAATCAAACGGAGCCGATCGTATTTGGGCACGCCAGGTTCAACCTCATAATGAAATGGGGAACATGCTCAACGCTCATAATGTAATGGGGAGCGGCGGCCTATGAAATTGCATGTACTGAAAATAATAAACTTGCATCCAACAATAACAACACAACAGGAAGCATACTGAATACACTAGTTCATGATATGATGTATGCACAATGGTTTAAGTATAATACAAATATATCAAGACACATGATACACCCCAAAACGTGATTAAAACGGGGAATTTGTAAAGGTTCACTCACCTTGGGTGCGTTGGATTGGAGATGGTGATATGCGCACGATTTAGATGAGCGGAACAACGGGGATTACTAACCTAAATAATAACGGAAAAATATATTAAATTGGTGGATTTTATTAATGATTTTAATGAAATTTTTAGATATATTTTTGTGAGTTTATGGCTATTTTCTATCTTTAAAAATGTTATTTTTAAGTATTTTTAATTGATTTTTAAATTAAATTAAATAAAAAAAAATATAAAAAAATTTGTTTTTTTTTAGCGTTGACCGTTGACCGTTGACCGGTTCGGTCAGCGTATTAGTTTGCGCCGGGTGAGGCTCGAACCCGAGACCTCCCGTTCGCGTGCACGCAGCTCTACCAACTGAGCTACGTGTCTAACCCGAAATAATCTTGTTTTTATTTATATTTATACACTTATTCAGTTTAACCGGAATTCTCTTCAATTTCAAAAACATTTTAATTCAATCGGACCGGTGCTTGTGACGGGTTTCGAACGCGCGACGTATGATTCATGTTGCACACAGTCCACCGCTGGATTGTGTGTCTAACCTGGTTATTATCTCGGATTTTATTATACTTAACAACTAACTGGGTTATCCCGATTTAGTTTAAACAAAAAGGCCTTTTATTATACAAGGAGTGCGTATGGCAGGAATCGAACTCGGGACGTGCGTTTGTATTTTGCACACAGTCCACCGCTGGACTGTGAGTCTAACCCGTTTATAAATCTGATTTTAATTAACCTTATGTTATGTTGCGTCTTCATCTTCTTCGTTGATTTTACACAGACAAACTTATTCCGACTGTGATGACCGATTCATGACATATACGCTTTTCAGACATTACAAGTAATTTAAAAGTAGAGAATGGAGAGAGTTTGGGGAAAAAGATATACCGATTGATGTTGTTCACAGAATTCCGGCAGAGGTTCCTCGGTTCTGAAGGTGAACTCCGGCTGTTGAAACCAATTAACAGCTTTGTTCGATTATTTAAGAAGTTGAGTCACTGAAACAAGGTTTAACAGAAGTTTGGGAGATCATACCCGTTCATGGTGTGTTTTCGGCAGTTTCAGGTGTTTTCCGGCGAAGGTAAGATTTTCGACAAACGTTGACTAGGATTGATTCTGATGGTGGAGTTGTGTTAGTGACTGATTAATCACTTGATTGAAACAGAAAGAGTCGGAGGAAATACCGTGTGGATGTGAGTCCCGGTTTTCCGACGACTTGCAGAATTTTTCCGGCGGTCTGATTCAAGCTTCTCCGGTGGACTGTAAGGTTGCGGAAATGCAATTGGGAGTCTTGCAGAGTGTTTTGAGTCGCAGGAAAGGTCTTGGATTGAAGTAATCCGAGAATTGAAAACTTTCGGTTATTAAACCGATCTACTTCCGAATTCAAGTTACACTCATGGC
Source organism: Scalesia atractyloides (assembly GCA_947069175.1). Classification (NCBI taxonomy): domain Eukaryota; kingdom Viridiplantae; phylum Streptophyta; class Magnoliopsida; order Asterales; family Asteraceae; genus Scalesia; species Scalesia atractyloides. Next base: position 57,143,580 of record CAMTDV010000009.1, read on the forward strand.
AGCATTGATTGGAATCGTCCGTTTATCGGTTATACTCGCTGAATCGCGAGTATCCAAATCGACTTTGGGTGATTGATAACCGGTTTCAGTTACAATTTGTAAAATCGGTTGATTTACCTGAGTCCATAAAATTTATTTGTTTCCTAAAGATAACAGAAAACAAACAAGTGGCGGAGTGGTCTTGTGATTGGGTGATAAGTCGCTGAAGTGTCTTGGCTGACCCGGGTTCGAGTCCCGGCAGCTTCATAACTTTTTTATTTATTTTATTTTAACTTTTTATCAAATATAATTTTTATAGTTTAGTTTATTTATTAATTATGTATCGTTTTAACTCAAAATAATCATAAATATTTAATGTAACTTTTATAACTTGATACTTGATTACAAAACGGAGCGGGTTTTGAAAACCCGTTTTTTTTACAAATGTTACACAAGGCATAGCCTTCGTTTTGACCAAATTTCCTCTGTTTACGAAAATCTTCATCTTTATACATAAAACTTCTGTTTTTCACTCAGATCTATGCTTAGATCTGAGTAAAACCTTTAAAGCATTGATTTTTACATTATTTTCGGACTAATGACGTATGTTTTGTTCACTTTGGATTGGAACGAGGCGTTGTCAAGCTAAATCTCAGTTCCGGAAGCACAAGGATGAAGTCGTCACTTTAGACAAGCTGGACTAACCCGTACGAACCCACCGGTTCACCCGGATTAGCCCGAGTTTCTGTAAAATGGCTAAGTTCGCTCCAAAAAGACCTCTCCAGCCTAAGTTGTACTCAGTGGCTTAAGGTTGGAGGATGAACACTCGATTTCCTCAGCAAACGACGCGAAAACACATGATTTTGGACCCGAAAACATCAAGTTCGCTCGAGAATCACCAGCTCACCAGGTTAAGTTCGACCGAACTTGTACCCATTTGGGTCAAGTTCGACCGAACTTGAGTGTCCTTCACCAAATTTCTTGCAAGTTCGCCTGAACTTGCCTAGTTTCTTAGGAAACTAAACAAGCTTGCCCGAACTTGCCTTTTTAGTAAGGTTATCTTACAAGTTCGCCCGAACTTGACAAGTTTCTCAAAGAAACTCATCAAGTTAGACCGAACTTGGCTCTAATCTCACCAATTCCACACAAGTTCGCCCGAACTTAGCTACTGCCCAACTCAAACTTCACCGTTTCGGCTTTTCAGAAGACTGATGCACTTCTGTCTGTTTACAGGCTGATCCGGCATTCTCCGCAACTCTCCTTAGAATCCCTAAGCTTAACAAAAACGCACCCACAGTGAGTATACTTGACCCATTTTCGCTTTAACGCACTTTTGGGGTGTTACATGCGTTCCTATATCAAAATCACTTCACAAATCAAACTGTTTATCACACGCGAATAATCTGATTATGTATGCTCAATACGTGATGCTAGAAACATGTGACTAGGACTTATTTTCGTTAACTTGCCTCCTTAGCTAGTATGGTACTATAGTGTGACTAACACCCGACGGGGTCTAGTTAGGATGGACGCGCAAGCCTTCTCACGGTAGTTAGCATGAGAAATAAGCCTATGTTAATCTGTGTGAAATGTTTCAGTGTATCATGATATGTAGTTAGACTATTTCGCGAACGGTTTCTTTATTATGCTAGTATTACAAAACTCGTATGCTCACCTTTACTTAATTGTATTGACTTGTATTTTAACGTATGTAACAGGTTGAGGATTTTAGCTATGGATGCTTGGATGTTGCATGCTTAGCGTAGTTTAGTTTTGTCTTTATTTTGTTTAGTTTCCAAGTGTAATAAATCTAGGGGATATCGAACCTGGTTGAGTTTTATGAGAAATCTCCGTTTTGTAATATTTGTTTAAATGTTACGTTTAATAGTATGGGATATTAAGCAGATTGTGATATGTTAAATGATTGTTATGAACATCTCGTGAAATCAATCTGGTCGCCTAGTGCCACTAACCCCAATGTTTCCGCCATCGGTTGGGGTGTGACATGGTGGACATGACGGAAAGTTATGGTAATCCAAAAAACTAAAAGAATGTCATTACAAGTTGACATCATTTTGAAGTTGATATTTTTAATGAGGTTTTGATATGCAAATTCAAGAATTATGAAATTGATTTAGTGAGGTAACAACTAGTTTGATAAAAAAATGTCGGGTTTAAATCTTTGAAACAGGTTTTCTAAGTTTCATCCATCGAAGAAGATACTGGCATTTGCTGAGATGTGTCCAGGTGATTTTACTACAAAAGAAATAGGAAATCTTTTGAGTGATGTTGAGGCATTTAGTCACACTATAGCAATGACAATAGATTTGCAAACTTGAATGGAATAAGTGATCTTGCCAGTCTTATGGTGGATACCGGAACACACAGCTCTTGTCATTTGGTTTATCGGGTAAGGAAATTAGCTTTGGTTTTACCGGTTGCAACAGCAACCGTTGAAAGATGTTTTTTTTCTAAATTGAAGATTGTCAAGGCGGATTTACGCAACCGAATGGGCCCATATTTTTTGAACAATGCTATGGTTTGTGCGGTCGAAAAAGAAACTCTTGATAAAGTAAAAGACGATGATGTGATGGAACATTTTTAAGCTATAAAAAAGAATATGACACATCTATTAGGTATTTGTTTTACTTTATTTGTTATCACCTTTTTTTTATTATTGTATGATGGTATAGTAATTTTTTTCGGGATACCCCTTAATTAACGGGCTAGCTCCATCACTAATTCATACCGATTCAAATTAGCAGTAATACAATTCATATATGCTAATTCAAATTAGTAGTAATACAAGTCATACTGATTCAAATACCATATAAGTAAACCTAGAAACAAAATTACATGTGACAGCGGAGAGGCAGGTGGAGGCGGCGGTGACCAAGACCGAGATGTTGGTAGTAGTAGTAGTAATAATAATAGAGAGGAGGAGGAAAGGAAGGCTTGTCGTGGGAGGATGAGGATGAAGAATTAGGGTTTATTTATTTATTTTATTTTATATACTTTTGGTGATAGCCCACTCTAAAGGGTTCTTAAGTTCGATATAAGACGTGGTATTGAATATTAGACAGGGTTATTTTGAATTTTCTTGAATATTTTATGCGGTTATTGATTTTAAGATGGGGTTTTACTTAAACCCTGTGTAAAGTTGAAGGAGTATGGTCCCAAATGCCATGCAAGCCATGTGCGCGCATGGCCATACTCACATGTAATTCACAACACTCACTTTGTTCCAAGGTTCCTGTACGGGACATACGGTATACGCTCAACCTTAACATCTCACAAAAGTACATCTAGTTGGCAACAACCTATAGACAATCAACATGCACTAGACTATGCCTAGTCAATCCCCATGATGATCAATTATGTAGGGGACAAACAGTATAAATAGACAGTGACGTGCTCAAAAATCCTATAGTACAAACAACCAATTTGTTTTGGCCCATTTCCAACCAGATTATTTTTCAAGTGCTCAAAGATCCTATTGTTTCAAAAGAGGAGGTGAAGCAACATGCGATTGGAATGAAGAAACTGTAACATCCGCCAAAAATGGATATGCGAAACCTGACCCATATTGTTAAAACCAGACCCGTCGGAAATAAATAAAAATGGGAATTTTAAAATTCTTATTTATTTTATTATTTCATTATTTAACATTGTCTACGTATCGCGTTGGATAACGGGCTAAAAATGTTAAACGTATAAGGTTTTCAGTTAGTTTGGTTAAATTTACATGAGAAAAGCATTAACGGAGTTTATTTTGTAAGTTAATTAAAGTGATAAGTTAAGGGGCTGTTTGGTAAATAATGAAACTTTATATAAAGGAAATAAGCTAACTAGGTTAGTTTATTAAATATAAACCGGGTTAGCGCAGTTAGTAAGGGCTAATATGCAATAACTGTTTGGAAAACTAAAAGAAAAGTGGTGGGTGGGACGGTGTGACACCCCGTAAAAAGCTCAACCACACTAGCTTTTGCAACGTCTGCTCGCAAAATTTCGGGACGAAATTTCTTTCAACTTGGTGATGATGTGACAACTCGTTTGGAGGTTAGAACCGTACGTTTTCGTATTTAGAAATCGAGTCTTATACTTATTTTATTTGATGAGTTATTTATACTTAACTAAATTATATTATAAGTTGATATTATATGAGTGATAAATTAGAAACCGAACCCTTATTATTTTGAACCGACTCGAACCGTTTGAATTCGGAGCGAATGTTCCGCTTGTCGAATTAACACCATTCTTTTTATTGTTTATTAACTTATGACTCGCTATTATTTTTCTCGTCACTACTCATGTAGTGTAATTGATGTACTTAGTTTACGCGTAACAAATAACTCGGTAACGAAACATATTTTTTTATAACTTGGTAACACCGCACTACACTCGGCCCGGTTGGGGCCAAACGCCAACAAAACCCAGACCCCAAAATTTTTAATCGGCCCACACCTTCACTAGTTAACCAACCCGAAACCCCATCCTTTCTTGGCCTCAAGAGCCCAACCGCCACTCCATCCTTCTTGTTCGGTTTCGGCCCAAGTAATACAAATACAAGCCCAACTGTTGTTAAGGTTGTACGCATGCATTATATGTTCATATTCCTGTTGAGCGCCCAACCACAGAAATATAACCCTAACATCCTACTCTCTTCTCCCTTACGTTTTACGACATCAGAACCCCTCTACGTCGCGACCCACTATCTCTTAGTACTTCTCTCCCCCTTGCTTTAGCTCTATCTCTCTCGCATCTTCTTCGGTTAGTGTTGTTATATGTTTTGGTTTTAAGTTCTTGCACTACATAGCTGCGTTTTTATCTTTATTATGATGCTTGATGTTATGTGAATAATCGTGAACTATGACTTGCTAGAGATCGTGTTTAATGGCGTTTTGAACGTATAAATGTTTGATTAGCAACTAGGGTTTTGTGTTCGAATGGAAATTTGTGTATGGTGATAGTTGCTAAGGTTCATGCATTTTTATACCAAGTCATCTCGGCTGTGATATTATATAAATAACGATGTTGGTATGTTAGGTTGGGGAGGTGTGGTCTAGGGTTTATGAGAATCAAGAAAGATGCATAGATTTATCGGTTATATGTGTATGGATAGGGTTAAATCCTTAAAGTCGAGCATGTTAAATCTGAGATAATTGAACTATAACCTGTTGTGAATAATGATTATGGGTCGAGGGTTCACTAGATAATTGTTTGCGGGTTCGGGGAACGAAAACAACAAGCTGTCCGACAGTTACAACCGAATTTAATCGGCTGTAACCGGGTCATAACTTAACAAAAACTGGATTTTCCTTGAGACTATAATGTGGTATTTAGAAATATGCTTCTAATGGTGCTAGAATCATGACTTTGGACGTCGTTTGCTATTTTAAATAAATTATTTCGTTTCAGCAATTAAAGCTGTATTTTTCTGCAGATTTTACGGTTATGTTTTGAGTCATAACCTGGTGAATAGTTAGAGTTATATTATGAATTTTATATTGTGGATATCCTTGTACGATGTGTGAACCTCCAACTGGAATTAAGTCAATCGGATAACCGAGTATTTTTAAGTAAATTTTTCTGTAAGCTGCAGTCAAAAATTGATGAATCTGATTGCTGCTTAGTAAATGATTTTTTATAAAATTTCGCTAATGATTTAATCTCTAAAATTTTAAAACAAGTCCAACCCCCCAGGGGCATCACATAAAAATATCATAATTTTTTAAGTTTCACAAGTATGTTAAACGAGCTTCACAAAACAGCCTATTTTCAGTGATTTTAGTTATGTATGATTTTAAGTTGTTAAGTGACGAATTTGCTACTTTTAGTATCCACACATGCTTAGTCATTGTATAACTGGTGTATAACGTGTTGTAGGTTTTATTATGAACATGTGCATGAAAAATACATGGTAAATATTTGTGGCAACTTGTAAGCATGCTATTTGCTAGGTACATGTAGGATTTGCGTGAATTACATGAACAACCCCTAATATTCTTGGTAATCATAATAGGACGTGGTTGACCATCCTAGCTCGCATAACTTGATATGCCGAGCTAATCTAAGGTGAGTTCACACATTTACAAAAAGCATGCATTCTCGGGTATTGGGAACCACACTATCCCTGGATTAGGACCGCCTATATTTACTATCCCTGGCGAACGGGGTATTAGTTGATAGCGTTATTAGGTTTGACAAACCTCACATCGTGCCGGGAAGGGCGGGTGTAAACTTTGCCTTGGCAACTGGTCAATGATGATAGACATTGACACGGGGCACAAACAACTACAACAGTCAAGTTTCGGTACCACACAGTTTAGTAGCTTAACGATGGGGTAGCTCCCCATGACATGTTTTATAAACTAAGTATTTGAACAAACCTTTTTTGTAACAGTACTTAAAAACTGTGAACTCGTCAACTTTATGTTGACACACTACTGCATGCTTTGCAGGTCGGTAGGTACAACTATGGACGGACGTTGCAATCGGCTGGAGTGTGTGGTTCGTAAAGTCTTATGTTTCGTATATTTATTAAACTTGTGATTTTAAGTTTATGATGGGTATACTATATTTTTTCGCAACTAACTTAACTGTGTTTTTGGACTTTTAAACATTGATCACCATTTGTGTTGATTGTGATGATTTTACAACTAATAATTTGTTCAACATGATTAGTAGCCGGATCCTGGTCTGTCGCACGCCTCGCGGTAGAACCTTGCATGTGGAATTTGAGGGTGTGACAGACGGGATTCGAACCCGGGTCAGACACAATGTGCAACAACAAAACCACTGGACCACTGCGCTTGTTGTGGTAAATTAGGAAATTGTTTCATATTTATGATAATCCAAATTAAGAGTTGAAACCCATCTTCCTCACGAACCTAGCCGAAACTCGCGAAACTTTTTTCTCCAAGCCCCAAATCTCGCTGATTTTGGTAATAATTTGCATTCCATCTTATCCCTAATGAGTCAAGACAGTAATACACACCTTTTAACGTCCAATACATTATATAGTTACCAAATTTCATTTGAAATCAAATCTCCATTAAAGAGGGTAAATTTTATAAAAGTAATCCATCAAATTCGTATACCATATCAACCCTAACCTATTCTAAATGATTTCTCCATCTCATACAAACAATACCCCATCTCCAATTCGTGCAAAACAACCTCTACAACTCACGAATTTAAGTAAAAACGTTTCTAGGGCTTGTAACTTCAAGTCTCAATATCTCCTTCAATTCTCATTCAATCATTCTCGAGTCTATTCCGCATAACTTTTCGAGATCTACATAACCCCGTTATCAATTTATGTGATAGATAGCATCCAAGATACGATTTTTATTTTGATGTTCTTAGTTTAAAATAGAATTGGGGCTTTTAGTGATTGATTGTGTTTTTGATGAAATTGTTGTGATTATTGTTCATAATCATGTTAAAAAACTTGTGTAAATTTTTAGAATTTTCGGATAATTATTACATATATTACATATTTAAATCATAGTATATTCTTTTAAAGAATCACAAAAAATATATAAAAATCATCAACACAAAATTTTATAAATATTAAAGTGAATTTTCCATAAATTATATAATTTATGGAATTCTCAATATAATTTCATCTCTTGATTTATTTTATATTCAATTAAAGGGAGATGATCAAATAGAGAGTTTGGTTTTGGTAGGTTGTGTAGGAAGCAATAATAGGAGTATATTTAGGCAATTTACAAAAAAAAAACATAGGGAAAAACATTTTAGTCAATTTATTTCATCTTTTTTATTTCTCTGCATCTTCAAAACCCACAATCTTCAATCTTTTCTTCACTATTTTTCTCTATAATCATTACATCATATTGCGATTTTCTTCACAATCAATGATTCAAACACTCAATCAACGTGTTCTTCAACTTTTTTTTTGAAAAAACCTTGTTTATTTTTATACAATTTCTCAATTGTTTCTCGTGATTTTGAAGCGAATCACTCGACTCGTTCGATTCATTGTTGATAAGTGTTTCTAGCATTCAACTTTTGTCAAGCGTTGAAGAAATCCTAAGAAATTGGCTTTGATCTGTGTAAAAATCTGAAGAATTTCTTCAATCATTACGTTTTACAATTTGGTATTCAAAATGTGTTTTTGAAAACCATATTTTTTATGTTTTTAGTCCATTGCATTTTAGAAAAACATTTTTTTTTATTTTAGTCCATTACGTTTTAAAAAAAATTCATTTTTTTGTGTTTTTTTATTGCTTTTTAGAAAAAAAAACACTTTCTTTTGTGTTTTTAACTCATTGCATTTCAGAAAAAAACACTTTCTTTTGTGTTTTTTAGGGTTATTGGATTTTAATAATCCTAAGTTTCACCAGTTGTCTGATAATACCAACTTAAAAAATTCTCTCCAACAATCCCAACTTGTAACATTTTGACCGCCATTAGTCCTTTTCTAACTTGGTTATAACTATAGTTAAATATGATGTGGCTGTCGATGTGGACACATAGGTGTTTAAAAATTAAATGTTAGATGCTTAGTGGCATGTAAAAGACTACAACACATCCTATTTATAAACATTTTAACCCTAATTTTACACAATCTCATAAACGAGATCTGGATGGAAACCTCTATTGTAATCATGATATGCTTGCAGTTCTTCGAGCAGTAAGCCGTAAACGAGTCGAACTGGGAAGGAGTTTTTTGGTTGCCTGTAAGTGTTCCTGTAGATTCTCCTTCTAAGTTGTTAATTTCATTGACGGTGTGTTCATTTTCTAATATGATTAGAGATTGGACTGCAATTTTTTTTTTTTTTGTGGAAAGAAGATTTGGAGAATGTCTTTAAGAACACATCTATCGCAAACAATCCAAGCTATGAAGGTTTGAAGATGGAAAATTTGAAGTTACAAAACAAGATACTAGAAGAGGAGAATAAAAAGCTGAGACAGAGGCTTTCGATGGAAAAGTACAAGTGGAATTTACAATGTGTGTTAGGTTTTGTAAATATGGTGGGTTTTAAGTGTCAAGAGTTAATATCTGGGTTGTATTTTATGGTTAAACGTTGTCAATGTATGCTATTAGACAGTAATCTTGTGTTAATGAAATGTTCCGATATGCTGCATATTTGACCAAATATTGTGAACCAGACCTAATGTGTAAAGTGTGAACCAAAACTTACCTGGACAAAAGTGACTGAGCTAACATGCACAAACTGATATGGACCAAACTGAACAAAACTCTCATGTGAACCAAAACTAACCTGAACCAAACTGACCAAAACAAGTATGGACCAAAAGTGACAAGCACCAAACTGACCAAAACTCATATGGACCAAAACTAAGCTGCACCAAACTAACTAAAACTCATATGGACCAAAACTAAGCTACACCAAAACTGACCAAAAGTAAGCTGCACCAAGACTGACCAAAACTCTTCACAGATCTAAACAAGCTACAAAATATTAATAATCAACACAAAATGAACATACTGCCATTACATTATAATATTCATTACAGACCAAGTCTTCTGCCATAATTCATAAACTATTAGGCCATCATGCTTCATCAACATCAACAAAAAGGTCTTCATAAACTACTAGGCCAACAAGTTTTCAAAAAACATTGATACATATTTATACTAACCAGTTTTCAAAGAACATAAATAACAACCAACCAGTTTTCAAAAACATAAACAACAAGGTCTTCATGCATCATTTTGGTTTCCCTCTGCCCTTCACATGACCCTTCGCCCTTGACCCTCCCCTTTGACTAGCCTGCTGGGATGGTTGACTGGCAGGTTGTGAACATTGACCATCTTCAACTCTTGCTTTTTTTTGGCCTTCCCCTTGGCTTATTAGAAACAATCTCAGCATGTATTTCTTTTCATTACTGCAGCCCCTCTTATTGTGTCCCATCTCTTTGCAGTTACTACACTTCATCAAAGACCCATGCTTAGTTAGTTTTCCAGGTTTCTTAGGGTTCTCATGTGGATCTCTCTCTGTTCTTCTTTGGTCTTCCAGGGGAAGCCTTGATTGGAGGTGGGTCAAGAGGGTAATCAACATCTGGCCAATACTTCTCAGCCATGTTGTTACTCTAATGTCTTCAAGCATGTTGATGATGTGTTTGGATCTGGACTGGATGATGTATCCATTAAAGGTCTCAGCCATGTTGTTGACAATAACATCACACTTGGTATCAGTCTTGAGATATGCTCTACAAAAACATTGTGGGTTCTGTTTCAAGAATGCCTCAGCAGCTTCAGCAGATAGGTCTTTCATCTCTCTAATGGCTGCCTTGTAATCAGGTACACAGTAGGCCCTACAAGCTTTCCAAAACACTTCTTTCAACTCATCACCTTTGAATTTTTATATGCCAGTTGGCAAATATGTCTAGCACAATTCCTGTGTTCAGCTTCAGGCCACACCAATGCAACAACATTAAGTAAACCTTATCACAAGCATAGATGTTAGTAAGAAAAGATAAGTGTAAGAAACATAACTATAACAACAGTTTTACCTTCTGTTGATCAGATGTTAATGTCCAGCCTTTCCCACCATCATTGACTTCCAAACCTTTCTTACTCTCATGAACCACTGCCAGCTGTCATTTATTTCACCTTCAACTACTGCCCAAGCCAAGGGGTACATTTGGTCGTTTGCATCCTTTCCAATTGCACCCAACAACATACCACCAAGAAAAGTTTTTAAGAAACAACCATCCAAACACATTGCCTTCCTACAACCTGCCAAAAACCCCTTCTTCACCCCATAAAAACATATAAACAGTCTGTAAAAAGTCTCACTTGTTGAACTTTGATCAGCATTTATGAAGCCTAGTGGGGCAGTTAGAAGCTCAAATGTGGAAGTTGGATTTGCTACCCTCAAAGCCTCCAAATATGAAGCAAGTTTACGTAGTGATCCTTCATTGATCCATAAAGCATACTTTGCGCACAGTTTTTAGCCTTTTATGCCAACCACTTAGTTATCAGCACCTTAAACTTCTCCTTCACTGCTATTTGGATCTCTTTAGCAAACCAATGTGGCTTAGCTTTAAAAACAGGTAAGAACTCTTTACCTATAAACGGTGCAGTCAACTGTCTGTTCTTAGGCATGTTCCTTAGATAGTTGTATTTGTTTGCTACCTTTTTAACCATGTAACAACCCTTCCCCTCATGAAAGGAACAATAGATATGAAAAGGACACTTTTTCACGCAGCTTATACCAATACGGCCTTGTCTACTCTTATCACTAACAGAAACATATAGGTTCTTACCATTTGCTACAGCATATTTCTTGACAACCTCTTTGAAAGTCTCCCTTGTTGGGAACCTTGTTCCTACAACCCATTTGAAATTCTTCAAGTTTGTTTGCTCATTTACGACAGGAACATCAGCAGCATACTTCTTACCAAAGATGCCATCTTCTTCACTTTCACCAGGTGTCTTCACATCACCATTTGAGTCCTCATAACCTTCTATATGACCACCACCTTCTGAACTTGGACCACCCACTTCTAAAACTGGAACACACCCTTCCAATTGATTACCCCCATCATCGGATGTATTATGAATACATTGCTGTCACACCCCGATTTCCACGTGTATTCCGGTGGGCCCGGTGGGGAGTATCGTGACGTACAGTTGATATCATCATAACCAATTACAACACAGAGCAACACAGCGGAAGGCTTGGAGTAAAAATATAAACTATTACAAACCAAAGTGTCCAAAGAGTTCGACACAAATATACAAAAGGTTCGTAATAAGATCCACAGGCGGATCATAATGAAATGTACACATAAAAGGATAACAGACTCTACAGGCACAACTTATGAGGTCGCAACTCCTTAGCGTATATGCCCCGCAGCTTCCGGCCTATTTCGTGCTTGTACCTGTAACTTTAATCTTTTGAAAATACGTCAGTTTACACTGGTAAATACAATTAGCCGACACATTTTGAAAATCCTTTTGAAAATGATTTTAGGTGCACAAGGCACATTTTCATAAATAACTCGGGATAGTACAAAAGACCTTGTATACAGATTTACATGTTTGTCTTTTACATATGGGGCCTAGTACAGAAACCGAGACATGACCAACTGACACACCACTACTGAACTTTCACACAGAAAGCAGACATTAAATAATAATAGCAATTACCGGTGTATGCCTACACCTTGCTTAAGTCGTGGCCACTAGCACTTTAGTGAGCCAAGGATATCCCAGACACGGTCAAGCCCACCCCCAATGTTTTAGTTTCAAACAATACAGATCAAAACCGGGTTATGCAATTTAATTAATTATCACCAGTGGATAAAACATATCTTCCATACCCGACCAAGCGGTAATAATATACCGTATCCCAAGCGCGTATAGGGAAAATAGGTTATAAGTATTTACTGTGTAAACTGACGTATTTTCAAAGATTAAAGTTACAGGTACAAGCATGAAATAGGCCGGAAGCTGCGGGCATATACGCCAAGGAGTTGCGACCTCATAAGTTTTGCTTGTAGAGTCTGTTATCCTTTTATGTGTACATTTCATGATGATCCGCCTGTGGATCTTATTACGAACCTTTTGTATATTTGTGTCGAACTCTTTGGAACTTTGGTTTGTAATAGTTTATATTTTTACTCCAAGCCTTCCGCTGTGTTGCTCTGTGTTATAATTGGTTATGATGATATCAACTGTACGTCACGATACTCCCCACCGGGCCCACCTGAATACACATGGAAATCGGGGTGTGATAGGTTTGTATCAGAGCCAACGTTTGAGGGAATTTAACACTAGTCATTAGTGTTTGATCTCAAACGACACAGTAACACATTCCTTAGACTCTCGAGTCTAGGCTATGACCTAGGATTATTCATTACCTTATTTTGATATTATGATTCTGCCTTGTTTTGTGTTTTGACTTGTTTTTGAAGCAGGACAATGCCGCCTAAATTTTCGAGAGGAGCAAAAGGAAAAGGAATAATGAGGAGTGGATCCTCAAAGCAAGGGCCTTCCAATGCCCCCGTTTATAACCCTTATGAAGGATCGGACGAATCTTCGTCACCATGGGAACCTTACCCTAACTTACCACATGAATACTCACCACCTTCTGATTCGCACCATACCCAACAATCTCAACATTCACACCATTCCCAACACCCCAACCACGCACAACACTCCCAATATTACCAAGGAGAACTTAACCTCACATTTACCTACGATCACTCTCTGAAACCCCTCCTGAAGATTCCCCTGAACCAATGGAGGAAGACTCTGACCCGGAGATGCCTCAAACAGGGTCGATAGGGCACCCGATTGAAATATATAGCGGATCAAACTCATATGCTGGAACCCCACAACACTACCCAGATGACTTTATGGAAAGATGGGGACAATATGTCTTCTATAACACCCCATCCTACCACAGCACACCCCCTACCATACTCCACAACTGGAAATACCTCCGCCTGAGGAGGCACCAATACAACAAGTGGAGCAACCTCAACCAACACTTGTACCTCAACCACCAAGAAGACGTGGGGCGCGCATATCAGTACGCCTAGGACCGAAAGTAGGGCCACTCTCACCTAACCCTTACCCTACTATTCCCGAGGACCCACAAATGGGTGGACCTTCCCATACTTCACCATTTGTGGAACACCAACCGCAATCAAACCGTTGAGCCTTTGCCTCAACCACCACAATCCATTGTTGGGCCTTCGACCCAACTACCACCATTGCCTCAGGGTTTTGAAAATCCAATTCCTACTTAACCAGATCCGTTTGGATACCATCATATTGACACCTCCAACTGGTCTAATTACATTCATGATGCACCTTCTAATGACCCATACTTGGAAGCAGCTGCATTTAACGCGCTTTAGCCTAACCCTTATCAACTTCCACCTCACCAAACTAGTGGATACCCTTATCATGGGTACCATCCTTCTAATGCACCTCCACCCTATGTATGCCAACATCCGGGTACGCTGCAGCCACAACCTCCACCCCAACCTCAATCGCAACCGCAACAACCACCTGTACTGGAGGTTGTGAACGAAGCACTAAAAAGAATGGAAGAACTACAGCAGCAGACGGCCAAATCCGGAAAGAAGACAAGCAGGTTGTTAAAAGGGCTTATAAGAACGATTAAAGGAAAGAAGGATTAAAGATCTTCACCTTTATTATTATTATGTAATTTCATTTAAAGAAGTCCCTGTGAGGACATTTCATTTAATGTAGTCCCTGCGTGGACATTTTAATTATTCCAAGTATAGTCCCTGCGAGGACAATTTTCCTTTATTTAAGTCCCATTTACGGACACTATTGTATCGCACTTTTATCATTAATGGAATTTTGAAATTTTAATTTATGTGTTCTTTGCACCAGTTATTCAAACGATCGTCTCGATTTTAATTCGAAATTTATGATTTGCGAAATATTCCAAGAAGATTCTCTTGATGATTTACCCCCGCCAAGTGATTAGGTCACATGAATTGGCAAAACGGTAGTTATATGGTTTTCTACCAGGATAGTTAAGGTTGAGATTTCCCTTCTATCCAGGGGTGGTGAACTACGTTCTAAGCCCCTTAGTCTCCCTGATCTGGACTAGTTATTTAAATCATTTCAAGAAGTTTTATTCTAAAAAGTTGATATAATCAAGATATTAACCTCCTGGTAAGTGTAACTTGAGGAACCACAAGAGCCGCCAAGGTAAGGGACTACGCTAAACCGACACATGATCCATTTTGATCTTGATCAATCATCTGCACGATGATCATTCTACTTAAACACCCATTAGTGGTGAAGTGCTTACGAGCTATATTATGTCCATTAGTGACAAACGACAGTTGTAGTCTACGACTCCATGTCTCAAGGCAGTAAAACTACGTTCAAATCTCGAGGTTTCACGATCTTTTGATCTTGGCATTATATAAAATTCAAGTCGTAATGATAAGCCTTTGGTGCTTTTCTTATTTTGTCCTTTGTGACAGGCCGTTTGTGCCATACTAATCACCCCCATAAACTTTACAAGTTACATGGTTTAATTGTACCATGCCCCACATATTAATTCAAGTCATCGGGCATGTGTAACTAATTAAAATTTAAATTATTATTATTATTATTATTATTATTATTATTATTATTATTATTATTATTATTATTATTATTATATTATATTATTATAGTTTCATCGGACAAGATGGCGGATTCTAATGAAGTAAACAACCAAAGGAAGATGATGACGCAAATGAGAACATCGTTATAACCAAAGGAGATCTTCAAGCGCTTATTGCCACAGAAGTTAATAAGGCAATAAAGAATCACGCTGAAAAGCAGATCGAGTCGAGTGCTTCGCACTCTAAGCATTCGTCAAGGCACACCTCCAAGCATACCACTATGCAATTCTCAAAACCTCCTTCAGAGAAGAAGGAACACTCGGAGCACTCCTAGAATGTGAGGAGAGAGAGGGAGGAATATCAGAAAAAGACTAAGTTCTCGAAGGATGGTTGCTCGTATAAGTACTTGTGTCTTGCAAGCCGCGAGACTTTACTGGAGAGAAAGGGGCGGTGGAAACACTGAGATGGTTGGATGAGATGAGACAGTTGTAGAAATTAGTGGATGCGCTAAAAAGCATGTTGTAAAGTATGTTGCACAGTCATTCAAAGGTGATGCCCTTAAATGGTGGAAGTCAATGATTCAATCGTATGGGAAGGTTTATTTGCATAATTTGAGTTGGGAGAAATTTATAGATTTGATAAAGGAAACCTACTGTCCACCTCACGAGGTGGAAAAGATTGAAACAGTTTTTCTGGGGTTACAGATGAAGAATTTGGACTGTAGGAAGTATTTGTCTGACTACAACTCCATGTCGAGATTAGTACCTTATCTGATCACCCCTGGATCTAAATGCATCGCGCGTTTCATTGGTGGTTTGGAACCAGAGATTAAGGGGAATGTTAGATCTTCAAGGCCAGAAACTTTCAGATCTACGACAGAGTTGGCTTTAACACTTACCCGGGACTTGAAAAGGCAGCAGTCCATCATGTCTGAAGCAGAAGGAAAGAGAAAGAGAGAAGGTGACCGAAATCATCAGTCGAACAAGAATCGAAGGTTTGGGTCAAATCGAAATCAGTAGAGGTTCGGATGATAGGCTTAAGTGTCGGAAGTGTAATCGACAACACCGGGGAGCGTGTCGAGATGAATCCCAGTCCAAAGCATGTGGAATCTGCAAAAATTTGGGCACAAGGCCTTAGATTGTAAGGATCTCAAGGACGCCACATGTTACAACTGTGGTGAGAAAGGGCACAGAAAACCCAACCGCCCTAAGTATAAGAAAGACGACGCTGCTAGGGACGAGGGAACGAAGAAAGGAAAGGCTCGCGCTTTCTAGATGAAAGCTAAGGAAGCTGTGAACGACGACAATGTGATAACAGGTATGTTCCTTATTAATGATGTCTATGCTACAGTTCTCTTTGATTCAGGGGCCGATAAATCGTTTATAGATCATAAGTTTAGTGCCTTATTAAACTTGCTTATAAGAACTCTAGACGTAACCTATGACGTAGAACTCGCTGATGGAACGACTGAGACTGCTTCTACGATCCTAGATGGATGCTCCATATCCATCAAAGATCATTCCATTCCTATTTCACTTCTGCCAATGAAATTGGCGGGATTCGATGTAGTTCTTGGTATGGATTGGTTGTCTAGTAACCAAGCCCATATAGCCTGTAACAAAAAACTCATCAAGATCAAATCCCCAACTGGAGATACACTCACTATTCAAGGAGACCGGTATTATGGATTGTCGGAAAAAGCATCGTTTCTCAAAGCATCAAAGTGTTTGAAGAAAGGTTGTGTCATTTATATGGCACAAGTGACTATTGATGAGCCCAAGCCAAAGATAGAAGACTTGCCCATTATATCCAAATTTATAGATGTCTTCCCTGAAGATTTTGCCTGGTCTGCCTCCAGACAGACAAGTGGATTTTAGAATCGATATCATACCGGGAGCCGCTCCTGTTGCAAGAGCTCCATACCGATTGGCACCTACAGAAATGAATGAATTACGAACACAGCTGGATGAATTGTTGGAAAAGGGTTTTATTCAACCTAGTTCTTCACCTTGGGGAGCTCCAATCTTGTTTGTAAAGAAGAAAGATGGATCAATGCCAATGTGCATTGATTACCGTGAGCTAAATAAGTTAACAATCAAGAACCGCTACTCATTGCCCATAAATCGACGATTTATTTGATCAACGTCAGGGAGCGAGCTACTTTTCAAAGATTGATCTAAGGTCAGGTTATCATCAGCTAAAGGTTAGAACGAAAGATGTCCCGAAAACAACATTTAGGACCAGGTATGGTCATTACGAGTTTTTAGTGATGCCTTTTGGGCTCACGAATGCACCTGCGGCTTTTATGGATTTAATGAATAGATTTTGCAAACCTTACCTAGATAAGTTTGTCATTGTCTTCATAGACGACATTCTTATCTATTCTCGCAGTCAGGCTGACCACGAGAAACATTTGAGGTGTATTCTAGAATTACTGAGACAAGAGAAACTCTACGCGAAGTTTTCAAAGTGCGAGTTTTGGTTTCGTGAAGTTCAGTTTTTAGGACACGTTAGTGAAAGTGGAATTCAAGTAGACCCCACGAAGGTCGAGGCCGTTATGAATTGGCAAGCCCCTAAAACCCCGTCAGAGAACCGTAGCTTTTTGGGTTTGGCAGGCTACTACCGAAGATTTATAGAAAATTTCTCAAGAATTGCTACGCCCTTGACTACCTTGACCCGCAAGGATGTTAAGTTCAATTGGGGTCTGAAATAGCAGGAAGCTTTTGAGTTTTAAAGCAGAAACTAAGTAATGCTCCTGTGCTAACCTTACCAGAAGGAATTGAAGACTTTTTGGTCTATTGTGATGCATCGCACACAGGCATGGGATGTGTGCTTCTACAACGAGGTAAGGTAATCGCCTATGCCTCACGACAGTGAAGATTCATGAAAAGAACTATACCAGGCACGATTTGGAGTTAGGCACCGTGGTGTTTGCGCTCAAGTTATGGAGGCATTATCTTTACGGAACAAAGTGTATTATATACATTGATCATAAAATTCTCCAACATCTATTCAACCAGAAAGATTTGAACATGCGACAACGACGATGGATGGAACGCTTAACGATTATGATTGTGAGATTCGTTATCACCCAGTCAAGGCAAATGTGGTTACCGATGCCTTAAGTCGCAAGGAAAAGGTTAAACCCATTTGGGTTAACGCAAAAAGTATGGAGGTAAAGAATAGCCTGAATGAGAAAATCTTACAAGCTCAGCAGCAAGCCTTGTTAGAGGCGAATCTTCCGAGTGAAGAATTGGGTAAAATTGTGGAACAACTCACACCAGGAAGCGATGGAGTCCTTAGATTCTGTGGACGAATTTGGATTCAGTCTTTGTAGGACTTAGGGATTTGATCCTCCAAGAAGCACACAGTTCTAAATACTCAGTTCACCCGGGTAGTGATAAGATGTACAAAGATTTGAGGCCCAACTATTGGTGGGCAGGGCTGAAGAAATCCATAGCTACTTATGTAGCCAAATGCTTAACGTGTTCGCAAGTTAAGGCCGAACATCAGAAACCGTCGGGACTACTGCAGCCGCTAGAAATCCCCATGTGGAAATGTGAATGTGTAACTATGGATTTCATTACCAAGTTACCGAAGACAAACCGCGGAAACGACACGATTTAGATGCTTAGACTACTGACCTTAAGTTGATTTTAGGACCATATTATAGTGTAGAATTACCTCTTAAAGTTATACTACATGGTCCCTTTATATCTGCGTTTTATACAAGTTTCCGATTAAATGCCTAAACTTTGCAAAAAGATCCTTTTCGGTATAAAGCAAGGCTTTAAACATTAAACACCATACAAATGAGTTATGGACTGATTGTAAAATTTATTAAGTTATTTTCATGACAAGAATCTGACCATAAACCATTTTTATCGAATATGATTTATAAAGCGTTAAAAGGACTAAAATGCCCTTTCGGCATTTTAGAAAGTTTAAACATAATTTCTTCCACAAAATCTTTTATATACTGATGTAATATCATAAGTAGGTTATGTTGGGATGTTAAAACAATTTATAACCTGAGTTGATGCTATAGATTTGTAAAATACTGTTAAATGACTAAACTACCCTTTTTACAACAAATTGGTTTTAACTAGATTTTCGGGTCCAAAATCTTGTACATATGTTGTGACATGTTAAATAACATATTTTGGTAATTTAAAACTATCATAACCTCATTTGCATTAAACATCGAATTAAACGGCATTTATCGACTTTATCGCACTTTCGGCACATAGTATGGTTTAAAACCATAACTATGGGCTAAGACTTGGTACCTACTGATTTATAAACTCATTTCAATATTTTTACACTAAGTACAAGTACCAAAATCAGAATCCCAATTATGACTTCAAAGCTGTGTGTGAAATTACCAAAATACCCATACGAGACATTGTTTGGTTTAAAACTATAAAAAACACATAGACTTGATATCCTACTGATACAACATCACAAAATATATGTTTTATTGAGTAATTATGATCTTGACATCAGCTATGTTTTAAAACCCTTTATAAGCCTTAAAATGACCAAAATGCCCTTATGTGGCGGAATTCGAATTTAAAATCCTTGTGGACCAATTTATTGATACCTACTGATATCATAACATATTTTAAACATAAAGGCATATGGAACTTGTATATGACTCTCTCGGTTACAGGTTTCGCTTATACGCTTACAATTAAGCATACGTAACTAACTTACGTAAGATAACCGAAAACGGGTGTAACTTTGTCAGTTTCCTATCAAAATCCAGAATGTTATTGGTATACCCATATTATACAAGTCTTAATACTTGTCAGGTCCAATTAACCTTCTATTCCGGTCTCCGCGTAATCTAGCGTATCGTACCGTATCTATTTTAACGTAAGACTAGCCGGTTCAACTCTAAGACTTAACTAAGGACCTGTTAGCATTCTAATTTGGTTAATAACATCATCATTCTAGACTAAACGCCTTTCGGTAAATTGTGCCTGTACTTATCTTGGAATTTGCGGCTGAGTTTTGGACTTCTCGAAGACTTAGCTCAGGTAAATACTTTTAACCTATTTTCCCTATACGCGCTTGGGATACGGTATATTATTACCGCTTGGTCGGGTATGGAGTTATGTTTTATCCACTGGTGATAATTAATTAAATTTCATAACCCGGTTTTGATCTGTATTGTTTGAAACTAAAACATTGGGGGTGGGCTTGACTGTGTCTGGGATATCCTTGGCTCACTAAAGTGCTAGTGGCCACGACTTAAGCAAGGTGTAGGCATACACCGTAATTGCTATTATTATTTAATGTCTGCTTTCTGTGTGACAGTTTAGTAGTGGTGTGTCAGTCGATCATGTCTCGTTTCTGTATTGGGCCCATATGTAAAAGACAAACATGTAAATCTGTATACAAGGTCTTTTGTACTATCCCGAGTTATTTATGAAAATGTGCCTTGTGCACCTAAAATCATTTTCAAAAGGATTTTCAAAATGTGTCGGCTAATTGTATTTACCAGTGTAACTGACGTATTTTCAAAAGATTAAAGTTACAAGTACAAGCACGAAATAGGCCGGAAGCTGCGGGGCATATACGCTAAGGAGTTGCGACCTCATAAGTTGTACCTGTAGAGTCTGTTATCCTTTTATGTGTACATTTCATTATGATCCGTATGTGGATCTTATTACGAACCTTTTGTATATTTGTGTCGAACTCTTTGGACACTTTGGTTTTCAATAGTTTATATTTTTACTCCAAGCCTTCCGCTGTGTTGCTCTGTGTTGTAATTGGTTATGATAATATCAACTGTACGTCACGATACTCTCCACCGGGCCCATCGAAATACACGTGGAAATCGGGGTGTGACAATTGCTCTAGCAATTTCTTTGTGAATTATACATCTTCCTTGTTCACCTTTTTTATGGCAGCAACATAATCTCTCCACTCAGCATCCTCTCCATCTGACCCACAACTAATTATCTCATCATCCTCTGAGCTAGTATCATCCTCTTCAGATCCAACACTGTATAACTCATCCTCAGAATCTGAACCATCTAAACTAAACCCCTCCTTATCAGACTCATCTTCAAGTGCATCACCAGCCTCCTTAATAGTTTCTAGTGCACCCACAGCCTCCTGAATAGTTTCTAGTGCACCTACAGTCTCCCTACAGTGTTTTCTGGTTCTATGTGTGAGTCAACTGGATTAGGGTTCAAACAAGGTTCACTTACAACTACTGGTTTTACAACTCTTCTAGCAGTTGACCTAGAGTACCTGGCTGGGGTTTTAGTTGGGCTTTTTACTTGACTAGTCTGGGCTTCTGGTTTGTTAGGTTAGGCTTGGGGCTTAGTGGGTTGGGCTTGGGAGTTAGTGAGTTGGGCCTGTTGAACGTATACATCAAGAACTTCACTAGAATTCACAACCACCGTCTTCCCCAACTCAATAACATCCCTGTCACTTACCAAACGCCTCAACCCTCCATTACCAGGTAAAATGCAATAAATACAGAAATCTTTTGATTCGTAAAATCCTGTTTCCATGACATAATCAACTAACTCAAAGTAAGAAAGCTTATCAATGTCTAACTTTATTACTTCATGGTCACCCCTTACATACCTAGGTCGCAGAGTATCCACTTCAAACGTACCACCATACCATATCCTCAAGTTGATGATTTATGCCATCTGACTCAAAGGTAACCACCGATCGTAGTGAAGAAACCCTAACCTCAATGATTGTCGCTTTTCTTGAGAGGGATAGATTTTAGTGTTAGGGTTTATTGTTATGAAATTGTGAAGTGTTAAGTATACATTTATATGTGTGAAAACAGACATGATACACATCATTTGCCACATAAGAATCCACCTGTTAGTTTTTAAACACGTAGGACTCCACGTCACAAAAAATTAACCAAGTTAGAAAAGGACTGATGGCGGCCAAAATGTTACAAGTTGGGATTGTTGGAGGGAATTTTTGAAGTTGGGATTATTATTGACCAACTGGTGAAACTTGGGATTATTAAAATACAATAACCCTTTTTTATCTATTGCGTTTAAAAAAAAAATGCATTTCTTTGTGTTTTTGTCCAATGCGTTTTAGAAAAAAAAAAGAAATTTCTTTGTGTTTTCTTTTTCATTGCGTTTTAGAAAAAAATCATTTATTTGTATTTTTTGTCTATTGCGCTTTAGAAAAAAAAAACATTTATGTGTTTTTTGGTCCAAATGCGTTTTAGAAAATAACATATTTCTTTTTGTGTTTTAAGTCCATTGCGTTTTACGCATCCGAGTTTTGAATTATTTTTTGCAAAGTATAACAATAGTATACTCGTTTTAAAAATAAAAAAATATCCATTTTATGGTGCAATTATTATAAAAAATAATATCGTATGAAAGAGTTATTAATATTTTAAAAACGGGGAAAATTAGAGGAGAAAAAACTTTTATCTTGGATGACTAGAATACCCTTAAACTAACTCATTTAATTCCACCTGTTTAATCTAAGCTCTTGATTATTTAATAGATGGTCCAGATTACTTCCTAACCTTTTAACCCAGATAAACTTCCTAATTGTCCGGATCCTTCAATTTAATTATGGACTAATAATTATCTTTTATAAACCCCACTTTAATATAATATTTGCAAAGGTATTTTGTAAAGAAAGCTCCTAACTTTCCAAGAGATGACGATCTCTGATCTCATATAGATCTTTCGGGATCTAGGAAACCATGCTGAAACAATACGTACCTTGCGAATAATAAAAATATTAAATAATTAATAAATATATTTTTTCATACAAAATCCCCAAATCATATGTTGTTTATATGTTTTGTGGTTTTAGTATTTGTGTATGTTATAATTTTAGGGTAGTTTCTTTACTTGGAGTTTTCTCATTCTTCTTGTACGTTATTTCAAGGAATCAAAATAAACAAATAGCGAGTAGATCTTTCTGTTCTCTCTTTTACAATTTAAATGTTTTGGGTGTGTCATGTGTCGCTTATCTGATTGTATCATTAATTTCAGTCATTCCTTTATCAAATACATGCAAAACTCGATGTGTAATTATATCGTAGTTGTATTTGTTGACTATCATATGATGTTTTGTGTCGCTAATCATTCACGCACATGGATCCATAAGCTAATGTGTTCCCCATTACCATAGATCGTAGCTTGGTATCATCACAACATAAGATTCGGTCGTGGGTGGGCTTGAGTCTCGCATTTATCGAAGTTTAGCATCATCACATTATCGCATTGGTTTGTTTGTGGTTTATTTACTATTAGTGTTGTTTGATCACTTACCTAGCATTGAATTGCATGCTAAACCTTTTATAATAAATAAACAAAAATTGTTTAATTTAAATATTAGCTTTACTCACCAACTTATGTTGACCGAAAGTATTTTTTACGCATAATACATGTGAACAAGTTTGAAGTGATGAAGATGAAGACACATGGGATGATGACTTAGAAATAAACCGGATTTATCTATGCTATGTTTTGGATTTGTTGGATTATTTGAATTGTTTATTTGATTATGTGACCTTATTGAATTTGGTTATAAATAATATTTAAATTTAAATTAGTTATCATGAACAATGAACAATCATCATGGCCTCGTCACTTAAGCCATGTAAGTTATTACATTTTATTTGAGTCACTTGTATGATTTTAGTTAACTATAAGAAGAAAATAAGATTGCATGGTGTGGTATTCTCAGGTTCATATAACTGGAAGCAATTCATGTAAGAACAAGTAGTGAATAGGAGATAAGGTACGTTCAGTTATACACGTTCTGATTTTATGGAGCAAGGGGTAATTACAACCGAAGCATTATTTAAGTAACATCTTTGTCCTTCTACGTCATCAAGTATGCCAATTTTCATTTGTCAGTTATTTTAACCAATTTTTGTATTCATTTATATATCTGCTTTTATGTTTTTATATTAATTAACGTAGTATATAGTTTTATTGTTTATTCGATTACTTTTGATGGTAATAGTCAGTTACATGTGGTTTGGTACAATGCGTATCTGCACCTTAACTACCTTATCACGCTAAATAATAGAAGATTAGAAGTCTGTATTTGCTATTTCGTTCTGTTTTGTACTTTGATACCAATCTAGTTCAATGCCAACAGCTTCTAGAAATTGCTTCGAAGCTATCAAAAGCACTTGTGGACGGAGTAAGTTGATAACTATATAAAAGGCAACCATGGGGCCTTAACTAGCGATGAATCTTCATCGATATTGTGTTAACTTCTATCATAGTCCCGGATAGCCTTGTTATCGAGACCTCTTGAATACCATGATGGGCGTGCATGCACGCCTACCTGTTCTTTGCGTTTTTTTTTTCATTTAGTGCCACTTTTTGCATAAAAAACCTCGATCAAATGGCTTTTCGGTATCTACTTTATTTTTCTTTTTTGTTTCTAGGCCCCTAATATGGGAATTCTTAACTCATTGATGCATGCGTGGTGTGATTTTCCAACTTTCTCGAGTGTCCTCATCATCGGACCTCTCACTAACGACACGTAGTCGGGTTGTTTCCAAAGTTAACATCCTCATGTGTGATGAAGCAACCCTTTTTTTTTCTTATTCATTTGTTTCGTAAAAATGAACACAACAGAATTTAAACTAAAATCTTTGGAAGAATTCAACAATAAAAACATATTATTTTGATGTTTGATTAATTAATGAGAAACATGATAGTGATGAGAGTTATATTATTTTTGGTCTTCAAATATATTACTCCTATGTATGGCGTGTTCGATGTTAGGTTCGGTTTGGTTATATATAACGAAATTACTAATTGTTATCAAGTTTTAATATACAAAAATAAATCAACATATAAACAGTCAGAAACTAAAATATAAAGATAAAATGACCTTTGTTAACAGTTTTGAACATCTGTAATTTGATCAAATCATACACAAAGTTTATGTAAAGTAATATTAGAGGACCATAAGCATCCAATAGCTCAAATATTTATCACATTTTCTATGAAAAGAATAGTGTTAATTGTTGTCAAATACAATTTGGTTTGCATAATCAGACAACAATATCAACAGACTTGACTTGCACAACCCATTTCATACGTTCAAATCTAGTATTGGACCACAACCAATTAATTGATGTTGAGTACATTATGAGGTAAACGTGTCACTATTGTTTGAAAGCAACTTCAACCAAATTCTAATTTTAATACTACTGTGTTTGTGCCTATATATGAAATGTGGATGTTTACTGCAGCTAGCAAG
This sequence comes from Scalesia atractyloides, assembly GCA_947069175.1. Taxonomy (NCBI): domain Eukaryota; kingdom Viridiplantae; phylum Streptophyta; class Magnoliopsida; order Asterales; family Asteraceae; genus Scalesia; species Scalesia atractyloides. Next base: position 57,168,909 of record CAMTDV010000009.1, read on the forward strand.
TAGAAAGAGAGAATGGGTAATTCAAAGTTGGTTTACTCCTTTTTCCTTCTCTTCATCGGTTTTTCTTCTTCTTCTTCTTCATCTTCTTTCGGTAGCAATCATAAATGCCGATAACCAGAGGGATGCCTTACTTGTATTCAAACAAAACATTTCCTCGGATAATCAATCATATGTGAACTATGATCCTATAGGTCAATATTATAAAGATTTACATGGGTCTATGTATGATCCAGTTAGTTTGAACTGGAACACAAGTATAGATTGTTGCGACTGGATTGGGATCACTTGCAATAACTTCACGGAGATGTTATCAGTCTTAACCTCAGATTCGGCAAACTAAAAGGTGCGTCCGTACCTTCGTCCCTAACACCAATTTTCTTCACCTTTATTTGTCTCCCTTTCTAACAAATTGATATCTAGAGTTTTTTTCGTGGAATTAATTCGATTTCTAGCGTCCATTTTATATTTTGAACAACCTCCTTCATAATTTTATTTTTTGATATAAAGGTGATGTTGTTTATTCTCTCTAAATTGTGAATACCATATGCCAAAAAAGATGAAAAATCTAAAATATTATCTTAATTAAAATAACAATTACTTAATTTGTCATCAGGGCAACATTTTACTGAAATTTCATTTATAATAATATGATAGGTGTGACGGAACTGGATATATTGTTCTCTAGCCTTCCAAAGCTTGAAGCAGTTGATCTCTCTTACAGCGGCTTATCTGTTGTGACGAGAAATGATGCTCACTATGTCAACCCTGATTTTTATGAGTTAAGCTTGGCCTCTTGCAATCTAACTGTGATTCCACCTTTCTTACGCGCCATGAAAAAACTTCATGTTTTAGATCTATCTGGCAACCGTATATCGGGTCACATTCCTGCTTGGGCAGGGGAGATTGGAGGAAATAATTTGACTTATTTGGACCTCTCAGATAACTCCATAACAGGCTTGCGAGAATTTAAGTCAGATGGATTACAATATTTATATCTGCAGTCCAACATAATCCAAGGACCATTTCCTCAATGGATTTGCGACAAGAAGCACCTAAAGGACTTGGATATATCAAACAATACAATCACTGGAATGGTGCCAAAATGTTTGCAAAATATCAGCTCCTCTCTAGTGTCTCTTAATATCCAATCCAACATGATTCAAGGACCGTTTCCTATAACAATTTGCACATGTCTAGCTTATTGTATTTGTATATGTCGAATAACAGATTTCACGGAGTGCTTCCAGAGTGCTTTGGAAACATCACCTCCTCACTAGCAAGGATAGATTTGATGGAAAACAATTTCCATGGCACTATTCCAAAAGTGTACGGGTATTGTGTACTTGTAGATGGGCTTATCTTGAACGGAAACAAGTTCGAAGGAGAGGTGCCAAGTTCCTTGGCCAAATGCCAATCCTTGATAGTACTTGATCTGGGAAACAACCAGTTAAGTGGCACATTCCCTCGTTGGTTAGGATATCTTCAAAAGTTGCAGGTTCTTATCCTTAGATCAAACAATTTACAAGGTACCATTGAAACCCCTGCAGCAACAGCATTCCTATTTCCTAGTTTGAGTGTTTTCGACATATCCAATAATGGCTTTGTAGGCCGTCTTCCTGGAAAATATTTTGAAACTTTCAATGCCATCAAAGACGAATACCAGGGCCCAAAACCAAAATTTGTGAATATCGGTGGTGTATATTACTACTATAGATTATCATCTTCAAGGCGTTTAACTATAGTCTTAGGTATTGACCTATCCAGTAACAAATTTGAAGGGGAGATTCCAGAAGTCATTGGTGACCTTAAATCCTTGAGGGTTCTTAACTTATCCCATAACAACCTCATTGGTCAAATCCCATATACTCTAGGAAATCTCTTCGAAATGGAATCATTAGATCTATCTTGGAACCGACTCATAGGAGAAATCCCTCAAAGCCTTACGAAATTGAATGGTCTAGCAATCTTAAATCTCTCACAAAACCATCTCGTGGGGCGTATTCTAGAAGGAGGTCAGCTTAATACGTTTTCAAATGATTCATATTATGGGAACCCAGGATTATGTGGGGATCCGCTATCCAGGGTCTGTGAAGATCTAAGTTCCCCACAAGTTGAAGCCAAGGAAGGAGAGTGGTTTTGCATGGAAGCGGTGATGTCAGGACTCGGATCTGGAACCCTACTGGGACTAGTGTGGGGATATCGCATGTTGTCAACCGGAAGACCAAAATGGTTCAATGCAATCGCTGATGCAGGAGGGAATAAAAGAAGAAAGAAGAGAAAACATCCGATACATATCAGGACACGAAATAGATTTTTGTTTTCGAATGATTCACCGAACTTTGAAAACAACAGTTAACCTACATGTTTTTCTTTTCTGAAGTTTGTGTGCATGATTGCATCGAAGATTTGTTTTAATTATAATATTATATACATTTTGAATATGTTGTCATGAAACAGTTGAAAGAACCTTGAATTCAAATATTGGACATGATGAGAAGTGAGAACGTGTAAATAGTTAGTCACTCGGTGCACAATTACTATTACTCTCAGGTAAACAAAAAATATGAAGGTGGTACGTTTTTTTTTTCTGTTCTTGCTTTTGGTAAAAATTAAAAGATTTGTTTTGAAGTAGGATTTAAATTTGTTTGACTAATATTTTAATCGAGAAAGTAGTATCATACAATTTGCCTTAATGTACGAGTGTACGCTGAGGCAAATTCGCATGTTATTACAAAATTTCGTATGTTGCAAAATCAAAGTTCGCATGTTAAAAAAAAACAACAAATCGATGTGTATTTGTAAACATGAATTCACATGTTATAAGTGAACATCAAAATCGCATGGTATAGAAAAACAACAAAATCGTATGTTATATATTCACAGTGTACTAGCGTAGTTAAACGCAATTGTACGTTAACCAACCCCTATTTTAATCATAAAACACATTTTTTGAGCCTCTATCTCCATCTAATAATTTAATCATAAAACACATTTTTCTTTAATTTAAGTTTACTTTTCAAAAACTCTAACATCCAACTCCCTATCTATTTCTCTACCATATTCACCATCACTTATTTAATTTTATTTACTTCTTTCTCTTTCCTACACACTCACTATGAAAATATGGAGGCATGGATATGAGCCTCTTAATATAGAGGTTTACTTTAACATCTATAAAACTTTCTCTGTTATAAAGATTCCAATGTAGTGGTGTTTTTGTTGTTTCCTTTAAATCTTCCTTTATATTATATAGAATGTATAAAAATAGAGGTTCCAATGTGAATGCTCTAATACTATACATAAGTGATAACTGACAGAGAAACTTACTTTTTGAGTCCCTATATTTTAGGGGCATTAACCATTTGAGTTCATAATCAAAAGTTTAACGCCATAAGTCCCTAAACGCTTCTTTTGTAAACATTTAAGTCCAAATTTTTAACTCCAGTTGAATTTTCTGTTAGTTTTCATGAGAGGACTAAAATGTCCTTATATTTAAAAAAAAACAATAAAACCTATCTCACGCACACTCAAAACTCTCTCTCTCTCTCTCCTTATACCTGCAAACACAATTTATAAAAATTCACTTACAATTCTGTGTTTTGTATCATCAATCATTCAACAATATCTCAAACCACACACGCTTCAAATCACAGACTCCGTTCAAACAACAATGGAACCACAAATCGCCTCAAATCACAAACTGAAAATCCTTGTGGAAAAACCCTACAATAACCGACTAATCAACAATAATCGGCCACTAAATCCACTAACCGAAAACTTGTATTTTTGACGATTAACATACACCACCATCACCACAATAAACCATTGATTTGCCTTGGTTCGGATCTGTGTAATTGCTTCGGATCTATGGAGATAGTGGTGCGATTTGGTTCGGATCTGTGGAGATAGTGGTGCGGTGGTGCGGATGATGGTGGTGGTGGTAGGATGTTTATATGAGAGAGAGAGAGAGAGAGAGAGAGAGAGAGAAGAAAGAGAGAGTGTGTGTAAATATGATTCTCAAACACATAATATATAATGTAATAATTAGTTTATAGAGTAAACTGTATTTTGGTCCCTGAGGTTTGGCCAGTTTTGTCATTTTAGTCCAAATCTCAAAGTTTTTCCATTTAGGTCCCGGTGGTTTCATTTTTTTGCCATTTTGGTCCAAAAGTGAAATTAGGTCAGATTTCTAAAAGAAAAACTTGGATTGTTTCCTTTTCCTCAGGGGCATTTTTGTCCTTTTAGGGGTGTTTGGGGTTTATTAATGCTTAAATGACCAAAATGCCCATGAGAAAAAGGACAAAAACCAGGTTTTTCTTTTAGAAATCTGACATGATTTCACTTTTGGAGCCAAAATGGCAACAAAAATGACACGACAAGGACCCAGATTCAAAAACTTTGAGATTTGGAATAAAGTGGCAAAACTAACCAAACCTCAGGGACCAAAATGGCGAACTTGATGGTTCGTACGGGTTAGTCCAGTTTGTGTAAAGTGACGATTTCGTCCTTGTGCTTCCGGATCCGAGATCTTCTTGACAACGCCTCGTTCCACTTCTTAGTGAACGAAACATACGTCATTAGTCCGTATTTTGTGTAAAAATCAATGTTTTAAAAGGTTTTACTCAGCCTAACACTTGGTGAGTCGAAATCATAGAGATTTCTAGTTTAGGAGCCGAAGCTAAGCCCAAATACACTCGATTAGCGTAGATCTAAGTGAAAAGAAGAAGTTTTATAGAAAAAGATGAAGATTTCATAAACAGAAGAGATTTGATGAAAAAAAGGTAATCGTTGTGCAAAGTCGTAGTAAAAGCGTTGTTGTTTGCACAAAACGGGTTGATTCTTACTTGGAAATCAAAGGTTTTCGGTTTTGGGAGCTTTCGGGCGAACTTGCAGCAAGGAGAGCATGAATGGAGGTGCTGGGTATTTATAGGTAGGAGAAAATAAGCTGGTGGAGACCAAGTGCGGGCGAACTTGGCCAGTTTGCTTGAACTTTGTGCAAGTTCGAGCGAACTTGCTAGATTTGGAGGATTCTGAAGGCCTGGTCAAGTTTGGGCCATGTTGTGGCAATTCCACCCAGAAGGTAATGGGTTACTCCTACAGCACGTCCTTGTACAATGCTTAAGGCTCTCGGTGTGGTAGCAGGAGCAACTTTTAATTTATTATGAGCCCAACAATGAGGAGAAGCAAATACAATGGGTACGCCAATCAATAAGATTGATGAAGTAGCAATTAATGCAAAAACAGCCAATTGGAAAGCAGATACTGATATCTTGGCAGCATTTCGAGTAACTCCTCAACCTGGAGTTCCACCTGAAGAAGCAGGGGCCGCAATAGCTGCCGAATCTTCTACTGGTACATGGACAATTTCGTGGGCTAACAGGGAAAGTACAATCTATAAATCCATCGTGGGGTGTAGAGGGTTTTGATCCTTTTGTTCCGGGAAGAATAGCCTCTCATCATATTGCGGCAGGGACTTTGGGCATATTAGCAGGTCTATTCCCCCAACTTCGGCCGAACTTGGCCTGGTGGCTAAGTTTTGTTCGTTATTTTTGCGTTAGGTGTTCGTTTGGCGATTCGGTTCGTATTAGATAGTTATATTAAGCGTTTTAGCGAAACGTTAAGCGTTGCGTTGATAATATAAATGCGATTTAGGATTTGTGCGAGTGAGAGCGTTGCGAGAGCGAGTACAACCACAAAACATAAAGCACACATAACACATTTAAAAACATAATGTAACATAATTAACTGCGGTGTGATGCGATGTGATAAGCGATATCGAAGGCACAAGTAGTCATTGTACAACAACACACTCGGCTCTTAAGGTACCGTAGTTACTTGTGGTTGTGTTGAATTAGCGTTTAATAAGCATTTAGATGTAATATTGTTGTGACAAAATACCTTTAGTAAACATAAACCATTCCCTTAATCAAATCTCGGATTACAATAACGGGTATAAACAAAATTGACAGGAAAAAGATAACAACGAAAATTACGAGTTTTTACAGTCTCCCCTACTTTACGAAATTTCGGCCCGAAATTTAAGTAGTGGCCGTAACAAAGAGATGTGGATATTTAGCATTCATATCACTTTCCAATTCCCAATTGAACTCGCACCGCGTTTTCCTTCCCATCAGACTTTCACAATAGGAATGCGAGAGCGTCGAAGTTTCTTGGTCTCTCGATCCATGATTTCTACCGGCTTTTCCATGAAGTGAAGAGTCTCGTTTATCTCAAATCCTCGAGTGGTACATGAAGATTTTCTTCGGCTAGGCATTTCTTGAGGTTTGAGACGTGGAAAGTCGGATGTACGTTGTTAAGTTCTACGGGTAGTTCGAGTCGATAGGCCACTTTGCCAATTCTTTTCAGAATCTTAAAGGGACCCACGTATCGTGGCACTAGTTTCCCTTTCTTTCCAAATCGGATCACTCCCTTCCAGGGTGCAACCTTTAAAAGTACATGATCTTCGATTTCGAACTGTAGGGGCTTGTGGCGTTTATCGGCATAACTCTTTTGGCGACTCCGAGCTTTCAAGAGATTGTCTCTGATTTGGAGGATTTTGTCTGTCGTTTCTTGTATTAACTAGGGACCGGTGATTTGTGCTTCTCCGATCTCGTGCCATGCAATAGGCGATCGACATATTCTTCCTCACAGTGCCTCAAAAGGTGCCATTTGAATACTAGCATGATAACTGTTATTGTATGAAAATTCTACTAAAGGTAAATGCGTATCGCAATTACCACCAAAATCTATGATGCACGCACGAAGCATGTCTTCGAGGGTGCGGATCGTGGGCTCAGTCTAACCGTCGGCCTGAGGATGAAAAGCGGTACTGAAATTAAGCGTAGTACCGAGAGCGGATTGAAAAGTCTCCCAGAGACGTGAGGTAAAGCGACCATCACGGTCAGAGATGATGTCACGAGGCGTCCCGTGTCGACAAATGACTTCGTCGGTATAGATTCGTGCTAATCGTTCTACCTTATAGTCTTCTCGTATGGCAATAAAATGAGCAGATTTCGTAAGGCGATCGACGATAACCCAAATGCTATCTTGATCAGAGGAAGTGCGAGGGAGTTTCGTAACGAAGTCCATGGCTATGCTCTCCCACTTCCACATAGGGATTTCGGGTTGTTCGAGCAAACCAGAGGGCCTTTGATGCTCGGCTTTAACTTTCGAGCAAGTTAAACACTTTGAGACGTATAAAGCGATATCATTTTTCATGCCCGACCACCAATACTTAGGACGAAGGTCCTGGTACATCTTGTCGGCTCTGGGGTGAATGGAGTATCGAGATTTATGAGCTTCGGTCATTAGCAACTCTCGAAGATTGTTACAGCTAGGAATCCAAATACGGTCGAGATAATAATAAATGCCATTTTGATTTAACTACGAGTTGGGTTTCGGCTCACAATTCATTTCTTCTTGCAGGGTATTCTCATTAAAACGGGCAAACTGGGCGGAGCGAATCAGAATCTCGAGATTATTCAAAGCCTGAGAGTCTCGAACATATACCCATAGCTTCTCGGCTGAGAGCATCGGCTACGACGTTTGCTTTGCTGAGATGGTAGCGTATTTCACAATCATAGTCGTTGAGAAATTCAACCCATGTTCGTTGGCACATGTTTAGTTCTTTCTGGTTAAAGATACGTTGAGCTCTTATGGTCGGTGAAGAGCGTACACTTTGTACCATAAAGGTAGTGTCGCCATATCTTTAACGCAAAAATAACTGCACCGAGTTCGAGATCGTGGGTTGTGTAGTTCTTCTCGTGGATTTTGAGTTGTCGAGACGCATACGCGATAACCTTATCTCGTTGCATAAGAACGCAACCGAGGCCTAGGTTAGAGGCATCGCAATAAACAACGAAATCGTCGTCTCCATCGGGGAGTGCTAGAACGGGAGTGTCACAAAGCATACGCTTGAGAGTTTGAAAGGATTCCTGTTGTCGGAACTCCAAACAAAAGGTTTATCCTTATGAGTCAAAGAGGTAAGAGGCACGACGATTTTTGAAAAGTCGGCGATGAATCGGCGGTAGTAACCCGCCAATCCGAGGAAGGAACGGATTTCGGATGGATTCTTCGGAGTATTCCAACTCTTTACAGCTTCAATTTTGACGGGGTCAACGTGGATTCCTTGACTGTTAACGGTATGACCAAGGAATTGGACTTCATCGAGCCAGAATTCACACTTAGAGAACTTGGCATTAAGGCGATTTCCTTGAAGAAGTTTGAGAACTAAGTGAAGATGTCGCGCGTGTTCGGCTCTTGACTTCGAGTAAATAAGGATGTCATCGATAAACACAATGAAAAAACGATCCAAGAAGGCTTTACACACACGACAATCAAATCCATGAAGACCGCGGGTGCATTTGTGAGACCAAAAGGCATGACCACGAATTCAAAATGGCCATAACGAGTACGAAAGGCGGCTTTCAGAATGTCTTCTTCGAGTACACGTAACTGATGATATCCGGAACGTAAATCAATCTTCGAAAACAAGTAGCACCTTGAAGTTGGTCAAATAAATCATCGATTCGAGGAAGAGGGTAGCGGTTCTTTATCGTGAGTTTGTTAAGTTCACGATAGTCGATGCACATTCGAAACGTCCCATCTTTCTTTTTCACAAAAAGAACGAGTGCGCCCCATGGTGAAGTTCTCGGGTGATGAAGCCTTTATCAAGAAGCTCTTAAAGTTGGCTAGATAGCTCGCGCATTTCGGATGGTGCAAGGCGATAGGGAGGTTTAGTGACGGGTGTAGCACCGGGGATTAAATCAATACGGAATTTGACATCACGAGTAGGGGGTAACCAGTTAAATCGTCGGGAAAAACTTTAGGAAATTCACAAACAACAGGTACGTCTCTCAAGGTTTTCTTTTCCTTCTCTGGGTTCACGATGTGGGCTAGGAAAGCAACGCATTGCTTTCGCAGACACTTTCTTGCTTGGGTACATGACAGAAGCATCAACTTCTTTGAGGTGTTTCACGGTAAACATATAGTTGATCACCGTTTGAGAGAGGGAAACGAATCATCTTATAAAAATAACTTCAGCACGATTTTCACGAAGGAAATCCAAGCCCACTATGATATCGAAGCTACCTAATTGCATAGGTATGAGATGGATCGAGAAGACGTGGTTGTTGAGATGAGAGTACAACCACGTAAGACGAAGTTAACGGTAACGGTTCTTCGGTGGCGACTTCAACATCGAAAGTCTTTGGGAGTTTAACGCGTTTACATTTTAAAAGCTTTTCGAATTCTTATGATACAAAACAGTTGTCGGCACCAGCATCAAATAAACAAGAAGCGTAAATACCATTAACAAGGAACGTACCATTGACAACATAATTGTCGTTCTGAGCCTGCCGGTGATTAAGATTGAAGGCTCTTCCATGCAAGCCTGTGGTTGCTGCTGCTGCTGCGGCTGTGGTGGCTATGGCTGAGGCTGCTGCTGTGGTTATTGTTTCACGGCACGGTTTGGCAGACATTACTAAAGTGGTTCAGATCACCCAAGTGTAGCAAGCACGTGCTTTTGGGACTGGTGCTTGCCCACGTGCTTGCTGCTAGGGCTCTGCTGGTTGGTTTGAGGAGCACGAGGTGGTGCTTGTAGCGCTACTGGTGCTTGAGAAGCTTGCTGACAAGGACTAGTACGGCGGCTGACAGTGAAATGGCCGTAGATATTGTAGTTGGTACAGAAACGACAATTGCCTCCAACTGGGTGATGGTAGGTACACTTTGAGCATAGCGGTGAGGACGAGTGTACGCACGTTTTGCAGGTGGTGCGTTTGGTGTAGCAGCCTGAAACGACTGAGCTTCAATGGTGCAACATTTGCACAGTTCTTGCTTGGGTTCCCTCTTTTGCGACCTCGGTGATTCGAATTTGATTCTTGAGACGGCCTACGTGTTCGGTGATAGCTTGATTCGCGACTTTGCTGTGGCTCTTGAAGTAACCAGTCCTGGACACGTTTGTCCTGATTTCAGCTGCAAGCTGAAAAGTCTCTTCGATGGTAGTAGGACGCGCTGCTTGGACAAAATTCGGAACGCAGTCAGGTAGAGCACGGAGGTACTTTTTGATTGCTTTTTCAGTGGTGTCCACCTGACTGGGACAGATGATGCTTAACTGCTTGAAACGGCAGTGAGACCTGCATTGTCGGGTCCATCTTGCTTAATATCCCAAAATTCATTCTCCAGTTTCTGAACTTCGTGGGGAGGACAGAACTCTTTCACCATAACTGCCTTGAGTTCCTCCCACGTGAGCCCGCAAGCCTCATCATTTCTGCGCCTGTTGCGCTCTGTGGTCCACCAATCAAGTGCCCTTGATGCAAACACACCGGTAGCGTTGATGGTGCGGAGATTGTCGGGACATCCGCTTTGGCGGAACGTGACCTCAATGGAGTTGAACCAATGAAACATCGCACTTGGTCCGTCTGTACCAGTGAAAGTAGGAGGTCCGCACGCTTTGAATTGCTTGAAGTTGAACGAGGACTTTGGCGCGTCGGTTTTGGAATCTACCGATGAGTTGCTGCTGACAGCCTGAATTTCGCTAACAATCTAGGGAATCACTTTGGCCATCTGCTTGGCCACGAGCGAGGCGATACGCTTGTCAGCATTGTTGCGCTGAATGTTCCTCTTAGTGTGAGATCCCATGGAAGACATCTACATGAAGGATTTGATTGGATGAGATTCGATTACAGGAGGTTTATATTCAAAAGTTTACTATTATTATTATTGTTCAAATAAGGCACAAAATCACATATTCACGTAGGCAAGTAAACATGTAGGCACACAAGCACATAGTCACATAAGCACATAAGCACGTAGTCACATAATACACGTAAGCATATATTTTGCACGTATTCACATTCTCATAAGTAAAGCATAGCGTGTTCGAGAGTTAGCGAGGTAATGTAGCGCGGTTGCGTGTAGAAGTACAGTTCATACTACGCTATATTAGAGACTAATACAGCGGACGAGGTTGGTGTAGCGTATCGTAAGCGGGATGCATTAGTTGGATTATCTGCTATTTTATTAGTGTTTTAGATTGCGAGCGTTGTGCGAGTAATGCATGTATCGATAGAGCGTAAAAGCGATAAATCGATAAAGCAAAGAAGAAATCCACAAAATTCAAATACATATATAATAAAACTCGATGATGCGTAAAATCGGCGATTGCAGGCTTAAATCAATTTTGGAGCATCCTGGGTTTTGAGACAGCGACTACCCAAAGTGGTTCGAGAATTCTCTGAGTTCGGACACACGATTTGGCCTAACAGAAAAATGCTCTCGCCGTACAACGGTTAACGGAATTTATCCTTCCAGTTACGTCGTGTTCCGAGTCATCGAAATAATCGAGACTTTGGTGAGACTGAAAATCGAGGAGTGGAACTAGTTATTAAGATGCGGGTTTCACCCCTAACTTAACAACTTCATTCCTAGTTGTGGTTATGCTCACTGATCAAATCGGGAGTTCCACTAGATAGAAATGGAGATTTCCGTCGAGGTTGTATATCACTCCTAACTCAACGAAGGTATCTCGTGCGATAGAGGATGTACGGAGTGAATGATCTTACCAAGAGTTCTTGGTTTTCACACCTAATCTCGACTTGATCACTCGTTTTGTGTGATACGAGCGTTCTTCACGTGTATTGTGGCAGCTTTAGGAAAAGCATACGTAGTTTAAAAGTCCATTTCAAAGATGTATGATCAAGTTCGGGCGAAGTTGGCCAACTTCGAACGAACTTGATCTTCGAGCGAACTTGTTTAGTTTTTGAGGGGACCGAGTCAACTTCGGGCGAACTTGGTCAAGTTCGAGCGAACTTGGTCAAGTTCAGGCGAACTTGGCCAATTTCGAGCGAACTTGCCCCAACTTCGGGCGAAGTTGTCAGTTCCTATCGGTTTCGGGCGTTTAGTCGATGCTATAACGGTCTGTTTTGGTATCCTTAACTATAGACTAGGTCAAACATGACAGTTCTAACTAATTTTTCCCTATAGTTATGGCTCTGATACCAATCTGTCACACCCCAACCGATGGTAGAAACATCGGGGCACGACACTAGGCGAATCAGATTGCTCAAGAGAATCCATAACAACTATTTAAGCGATAATATTTAAGCGTTAAAATATCCCATACTATCAAACATAAAATCCTCAAATAATTATTACAAATATCAAATAATCTCTTAAACATAAATCCAATCTGAACTTCCCTAGATTTCTATTAGGTGCGTTTCTAAAGATAGATCCTAATCCTTTGCAACGAGAATCATCAACTTTCACATACGTTAAAATAAAGTCAATAAATTAAGTAAAGGTGAGCATACAGGTTTGCATACATAATAGATATAAAAGCGTTTAGCATACACCGCATGACATACGTAAGAGATGTGAACTATGTATCTGCTTAGATTCAAGTAAACCAACAAACCGCGAGTGCGAGGCACGCGAACAAGTGTCCATGTCCTAAATTGAAAAATAAATGCGAAATAAAATGCGAGCCTTAACATGTAACAACTTGGAAATTCGTTGTTATCTTTTTCTCTGTTATCGATTGTATCTATCCTTTGTAAATCCAAGATTCGCTTATTAATGAAGTTTATGTTAACTAAATTATGATTGTGTATGTTATATCGCATCTAATCGCTTACTAAATCGCATCGCTAATCTCATCGCATCACAAATCGCAATTATTTATGTGGTTTTATATTATTTATGTGTTATGTGTGTTTGTGATTACTATTACGCTCGCTATCGCATCGCTCTCGCACTCTCGAATCGCTAAATCGCACTATTATACCAAGTATTACGCTTAACGCTTTACTAAAACGCTTAATATAACTAATTAATATTAACCGAATCGCCAAACGAACTTTTAACGTGAAATAAACGAAGAAAACCCAACTTTTGGGTCAAGTTCGCTCGAACTTGGTGTTACCAAGTTCGGCCGAACTTGACTAGCCAATTAAGCTCCTCAGAAACCTCAAGTTCGCTCGAACTTAACCTCAGGGAGGTCAAGTTCGGTCGAACTTGGCTCTCTTTCTCTCAGAACCCTACAAGTTCGCGCGAACTTGTAAAAATTTGTACAAGTTCGGCCGAACTTGACTCCACCAGCCCGCATCTTTGCCTTCACCTATAAATACTCAGCTCATTCCTCTCATTTGAACTTGCTGTAAGTTCGCCCAGAGCTCTCAAAACCCGAAACCTTCGTGTTATAAGTAAGAATCATTCCATTTCAACTACAACAACGTTTATCAATGTTTTACAAAGGTTTCAACGATTTTGGCACAAGGCATTGCCTTCGTTTTTCATCAAATCTTCTCTGTTTACGAAAATCTTCATCTTTTACATAGAACTTCTGTTTTCCACTCAGATCTATGTCTAGATCTGAGCAAAACCTTTAAAGTGTTGATTTTTACACAATATTCGGACTAATGACGTATGTTTCGTTCACTTTTTAGTGGAACGAGGCGTTGTCAAAGCTAAATCTCAGATCCGGAAGCACAAGGACGAAATCGTCACTTTACACAAGCTGGACTAACCCGTATGAACTTTCAAGTTCGCCCAGATTAGCCCGAGCTTTTGTAAAATGGCTAAGTTCGCTCCAAAAGACCTCTCCAGCCTAAGTTTTACTTAGTGGCTTAAGGTTGGAGGGATGGGCACTCGATTTACTCAGCAAACGACGCGAAAACGCAAGATTTTGGACCGAAAACATCAAGTTCGCTCTAGAATCACCAGCTCACCAGGTCAAGTTCGACCGAACTTGTACCCATATTGGGTCAAGTTCGACCGAACTTGGGTATTCATCACCAAAAATCCTACAAGTTCGCCTGAACTTGCCTTGCCTTCTCAGTAAGGTTTTCCCACAAGTTCGACAGAACTTGGGTATTCAGCACAAAAAATCCTACAAGTTCGCCCGAACTTGCCTAGTTTCTTAGAAACTATACAAGTTTGCCCGAACTTCCTTCTCAGTAAGGTTTTCCCACAAGTTCGCCCGAACTTGACAAGTTTCTCAAAGAAACTCATCAAGTTCGACCAAACTTGACACTAAACCACCCAAAACCATAGAAGTCCGTTCGAACTTCATGTGTTTACACACAAGTTCGCCCGAACTTGGCTATTGCTCAACTCAAACTTCACCGTTTCAGCTTTTCGGAAGATTGATGCACTTATGTTCGTTTACAGGATGATCTGGCGCACTCCACAACTCTCCTCAGAATCTTAAGTCTTACCAAAACGCACCTACAGTGAGTATACTTGACCCATTTTTGCTTTAATGCACTTTTTGGGTGTTACACACATTCCTATATCAAAATTCACTTCACAAATCAAGACTGTTTATCGCATGCAAATAATCTGATTGTATATGTGTAATATTCGTCGAAAACGGGTTTCAAAACCCGCTTCGTTTATTAATCAAATATTCAGTTATAAGTTTCGTTGCATATTTATTGTTCAGATTAATTTTAGACAACACATAATTAATAAATATATTAGAATTTAAAAACCATAATTTATAACTAATAATAATAAGTATAAAAAAATAATAATAGGGTAGCCGGGTTTCGAACCCGGGTCGCCCACAAAGACAAACGACACACCACACCGCTCCGCCACACACTTCTTTTGTGTTTATACCGAAACAAATAACATTTATAATAAAAACCGAAAGTCAAATCTGTAAAACAGCGCGCCAGAACTCGCAATCACCGGAGAAACCTAAACTCCGCGATTTTGGCTATTTTTCCTTTGACTGAAACGGATAAACTGATTTCGACATCAGCTTATAACAGTCGCCGGCAATCAATTTTAGTTAAAAACCATCGGAAATCTTAATCGCGATTGTTGACCTCAATTCAAACCCAAATCAGCTGCCCTCTTATAAATACCCACTCCAACCTCCTGTAAACCTTTCGCTCAGAACCGAACTCTTTTTCCGAAGCTTTTATCCCTTCCAAAGCACGTCGCCGGAGTTTCTTTGACCTCGCCGGAATATCGCCGGAATCACTGAACAGAAAACGCAGTTGTCTTCAGACGGTATAATTGCCTAAACCTCCATGCTATCTCTTGATTTATAGTTTAATTGTTCAAACCAATAATCGAAACTGTTAAAACAGTTCACTCAGCCGGAAATCGCAAATCAGAGCCGACGAAATCTTGTCGGAAATCTAAAGAAAACTCTCTTCTATTCTATTTTCAATCAATTATAAGTTGTTAGTTGATTAAACAAAACAATCGGGTTTCACTGTTCTGTGTTCTTCACATTGAAGAAGATGAAGTTGAACAAGTGTATTAGTATAATTAAAATCGGATATTTAACCGGGTTAGACACACAGTCCAGCGGTGGACTGTGTGCAAATACAATACACACGTCCCGAGTTCGAATCGCGCATGCTACCGACTTTCTGAAATAAAACCAACATTTTAAAACCTATTCAGATCAATCCACAGAATGTATATAAGAGTATATAATCCAGTAGTTAAGCAGATTAGACACACAGCCCAACTGGTTGGGTGTGCGACTCGAACCAGGAGGTTCCGAGTTCGACTCCAGGTCTCTGCAACCGGTTCGGCCATATTAAATCATTTTTAATAAAAACTAAATAAGGTTAAAGTTAATTAGTATATATATATAATTAAAATAGAGAATATTTCGGGTTAGAACGTAGCTCAGTTGGTAGAGCTGCGTGCACACAAACGAAAGGTCCCGAGTTCGATCCCACGCACCGCATGGAAAACACAGTCTGACCGGTCAGACCCGGTCAATGTCAGAAAGTCAACCCATTTTTTTATTATTTTTATTTATTTATTTAATTGAAAAATTATTTAAAAATACTTAAAAGTAAGATTTTAAAGTTAGAAAATTTCATTAAACTCACAAAAATAAATCTAAAAATCCCACTAAAGAGCACTAATTAAAAATATTAATCTCAAATAAAATTTACTTATTTATCGAATCATTTCGTTATTATTTAGGTTAGTTTTTCCCTCTCGGTTGAATCATAAATTCGTGCGCATTCATCGTCATCAAAGAACGCACCCACTGTGAGTGAATCTCTATCAATTCCCCGTTTTAATCATGTTTTGGGGTGTATCATGTGTCGTATAATTCTTTTATTTTATTTAAACATTTGTGCATACATATATCAATGTGATCAAATGTGTATCAATTGTTGTGTGAATTATATGTAGATTGGATTTATCATTTTCAGTGCACGCATTTCATTAGGCCCATCAGTTCCCCGTGGGATACGGGTTGAGCATCAGGAGCCTCATTAGATCGGCTCCGTTTGATTGAGCCTTGATCTCACATACATCATCATTCATGTCATATACTCATCCAAAGTGGTTTGTGATTGTTTATCTATATATGTTTGCTCACATGTGATTATTGCACGAATTTTCTTTATTAAATAAAACAAGAAATTAGTAAAAAAATATTTTATCAAGGTTCACTCGCCAACTTTTGTTGACCCAAAATCTCCCCGTTTTACACATGATACAGGTGATCCAGCTGAGACAGGAAACACTTAGGAAGGCCTAGAAGAATAAACAAGTTTAGGCTTTGGAATAATTATGTAGTTTCATTTTCTTGTAATTGTACGAATTTTGTTTTGGATATTTAAGTTTGTAATTTGAATTTAATAAATATGAAACATCTTAGTAAACATCATGAGCTTTGGTGATAACCCAATTATGCCCGACTTTTATTCCGCTGCGGGTCGGGGTGTGACAGATTGGTATTAGAGCTTGTGACTATAGGGATATAGGATAGGTTATTAGACCCTTAGAGCCTATACTATAGTTGATTAATTTTAATTGTTTATGCGTTACATGCAAAATTCATGATGTTTATATGTTTCATGTTTATTTTCACACCAATGTTATGCAAGCACACTCACAAATACATGTTATTATACAATGCTTATCATGAATCATATCCTCATAACATATCATATCCATGAGAGCACACACCTCACGATTTCCATGATTTTTGCAATGATTTTTTTTGAATTTTTAAATCACATCAAAGTGAGTTCTCATGACGGGCATGTAGTAACTGGAGGGTACGAGTACCGGTAGTCGGAACGTCCTGTCTAGGCTTGGCATTCGTATAAATCCAAAATAAAGGACCAGTTTGCCTACCTGGGACTAACGATGAGAGTACGAAGGACCTATTAGGCCAAAGCATGCTATACCAAACGTTGTGTGAGCTAACCCCACTTTGAGTTGTCATTGTGTCTACACCTGGACACCCTCCTACCATACATCTCGCAATCATATTTTACGATTTTCATTCGGGTGGTGCGAGTGTTAATCCGCCAACACCAATGTGAATCCTACCAAGCCCAATAGTCATGGGGGCCCACATGACTACACAGGCGATGGTATGGGGGACATTGGAGGCCCAAACATGAGCAAACCCAAGACATCCTATGGATGTAGTTAAATTATTGCCAATTATGTTGTTTTTCATTCTTTTTACGACACATGACACCTAGAAAATTCTTAAACTCACAATCTTCCTATGTATGTTCCTGTAGATGTCGGCTAGGCAACTAAGTGGAGGTAGAAAGTCAGGAAGATCAAAGAATGCTTGGCCACACAAATTGCTAAACAAATGGCCGCAGTGCTTCCTGACATCGTGATTCAAGTTTAACAAGCTCTCACCGCAAATCCCATCAACCCTCCCAATCAAGAAGACCAGAGCGTCGCCAACCCTCCTTCCAAAAAGTGCTCCTACAAACACTTCAAATCTTGCGATCCCCAAAATATGACGGGACCGAAGGTGTTACCGCCCTCCTTCACTGGTTTGAAGAAATGGAAAACACTTTCCTCAATTCGATTGTCCCGAGGATCGCAAGGGACGTTATGCAACTAGAAGACTGTTTGGGGTAGCCCTTACCTGGTGGAACACGGAAAAGGGTAAGCGAGGAGTTGAAGATGCCATGGCCTTAACATGGGAAGAGTTAAGGGAACTCATGACAAGACGCTTCTGTCCAAGAAGCGAAATTAAAAAGCTGGAAGACGAATTCCACACACTGAAACAAAAGGAAGGAGATCACACTTCCTATAACAAGAGATTTCTCGAGCTGAATCAGATGATCCCCAACTTGTTCACCCCCTTGTACCGCTTAGTCGAACACTACATTCGAGGCCTCCCCTCAAAAATCCAAGATTCGGTTTTAAGCACTTCGCCTGCAACACTTGAAGCCGCAATGGAATTAGCTACAGAACTCACTGAGAATCGCATCCGAAACGGCAAATTCAAAGATGAAGAAGAAGAAAGCACCCATTGAGGTCCCAACTCCAAACCACCCCGTCTCCTCCTCGAAGTTTGCTGGTAAGAGGAAACGAAACAACAAGAATTTTGCTGTCACTCAAACCAACCCTCCTATCACTACTGCACCAATCACCCAAATTGCTCCTTCAGCTGCACCATTCAAAAGGCCATACACCGGCCCACACCCAAAATGCAACCGCTTGTCAATACCATTACCCTCCCGAAAACCCCTGCCAACATTGCACAAGCTGTGGCCGTGCGGGTCACACCATCCAAACCTGCCGTACTCTTCAACGAATGAACCGCAATCAACCTCCAACCCAAACCCACAATCAGATAGTGGGCCAAGCCCAACAACCCTTACTTCTACGACCCACACAACACGTAGCCCAACCTTACTACCAACCCAACTACCCCATGATGCAACCCATGCGAGCTTGTTACAACTGTGGGGACCCAAACCACTTCAGGAACACATGCCCACAGCCTAGTGAACATCATTCATGCCCAAGCTCATGCAAACCCAGTAAACCAAGCTAACCAAGCTCCCCCACCTGCCAGAGGGAGAGCTTTCAATATCAATGCCATTCAAGCCAGGGCTGACAACAACGTGGTCAACGGTACGTTTCTCATCAATGGTAGTTATGCATCCATATTATTCGATACTTGTGCGGATAAGAGCTTTGTGTCCTTAGAATTTGAACCTATCCTCAACCAAACTCGTGTTAATCTCATGGAATCTCTAACGGTGGAAGTTGCTGACGGAAAACCCGTTTCATTAAATTCTATTATACTCAATTGTACCTCACTCTAAACGATCACGACTTTCCAGTTGACCTCATTCCTATGAAGTTGGGAAGTTTCGATGTTATAATCGGTATGGACTGGCTCAGCCAGCATCACGCTGAAGTAGTGTGCCGCGAAAACTTCATTCGCATTCCTCTTGCAGACGGTCAGACCCTACATATTTTTGGGGAAACCCCTTCAAAAGGACTCAAATTAATGACCTGCCTTCAAGCACGAAGATATCTCCGCAAGAACTATGTCGCATTCCTAACTCACGTCGTCAAAAAGGGAACCAAGGAGAGGAAACTCGAAGACATCCCAGTTGTGAAAGAATTCCCACAAGTCTTTCCCGACGAGATTTCAGGACTTCCTTCTGTGAGAGAAGTCGAATTCCACATCGATCTTGTACCTGGCGCTACACCAGTCGCAAAATCACCTTATAGGTTAGCCCCATCCAAAATGCAAGAGCTGGCCAGTCAACTGCAAGAGCTGACTGACAAAGGATTCATACGTCCTAGCTCATCGCCTTGGGGTGCACCTGTTCTTTTTGTGAAGAAGAAAGATGGAACTTTCGCATGTGCATCGATTATAGAGAACTCAACAAGTTAACGGTTAAGAATCGCTATCCACTACCTCGCATTGATGACCTCCTTGACCAACTTCAAGGCGCCACCTGCTTTTCAAAAATCGACCTTCGTTCTGGTTATCATCAGCTCAGAGTGCATGAAGAAGATATCCCAAAGACCGCCTTCCGGACTCGTTATGGTCATTACAATTCATGGTCATGCCATTCGGTTTAACCAACGCCCCCGCTGTCTTCATGGATCTAATGAATAGGGTATGCAAACCCTACCTCGACCATTTCGTCATAGTCTTCATCGACGATATCCTTATCTACTCCAAGTCTAAATCCGATCATGAACGACACCTTCGACTCATCCTTACACTCTTAAGGACTGAAAAGCTCTACGCTAAGTTCTCAAAATGCGAATTCTGGTTAGGAGAAGTACAATTCCTTGGACATGTCGTCAATGACAAGGGAATTCATGTCGATCCTTCAAAAATCAAGGCAGTGCAGGAATGGCAAGCGCCACGTACCCCTACCGAAGTAAGGTCATTTTTGGTTTGGCTGGTTCCCTTCGCCGCTTCATTGCCAATTTTTCCCGTATTGCTGTACCACTCACGGCCTTGACTCATAAAGGAAAACCCTTCATATAGGGACCTAACAAGAGGAGGCTTTCCAAACTTTAAAGCAAAAACTCTGTGACCACCTATCCTCACACTCCCTGAAGGTTGCGATGACTTTGTAGTGTATTGCGACGCATTAGGGCAAGGGCTAGGTTGTGTATTAATGCAAAGAGGAAAAGTGATAGCCTATGCTTCTAGGCAATTCAAACCACCCACGACCTGGAACTTGGAGCCGTTGTGTTCGCTCTCAAGATATGGAGACATTACCTCTATGGTACCAAGTGTGAAATATACACTGACCACAAAAGTCTCCAACATATCTTCAACCAGAAGGAGTTGAATATGAGGCAACGAAGATGGGTCGAACTCCTCAACGACTACGACTGTGAAATTCGTATCATCCTGGCAAGGCAAACGTGGTGGCCGATGCGCTCAGTCGAAAAGGTTATGCGAACTCCATTCGTCTTCTATGTTCGTAAATCATAACCGACATCAAAGATCGAATCCGGTCAGCTCAACATGTTTCTGTAACAGAAAATGACGTACGCAATGAGCTGTCATGCGGAGCTGAACTCAAAATCGAAACCAAATCCGACGGTATTCTATACTATTTAAATCGCATATGGATTCCTGATCGCGATAACCTTCATGATTTCCTCATGAATGAGGCGCACAAAACACGATACTCTGTACACCCAGGAGCCGACAAGATGTATCAAGACCTACGATACACCTACTGGTGGCCTGGCATGAAAAAGGATATCGCTGTTTTTGTTTCCAAGTGCATTACCTGTTCCAAAGTAAAAGCTGAACATCCAAGACCTTCAGGACTTCTAGTCCAACCCGAAATACATGTATGGAAGTGGGAAAACATAACCATGGATTTCATTACCGGGTTACCTCGCACCTCCAGTGGGTATGACACCATATGGGTAATAATCGATCGTCTTACAAAGTCATCTCATTTCATTCCGATTCGCGAGGACTTCAAGAACGAGAAGTTAGCTCGTATCTACATCAGCGAGATCGTAAGCCGTCATGGTGTACCTTTAAGCATCATTTCAGACCGTGATGGTCGTTTCACTTCACGAACATGGCGAGCTGTACAAACCGCCTTGGGTACACGATTAGACCTCAGTACCGCTTTTCATCCAACTGATGGTCAATCTGAACGCACCATCCAAACCCTTGAAGACATGCTGCGAGCATGTGTCATAGACATCAAAGGGAACTGGGACGCTCACCTACCATTAGTGGAATTTTCGTACAATAATAGCTATCATTCAAGTATCGGCATGGCTCCTTTCGAAGCTTTATATGGTCGTAACTGCCGATCTCCAGTATGTTGGCACGAAATTGGGGAAGCGCAAATCACCGGTCCAGAATTAATTCAAGAAACAACCGACAAGGTCATTCAAATTCGAAACAATCTTCTAGCGGCTCAAAGTCGTCAAAAGAGTTATGCAGAAAACGACGAAAGCCCTTGGAGTTTGACATTGGTGATCAAGTACTTTTAAAAGTATCACCGTGGAAGGGAGTGGTTCGTTTTGGCCAAAAGGGAAAGCTAGCACCATGCTACGTAGGACCTTTCAAGATACTTGAAAGAGTAGGTCCTGTAGCATACAAGCTTGACCTACCAGAAGAACTCAACAGAATTCATCCCACATTTCACGTATCAAACTTGAAAAAGTGTCTTGCCGATGAAAATCTCCACATTCCTCTAGAAGACATACAAGTCGATGAATTAATGCACTTCGTTGAAAGACCAGTAGAAATCATGGACTTCGGAGAGAAGCGTTTAAGGCGAAGTCGTATTCCAATTGTCAGGGTACGTTGGGAGTCGAAACGAGGACCCGAGTTTACTTGGGAACGTGAAGACTCAATGCGTGAAAATACCCGCATCTCTTTCCAGTTACCACTGCTGCTTAAATTTCGGGACGAAATTCCTAAAAGTAGGGGATACTGTAACATTCGTCGAAAAATGGGTTTCAAAACCCGCTTCGTTTATTAATCAAATATTCAGTTATAAGTTTCGTTGCGTATTTATTGTTCAGATTAATTTTAAACAACACATAACTAATAAATATATTAGAATTTAAAAACCATAATTTATAACTAATAATAATAAGTATAAAAAAATAATAATAGGATAGCCGGGTTTCGAACCTGGGTCGCCCACAAAGACAAACACACACCACACCGCTCCGCCACACACTTCTTTTGTGTTTAATTCCGAAACAAATAACATTTATAATAAAAACCGAAAGTCAAATCTGTAAAACAGCGCGCCAGAACTCGCAATCACCGGAGAAACCTAAACTCCGCGATTTTGGCTATTTTTCCTTTGACTGAAACGGATAAACTGATTTCGACATCGGTTATAACCGTCGCCAGCAATCAATTTTAGTAAAAACCGTCGGAAATCTTTAATCGCGATTGTTGACCTCAATTCAAACCCAAATCAGCTGCCCTCTTATAAATACCCACTCCAACCTCCTGTAAACCTTTCGCTCAGAACCGAACTCTTTTTCGAAGCTTTATCCCTTCCAAAGCACGTCGCTGGAGTTCTTTGACCTCGCCGGAATATCACCGGAATCACTGAAGAGAAACCGCAGTTGTCTTCAGACGGTATAATTGTCTAAACCTCCCTGCTATCTCTTGATTTATAGTTAATTGTTCAAACCAATAATCGAAACTGTTAAAACAGTTCACTCAGCCGGAAATCGCAAATCAGAGCCGACGAAATCTTGCCGGAAATCTGAAGAAAACTCTCTGTTTGGTATACCATATTGCTAAATCTTCACCTTTCTATTTTATTTTCAATCAATTATAAGTTGTTAGTTGATTAAACAAAACAATCGGGTTTCACTGTTCTGTGTTCTTCACATTGAAGAAGATGAAGTTGAACAAGTGTATTAGTATAATTAAAATCGGATATTTAACCAGGTTAGACATACAGTCCAGCGGTGGACTGTGTGCAAATACAATACACACGTCCCGAGTTCGAATCACGCATGCTACCGACTTTCTGAAATAAAACCAACATTTTAAAACCTATTCAGATCAATCCACAGAATGTATATAAGAGTAATATAATCCAGTAGTTAAGCAGATTAGACACACAGCCCAACTGGTTGGGCTGTGGCACTCGAACCGGAGGTTCCGAGTCGACTCCAGGTCTCTGCAACCGGTTCGGCCATATTAAATCATTTTTAATAAAAACTAAATAAGGTTAAAGTTAAAGTATATATATATATAATTAAAACAGAGAATATTTCGGGTTAGACACGTAGCTCAGTTGGTAGAGCTGCGTGCACACAAACGAAAGGTCCCGAGTTCGATCCCACGCACCGCATGGAATAAACACAGTCTGACGGTCAGACCCGGTCAACTGTCAGAAAGTCAACCCATTTTTTTTATTATTTTTATTTATTTATTTAATTGAAAAATTATTTAAAAATACTTAAAAATAATATTTTAAAGTTAGAAAATTTCATTAAACTCACAAAATAAATCTAAAAATCCCACTAAAGAGCACTAATTAAAAATATTAATCTCAAATAAAATTTACTTATTTATCGAATCATTTCATTATTATTTAGGTTAGTTTTTCCCTCGTCGGTTGAATCATAAATTCATGCGCATTCATCGTCATCAAAGAACGCACCCAGTGTGAGTGAATCTCTACCAATTCCCCGTTTTAATCATGTTTTGGGGTGTATCATGTGTCGTATAATTCTTTTATTTTATTTAAACATTTGTGCACACATCATTTTCGTGATCAAATGTGTATCAAATGTGTATCAATTGTTGTGTGAATTATATGTAGATTGGATTTATCATTTTCAGTGCACGCATTTCATTAGGCCCATCAGTTCCCGTGGGATACGGGTTGAGCATCAGGAGCCTCATTAGATCGGCTCCGTTTGATTGAGCCTTGATCTCACATACATCATCATTCATGTCATATACTCATCCAAAGTGGTTTGTGATTGTTTATCTATATATGTTTGCTCACATGTGATTATTGCACGAATTTTCTTTATTAAATAAAACAAAAAATTAGTAAAAAAATGTTTTATCAAGGTTCACTCACCAACTTTTGTTGACCCAAAATCTCCCCCGTTTTACACATGATACATGTGATCCAGCTGAGACAGGAAATACCTAGGAAGGCCTAGAAGAATAAACAAGTTTAGGCTTTGGAATAATTATGTAGTTTCATTTTCTTGTAATTGTACGAATTTTGTTTTGGACATTTAAGTTTGTAATTTGAATTTAATAAATATGAAACATCTTAGTAAACATCATGAGCTTTGGTGATAACCCAATTATGCCCTGACTTTTATTCCGCTGCGGGTCGGGGTGTGACAATATGCTCGATACATGATACTAGAAACATGTGACTATGACTTATTTTCGTTAACTTGCCTCCTTAGCTAGTATGGTACTATAGTTTGGCTAACACCCGACGGGGTCTAATTAGGATGGTCGCGCAAGCCTTTTCACGGTAGTTAGCATGAGAAATGAGCCTATGTTATGTTAAGTGTTTTGGTGTATCATGATATGTAATTTGATTGTTTCGCAAACGCTTTCTCGACTATGCTAGTATTATTCAAACTCGTATGCTCACATTTACTTAATTGTATTAACTTGTATTTTAACGTATGTGACAGGTTGAGGATTTAGCTTGGATTGCTTTGGAGTAGTTTGTTTAGTATTTTGCTTATCTTGTTTAGAACGGTTGTAATAAAAATCTAGGGGAAATCAAACCATGTTGTTTTTAATAGAAAATCAAAATTTCTGTAATGGTTGTTTGAAATGTTATGTTTAATAGTATGGGATGTTAAACGTTAAGTAACGTTGTTGGATAATTGTTACGGAATTTCTCGTGAGACAATTTGGTCGCCTAGTGCCACTAACCCCATGTTTCCGCCATCGGTTGGGGTGTGACATAACAACCCCGGGCCTCCGGGTGGCGGGTCAACCTCTAGCAAGCTATCACGTTAAGGGTGGCATACTAGCAATCAAGTAACACATATAATTCAGCAGATTTCACGTATAGTCATGTATTAGCGGGTTGCGAATAAGCGTTTGAGAGTCGTGTGATGTGATTTGATATATGAACGTATGTAACACTCAAAAGTGCGTTTAAGCGTAAAAAAGGGTTCAAGTATACTCACAGTTGGTGCGTTAAGAGAAAGAGATGGGATCTGATGTGGATTGAAGGGAGCACCGGTTCAGCCTGTAAGCGAACAGAAGTGCATCAGTCTTCCGAATTGCTGAAACGGTCGAAACGTGAAGGAGCAGAGGACAAGTTCGGTCGAAGTTGTACCAAATCTCCTGGATTTGTTACAAGTTCGGGCGAACTTGCTTGAAATACCATAGGATTGTACAAGTTCGGGCGAACTTGGTACCTTTTCTTAGAAAAAGGTACAAGGTCGGCGAACTTGACGGGAGTTCTTGGAGTTGATACAAGTTCGGGCGAACTTGTCTGGTTTTCTTGGAAACTATACAAGTTCGGCCGAACTTGGTTAATTTTCTTGAGAATTGGACAAGTTCGGCCGAAGTTGGTCACCAATCTGGTGAATGAGCAAACTTGCTCTTTTTAGAGCGAACTTGACTGTTTTGGTCACCAAATCGTGCGTTTTTGCGTCGTTTGCTGAGGAAATCGAGTGTCCATCCCTCAAACCTTAAGCCATTGAGCAAAACTTAGGCTGGAGAGGTCTTTTGGAGTGAGTTTAGCCATTTTACAGAAACTCGGGCTAATTCGGGCTAACTTGATGGTTCGTACGGGTTAGGCCAGTTTGTGTAAAGTGACGATTTCATCCCTGTGCTTCCGGATCTGAGATCTTGCTTGACAACGCCTCGTTCACTTCATAGTGAACGAAACATACGACATTAGTCCGTATTTTGTGTAAAAATCAATGTTTTAAAAGGTTTTACTTAGACCTAACACTTGGTGAGTCGAAATCATAGAGATTTCTATTTGGGAGCCGAAGCTAAGCCCAAATACACTCGTTTAGCGTAGATCTAAGTGAAAAGAAGAAGTTTTATAGAAAAAGATGAAGATTTTCACAAACATAAGAGATTTGATGAAAACGAAGGTAATCCTTGGGCAAAAATCGTAGAAAAAGCGTTGTTGTTTGCATAAAACGGTTGATTCTTACTTGGAAATCAAAGGTTTTCGGTTTTGGGAGCTTTCGGGCGAACTTGCAGCAATGAGAGCATGAATGGAGGTGCTAGGTATTTATAGGTGAGAAGAAAATAAGCTGGTGGAGACCAAGTTCGGCCGAACTTGGCACAAGTTCGAGCGAACTTGGCCAGTTTGCTTGAACTTTGTGCAAGTTCGAGCGAACTTGCTAGATTTGGAGGATTCTGAAGGCCTGGTCAAGTTCGGGCGAAGTTGGGATGCCCAACTTCGGCCGAACTTGGCATGGTGGCTAAGTTTTGTTCGTATTTTCGCGTTAGGTGTTCGTTTGGCGATTCGGTTCATATTAGATAGTTATATTAAGCGTTTTAGCGAAGCGTTAAGCATTGCGTTGATAATATAAATGCGATTTAGCGATTTATGCGAGTGAGAGCGTTGCGAGAGCGTGTACAACCACAAAACATAAAGCACACATAACACATAAATAACATAATGTAACAAAGATGCGATGTGATAAGCGATACCGAAGGCACAAGTGGTTATTGTACAACAACACACTCGGCTCTTAAGGCGATGTGAATTAGCGTTTAATAAGTGTTTAGATGTAATATTGTTGTGACAAAATACCTTTAGTAAACATAAACCATTCCCTTAGTCAAATCTCGATTACAATAACGGGTACAAACGAAATTGATGGAAAAAGATAACAACGAAAATTACGAGTTGTTACATCCCTAAAAAACAGGTAAATCAAAAAGTAATTTTCTCTTAACTAATATGAAAATAAATTCGTATCAAAACCATAATAAGTTGTTTAATTAGCTGGATCAAAATAAATTAGTTGATTGTTCCAGGTTTACCGGTTGAAACATGGTTTTTGTAAAAATTTATTTTCAAAGTTGAATGTGTCAAAATCCATTTGATATGCTTTAACGTTGAATGTTTTAGTAAAAACTTTTAAATATTTTGGTTTATGAAGAATGAGGTGTTTCAATTCATTTTCAAGTATAAATACCAAGGTGAGCATTAGTTAAAAAATACACCAAACACAACTCTCTAGAGTTCTCTCCTTTTTCTCTAAGGAATTCCAACAATTCTTGATCATCTTCATCTCTTTTCTTTAAGGTACAATTCGGGTTTTGAGGTCTTCTCCGGCAGTAAAAATTGTTCTGGCTATTATACCCTGAGAAACAAACAAGTTTTTATGAGAAACTTGGATTTGTTATAAGGGCCCTGTATATTAACTAAAATATATTATTAACATACATAACTAATAGTATCAATAAAGTTATAATAAAAAACATTTTTGCTATCACGGGATTCTTGATTAAAATAATAAATAACCTTTTAAGTATTTTTTATATATTTTTATTTTACATTTGAAATTTAAACATAGTCATTGCAATATAGTTGTATATTTCTAATCAGAAACCCCCAATTGTGAGT
Organism: Scalesia atractyloides; assembly: GCA_947069175.1. Taxonomy (NCBI): domain Eukaryota; kingdom Viridiplantae; phylum Streptophyta; class Magnoliopsida; order Asterales; family Asteraceae; genus Scalesia; species Scalesia atractyloides. The sequence continues at coordinate 57,196,748 of CAMTDV010000009.1, forward strand.
TGGAATCCAGACACGCAGCTAGATCGAAATAAGGTTGGTGTCTTAGCAATTGCCATGATGAGATGTGAGTAAATGCTCTATTGTAGAACACATGGCATTCACGAAGGGCATCTTCGATCAATTTCATCTCTATTCTGCTGTTACCGCGAGCCATCATGATGTTGAAGAGTCGATTAAATTTGGAAACCTTTGTTCTGAAATCCCTAAACCTTGAAGCAAATTGGTATGCAGAGCAATTGGTTTCGCTTACATGTTGATGAAATTCTTAAAATGCAGCTCTTCCAAATAAGTCGGTTCCTTGTGGCGTGTTTTGGGACACATTAATTCAAGAGGTCACCAAAGCGATGTCTTCTTCTTCACTCCAAGGTCTTCTTGTCATTTTTTAAGAAAAATATATAAAAGAGTGTGTAAGAATTTGATTTGAATGTGGTGTGAGTTTGAATATGTGTGGTTATTATATATATATATATATATAATATAGAGAGGAGAGAGATATAAGAAATGATTTTTTTAATTGAAACAACTGCTGATGGAATGACGTCATGAACCGCCCCACGCCACACCTTCTTCACCCTCCTTTCACACCCCTACTGCCAATGCTCAACAACCCTTCACACCGACCTTCATTACTACCTGGCATGGGCGTGAGGCCATTGTACATGGTCTATTGGTTTCACTGGTTTTAAATACCCAACACCTATTAAAATAATATTTAAATCTTATAAATTAAAAAAAAATAAAACTTTGATTGGTTGCATCAAAAGGCTATGTCACTTTTTTTTTTATCATTGACTGAGGGAATTAATTATGATGGACTCAAATGGAGAATAGGGGTGTCTAATACCTGAAGGGGCCAACACCCTTTGCCTCGAGCCTTTTTTCACCAAGTCCATCGCTTCTTGGGGTGGTGTATAACGTCCCTCCAACGGACACTTGGAGAGGCGTTATACGATAAAACTTGCTATTAGAGTAAAAACTTAAATAATATATGAGAGGTTAGTTTTTTATGACGGTGTTTAAAAACGAAAGAAAATTTGTTCTACACACGAATGAAAAAAAATTGGTCATTATCAAGCCATTGACCTATTACAGGGAAGAAGTCGTTCCAAGTGGCTGAAACGAAGCCACTATTGAACTATGGGACCGGCTCCATACAAATAGATCATATGAAATTAAATACGACAATTTAAGGAGCTCTATGATTGTGAAATAAAAAGATTTGAAATTACATACGACAATTTATGGTGCGATGTGATTGTGAAACAAAATAGCCCTTGGGATGGTGAATGACAAGAATGTCATCATGTGCAAGGCACATGGCCAATTTAACTAAAAAATCTAACTGGGTTTGGCCTAAAGGTTAAAACATACAAGATTTTGAAACATAAAGCACAAAACTTGCAAAGTTTTGCGCTAAAAGACACCGCCTGCAATATGATGTAAACATAAAGTACAAAACTTGTAATTTACAAAAAAAAGAAAGATATAGCAAGTCAAGAAAAAGAAATTACCGGCCACTTAAAAATTAATCATCTTCCTCTCTCAACAAATAAAATCTGTCTTCTAGCGCTATGTAATTAAACCCAGTCAAGAGTCAATGGTTCATGTCGCCATTTTCGTTTCCGACGGCTAAAAGAAAATACTGTAAATGAAATTGATGACCGATAACTAACAGGTGTAAAAAGTTATTTTACGGAGACTCTTTAGAAGTGTTAAAGAAAATAGATTACAAATATAACATAATCTCAAAAAATATAATACGATATCGAAGAAAAAATGACATAATGAATCGCAAGAAATACATAATGACATGAATAAAAAAAGACACAATACCGAATAAAAGGACATAATGATCTATACAAAAATTCTAAAATCTACAAGCTAAAAAACAAAAACAAAAAAAAAACCTAAAAACTAAGATCGTAGAATTTGACTCGACGATTCCAATACTACCAGAATGAGTTCAATCGATGTCTGTTTAATAACTTTATACGACTTTCTCTATTTTAAAGAACTATATATTTCAATCTTTCCCAAATAATAGTTTATGTTGTATATATTATTATTATTATTATTATTATTATATGGTTTGAAAAGGGATTTGCCTGTTCATTTGTTTGTCCTTAGCTTTTCTACTTTTGATTATCTTCAAAGTTTTGATAATTTTAAAAAGATTTTTGGGATTGCGTTTTAAATGATTATTTAATTATTGCGTTTGTAAAACATAAATAATCTAAAAAGTGTTTAGATGAAAAAATGATTATCTGCCTTCAAAACGCAATTTTAGAGAAACATGTACCTACATGCTTTTTATTAATATTCACGCACCCATTTCCTCTATCTCTCTATATAAGATAGATAGAGAGGCCCAACATATCAATAATGTTCCAAAGCACCTTCAACCAAATTGTTGTAATGTTTATAGCATGATCAAGTAGAAAGCTAGAGAGAATGGATAACTCAAAGTTTGTTTACTCCTTTTTCCTTTTCTTCATCAGTTTTTCTTCTTCATCTTCTATAAGTAGCTATCCTAAATGCCCCGATGAACAGAGGGACGCCTTGCTTTCGCTTTAAACAAAACATTTCATCAGTTAATCGATTATACTTGTACGACAACGACATAGATGCCTTTTGTAAAGATGTTAATAATCCAATTGGGTTGAACTGGAATACAAGTAAAGATTGTTGTGATTGGGTTGGGATCACTTGTAATAACTCCACCGGAGACGTTATCAGTCTTAACCTTACATGTGCCATGCTACAAGGTACGTACTATCGACTTTAACACCACTAAATTTATTTACCTTCAATCTTAATCTCTGGTCACCTATTTCATTATTTTGAGTTCCCTTCAATTTAATTTCATATTTCATACAATGAATTATTCAATTACAAAGCGTCTCTTAATTTGCCGGCTTCCCGACACTTGAGATATTTCATCTCACTTATTAAGTCACCGTTATAAAAAAAAAAGACTTATTAATTCATGTAGGGTTGATCAATCCCAACTAGTTATGGCGATTAAATTTTATTTTAAAAATACTTATTTTGAAATTCGTATTTTTTTAATATTTCAAAATCCAGTTCCTAAGTATCACCTTAACATATTTTCCTAGTTTCTACATCTTTTAAATAACGGGTGAGGTATTGGTACATCCCCCGAACTAAATCACACTCCCCAGCAGCAGCGTATTGGTCAATAAGGGTCATACAGGGGGGGGGGAGTGCATTAAATGGTGTCATGAAAAGTGAAAAAATGTGAATCAATATGCCTCTCATTGCGCTATAAGACCCGGATAAGCTGGAGGTAGTTGGAGGATTTAACCCTATACACTCCTCATTGAGCTATACGGCCCTCATTGATACAATGTTTGAGGAATTTAAGGTAGCAGACTGACACGGCAGTGAGTTCAGTCTGAAAAGGTCTGGAAAAATACTCACATACGGCCCTCATTGCCCTATACACTCCATATCGAAGTTAAAAAGTTTGTTTATCCTTGGAGACGGGAAACATTTTTCAAAAGTTGTAACTTTTACAAAATAATGTTGAAAATTCACAAGTAAAACCGCCTGATCAAATCACGATGTCATCTTGAGTGGTGGTGGCTGTGGTGGTGGTGGTTTGTGGGTTGTGGTTGTGGTGGTGGTGGGTTGTGGGTGGTAGGTTGTGGTGGTCGTGGTAGTGGGCTATGGTGGCGGGGTGGTCGCTGTGGAGGTTTTTGAGGGTGGTGGTGGGCTATGGTGGTGCCGTGGTGGGTGGTGGGTGGTGGGTGGTAGTTATCAGATTTGTTTATTATTATCTTTTAAAATAATACAATTTCGAATGTCGAGTCTAACACTTTAACAATCGTTCTTAACAGGATATCGAAAGTCGGTTTTTGACGGTGGTGGCCGCGTAATCCTTAGGGAGAAGTGCACTACTTACCTATTTCAGATTCAAAGGCGTCCCCGCGTACCTATTTCAGATTCATGCCGAGGGACGCACCATAGTGGCAATGGGTAAAGAAGTCGACTCCCGCACCCACTGCCCCAACCACCTCCACTGGGTGTGCTCTTGATGTCGTTTTAGTAACACCCCGAAGTAGTCTTGATAGCATCAGAGCCCTTGGAACCTAGGGTAGCAACACTACCCACTGCCCCAACCACCTCCATTGGGTCTTGATGTGGTCTTAGCAACACCCCCGGTGTACTCTTGACATCAAGAAGCCGTACGCGAATTCAATAATATGTAACGATTAACGTTTAGGGTTTAGGGTTTAGGTTATCTTTTTATTACATTTTGTATGAAAGTGCCATGTTTTGGGTTATAATATAAACCAATGTTCAATTTCATTTTGAATTACGTTTCTTGTTGCGTTATGAAAATGATAAGTGAAACGCAATTTTTTTAAACCTATATTTTGTTTTAAAACCACATTTTATAAATAAATTATTTGTCATTTTATAACATACAATTTTTTAAAACCACATTTTATAAAAAAATATGTAGTTTCTTAATAAATTAAAAAACAAATTAAAACTTGATATATTTTATAACCTTGGTTTATCAAAAAATTCTAAGAAGCTTTTGATAATAATTACTAAATAAAACTTTGATACATACAAATTGTTTTTATACTAAATACAAAACTTACTAAAAACTTTATAAATACATTTATTTTATAAAACCTTATTTTATAAAATATCTAAGAAATATTTTATACTAATTAATTTATTAAAACTGGTTTAATGTATATTTTATACAAAAATCTATCAATTTTATTTACAATAATATTTCACTATCTTCCCAAATTTTCAAGCATTAACCCCACCAACTTATTCCATGTAAAAGGTGCCAATCATTAGGAAATCATTGGCTGACACCCAATGATTGCCATTAAATGAGGGGACTGAGAATGATGGGCGTATAACACTATAAGGGGTGTATAGATGGTCCTTTATTAGGCGTATTAAGCAATAAGAGTCTTATAGGGTTAGATGATGTGTAGATAACTTTGGAGGGATGTGTGGATACATCCACCCTAAATAAATTTGTGAATTTTATTGTAGAACTAGTATTCGAGCGTAAGCAATTAATGGTTAACTCAAATGACTTTTCGGTTTGATTTAGTACAAAGTTTTGATGATTAAAGTGTTAAACCAATTATTATTCTTATTATAACCTTAAAATAGATGCTTAGATCAATTGTTGCGGGTATTAATATTCACACACCCTTTCCTCTATCTCTCTCTATATATACATAGATATATATAGAGAGATGGTGAAAAAGGTGTGTGAAGAAGAATTTAGGGATGTGAAAATAGAATTAACGGTTGCTAATTGTATCGTAGTCAAAAACTTCAAGTAGTTGTTCTGTATTTCGCTTTCATATCTCAAAACATTCACACTGGATCCCTTATATTTATATGAGTGAGAAAACTTATATTATAAGGAATGTTTGTGAGTGGTTTTGAGTGGAGGAGAGAGAAAATATACAAGAATGTTACTGTTTATCTGTAAATATATGAGGAACGCTGTTTAAACCTTATAGATTTTTTAATACTTTTAAAGGTGGTTGTAAGTGTGGGAGAGAGAAAAAGTAATAATAAAGGTATAAAAAATATTGTTTAATTAAAAATGAAAAAGAAAAAATTATGTTTTTTGCGTATAATTATATAGATATGGATAAGGAATCCAATGCGAATGCTCTCGTATCACATTTAATTTTGGCCAAAAGTGATACTTATGATATGAATATTTTATTAGAGTTTTGATCACCCAAATAATGCAAGTTATGTGAGGGTATTCGGTTGGAGTTTTACAAAGCTTAAAAAAAATGTTACAGTAGTGAACCCGTGCCGTCTTTTCTATAATATGTCCATATAATGTTACTTGATGCCATTGGTATTTTCTTAAACTTAATTAATTGTTTCAAATTTGCAGCTAACGAAGAATTTTATGTGCTCATTTTTGTATTCATTTAGTTTTTGTGTAATGTGATAATACTATCACCAAAACACCACCAGCAGCCACTCAACCATATAAACCACCACCACTAAAACACCACATCAGATGATTATTCATCATAAAATCACTCAAAATAAAAACAAACACCAAAACAAAAGGTCAAAATCATTAAAAAAAAAGGAAAAGATAGGCTCAATTTGTCGAAGTCCTCATCACCAAGAAACAACGGCTTGGTGCCGCCACGGCTGCAACCGGAGTTGCCATGTCAAGAGGCAGGACTCCATCATCGTCAGCTAAAACCAACAAACTGTACAACCACAAAAGTACAAAAGACGAACCAAGTTAACCACCACACCGATACTGTTTAAGATGCACCGCCGCCGCTAGGGTCAGTGGTCACAAAACCCATATGGCGGTGGCCTCAAAACCCTATACGGGGAAACCTTTGACGCCGTCGCTAGGACAGTTGTTCGAAAACAACACCGGTGCAGGTATGGAGACTCAAAAGAGACCAACCTCATCATCATAGCCTTCCGTCGCCGCCATAGACGGTCGGAGCCGCCAACAATGACGGATCAACAACCATCACGGCCGGAGCCGCCTGCAACGGCAAGGCACACCCTTTGTTGGAAAAAAAAGCATAGAGTAGAGAGCTTGATGTCTAGAGAAAGAAAGTGATATCTCTAGAAATACATGGTTAAATGAGAACCCTATTGGTCTGGGACACATGTCATAAAAGTGGAGAAAACCAACTCGATGTTTTGATACAAACTATAGTATAAACATCAATGCATCACATATAATAAAAGTCTCTTTAGTGGTATAACCCATTCAGATGTGTTGCAAATTAGAACTATATATAACGTGTTGTTTTTCTTTTGTCCTTCAAATTAAATATGTTTGTAAATTTTATTGTAGAAATGTGTTGTTTTTCTTTTGTGTTTTAAAGTTATAATTATCAAGTAATTATCTTCATATACTCTGTTTTTTCTTTTTGTTGTTTTAATAATATAATATAATGCTTTATAGGATTCTTATTATTGTGACCTGTTTGTTTTTATCTACATTACATCTTGATAAAGGTTCATTCAAAACCGAACACATATTGTTTTGAGTAAATTGCACAAAACATCCTTTATGTTTTCTCAAACTTGCAGGTTCCAGCCTTAATGTTTAAAAGTTGCTAAAAACAGCCTTTAAGTTTATTTTTGTTGCGGGTTCAATCCTTTACAGCTAACCACGTTATTTTCTTCAGTTAAGTTCCCTCACATGCATAACATGTGAGGGTATATTCGTCATTTTGGTTGATCATGTGAGGGAACTTAACTGAAGAAAATAACGTGGTTAGCTGTAAAGGATTGAACCCGCAACAAAAATAAACTTAAAGGTTGTTTTTAGCAACTTTTAAACATTAAGGCTGGAACCTGCAAGTTTGAGGAAACATAAAGGATGTTTTGTGCAATTTACTCTATTGTTTTTTATATTTCAATATGATCATGTTTCTCCTTTGTAACTTTTCATATATGATATTTTATAAATTCTTTATATAGTGTTCGGTATTATAGGAACTGATAGCGGTATTATTTTTATAGTTTCGATCGATGGAAAACATGTGTCAATATTCTTTTGGTATATAACGACTTTATTTTTTTGGTTTTTTCTTTCGCATACTATACCAAGTGTCGAAACTATATCAATGCCATGACGAACCGGACCAAACCTATACCCACCTAATCCCCCATCCTCCCCTGAGCAACACACCAATACCTAAAAATACGATATGCATCACGTGGGGAATCCCACTAGTTACTATCTTTCTAATAAAACATTCGGGTTGTTACATCTTCGACTCTCCATAAAGGTTAGAAAAAATTCCATGAATAGTCCCCGTGATATATTAGTATTACAGATTTGGTCCCTAGGTTTAGAGAAAGTACACATTTGATCCTTCTTGCCCCAAGCATTCCTTTTCTCTTGTAACAAATCTAAGAGCAATCTTTACTTCGTGAATTAGGGTGAAACATTTCTTTAATAGGATTCTAGTGCCCCCACTTGGAAAGTCTTCATAGTGCCCAATACTATAGTGCCTATCGAATGACCTAATCGTCATCAACAATTTTCTTGGTGTTGATCACGACACGAATGATTGTGTCCACAACCTCAGCTTTTGCCCAGACATCCTTAGTTTGAGTTTTATGAATGATGGGGTTGGTAGTGATGGCATAAGCGATCATGCATCGAAGCCAAATTTAAAGTAATCCATGAAATTCGAGGTTTCCCTCCAACTTATCCAAGCATGCGATCATATCCGTTGTAGGGTTGAAGGCGTAGGTTATCGCAACAATTGGATTGAAGAAAACGACTTTGGTGAGGTAGGTAGGTTTGAAAGAGTTTTGGTTAAACTAAGAATATGAGCTTTATAGGGAAATTTAAAAGGTTATAAACACTTTTGTTCGTTGGAATTGAAGTAATGATTAAAATAGTATTTTTAATAACTAGTCAGAATGTGTTATCACCAACCAAGTAGATTTTTCTCAAGTGATTAAATGAATTGGTACGATTGGAATACAATTATTAGTGTCTAAGTGATATGTATAAGCAGGAACCAAAGTTACTGTCAAATGTATACCTATAAGTAACGAGTATAGACACTGGTAGAGATCTAAGTTGTTTTCGATGCCAAACTTGGCCTCAAAACACAAAGAGTATACACATTTATCGTTCCAATCAATAACCAGATAGCTAAGGCATAATTAAATGCTTTGGTAAAGAGGTATGCTAACTAACCATTAGTTAGAATGCATCGAAGGTCTATCTTACCTTATTTAGAAACATCCTAGACAACAATATATTGCGTAACATACATCTAGAAATTGAAGAAAAATAATCTAAGTATGGGGCAACTTCTTTACCAAGGGCTCGAAACATTTGTTGAAGGGGACCATTGTACGATAAGAGAGATGTTTGAAGGTAAGACGAATGGTGATGATGTGTTTGAAAATAGGGCGGAAGTTGAACTTGAAGAGGAGTATCTATAAACGTTCTATGATTATACAGGCAATCAAACAACGCATGACAAGAAGTGGGTTTTTAAAGAATCAAATAAAGAAACTTATGATAAGGAATTTCAGCATTTGTTGAAGAAGATAAGTTCAGGTGTGAATGCAAAGAGCATAAAGATTGAACCACATGATCCCGTTAGTCATGAATCATGGAATTTTATGAAAGAAAAATCTACATTGGTGTCTTATGTGGAAGCCTTAGAATCGGATCCTACTATAGGTCACATAAAGAGATGCGAGATCTTGTGTGTGCCTTTCTTGAAAGTGATACGTCTTTTCTAATTGAAGTCTTAAATCAAGAACTTTTGTTACAAAGTTGCATTGATTTCTTTGAGCTTGCCAAGATACGTGAAAGACTTATGAAAAAGAAGATTCCTGTAAAGTTGGAGTTTACTCGATTAGGAAATTGGTTTGGAAAAGATTATTTTGGTATTGTAAAGCCAGATGAAAAAAAAAGTCTTCCAAACGGTAATGAAGTTGATTTTCTAGAACTCTACAAAGAAGTCAATACCGAAGCAGGATACTACCAAGTTACTCGAGGAGGAGGAAAATGGGGTTCCATGGCAATAAGGCTTGGTATCCGACAGAAAATACATAACCAGATGTTAAGAAATATAAGTCGGCAATTGCATATTTGTTCCAAGCAATAGCGGAAGATGTTGTATAGCAAGTTGCAAGTTGTAAAACTGCAAAGGAAATTTGGAACACGTTGAAAACAAGACATTTTGGCGTTGATCGGATACAAAAGGCTCTTTTGCATACACTCATGTCTGAGTTCGAGTTATTGCAAATGAAGGAAGACAACACTATGGATTCTTTCTCTACAAGGATAAACATTGTTGTTACACGTGCAAGTGAATTAGGGACAAAACTGAGTCAACCAACTCTGGTACGCAAACTCCTAAATGCCGTACCAGATAGATTCACTCATATTTTCGCCTCCATGGAACAATATTCCGATCTAGATATGATGACGCTAGAGGAAGCAGTCGGAAGATTAAAGACTTAGGAAGAAAGGCTAAGGGTAAAGAAAGGAAGTCCAACAAATAGCCAAGATAAATTAATGTTTACACATCAAGACTACAATTATGGTAGAGGAAGACAGTTTGGAAACCGCAGGTGTGGCAGGTTCAACCAACCGCATGGAAACTAGCGAGACAATAAAGACAAGCAAAACACTAAGAATGAAGTATCTTCATACATGCCTAGAGGTGGAAATTCCAGGAATTGGAGGAAGTTTGCAAAGAACCAAACAGACCAAGCAAGATACTGTCCCCAGAAGTTCGGACACTTTAAGAGAGATTGTCCCCAGAAGGAAGACGAACAAGAACACTCAAATCTCGTCGAGGAAGATAAAACACCAGTATTACTAATGGAAACTATTACTAATGGCAACCGAAGAAGAAAACGTTGTTTAAGAAAGGCTTCTACTAAATGAAGAACACATAGAACCAACAAGGTACGCCACAGATGATGAAACTCCATGGTACTTAGACAACGGTGCAAGCAACCACATGACAAGTGTGCAAAGTCACTTTAGAGAATTAGATGAAAAAGTGACAGGACAAGTACGTTTTGGTGACAGGTCGCACGTAGAGATTAAAGGCATATATTCAAGGATCAATACAGCTGGAATGTCAGAACCAAGAGCAGAAAATTATTTCTCAAGTATATTACATTCCAAGTCTGAAAAGCAACATATTGAGCCTCAGACAACTCACAGAAATCGGTTGCAAAGTGAATATGGACGGAGATCTGCTAACACTCCGTGACAGCAACAGAGAGTTACTAATGCGAGTCAAGAAAATGAAGAACAAGCTATACAAGGTAAAGTTCAAGATTGGGAAGCCAATCTGCCTGCTCTCAACACTAAAGATTTAGCATGGCTATGAGATGCAAGGTTAGGCCATTTACACTTTGATTCTATTAAAGAAATGACTCGAAAGAACTTGGTACATGGAATTCCTCAAATAAGTAATGCTAGTCAAATATATGATCCATGATTATTAAGGAAACATAAAGGACACCATTTCCAAATAAGGCGAAATTCAGATTCTTAAAACCTCTGGATTCAGTCTATGGAGATTTGTGTGGTCCTATATCCCCACTAACACATGCCGGGAAGAAGTGTATATTCTTACTTGTAGATGATTGCACTCGCTACATGTGGGCATATTTACTAACTTCCAAGTATCAAACATTTGAAACTTTTAAGGAGTTCAAAGAAAAGGTGGAGACAGAAATACAAACCAAGTTGAAGATGCTAAGGACAAATAGAGGAGGTGAATTGACGTCAAATGAATTCAACCAGTACTGCAAAGATAATGACATAGCGAGACAACTTACAACACCATATTCCCCACAACAAAATGGAGTAGTAGAAAGAAGAAACATGACAATGTTATCCACTACTCATAGTATGTTGAAGGCAATGAACATGCCACATAATTTTTGGGGTGAAGCGGTACGACATGCAATATACGTACTAAACAAAGTTCCAACGAAAGCTTTGGTGAACAAGACACCGTATGAAGCATTGAAAGAAAGAAAGCCAAATCTGGAACACTTAAAGATTTTTGGGTGCACTGCATATGCGAAGGTATACCACTTCAACAAAGAAGTTAGATGATAGAAGCATGCCCATGTCATATCTTGGAATGAAAGAAGGATCAAAAGCATTTAGATTATATGCTATGACAAAGAACAAGATATGTGTCAACAGAGATGTAAACTTTATGGAAGGTCCACCATGGAACTGGAATAGCTATATGGAAGCTGTAGAATCAGGAAATCTTGAATGGATAAACTTTGTCATTCAAGAAAACGACAACTCACCATAATTAGAAGAGGACGCACCAAGTAGTCCTGATAGTAGCAAGCCACATCATGAAGATGCAGAAGTGGATTAGTAAGAAAATAATCTAGACTCTTACATAACCCCGCCAGCACACTCGTATAATCCAAACTCATCAGGAAGATCTAGCAGCTTATCAACAAGTAGAGGTCCATCTACATCAGATAGTACAACCAAGAGTATTAGTGACACTCTGGTAAGACTAAGAAGTCTTGATGAGTTATATGATAAGACGAAGGAAATACACCAAGAGCACACATCGAGACAGTTCGTCTAATGTTGGCTTTAGAAGCATATCAAGGTTGGGAGGTACATCACTTAGATGTTAAGTCTGCATTCTTACACCGAGATCTCAAAGAAGAGGTCTATGTCTCAAACCGGAAGGATTTATAAAGCCAGGAAATGAAGGAAACGCTTACAAACTATCAAAAGCTTTGTGTGAATTGAGACAAGCACCACGTGCTTGGAACACGAAGTTACATCAAACCCTAAAGTCGCTTAACATCAAGAAGTTCACTTTAGAACAAACAATCTATATAAGGACAACGTACGACTACCATACTGATAGTCAGAGTCTACGTTGATGATTTGATAGTCACTAGAACTTCAAGGAAGGAGATAGATATTTTCAAGTCTCGGATGGAGAAGAAGTTTGAAATGAGTGATTTAGGATTGCTAGCATACTATCTTGGAAAAGAAGTTACTAAAGCAAGGGGTGAGATAGCCATAAAGCAAATAGGGTATCTAAACAAGATACTCAAGGACGTTGATATGTTAACCTAGCAATGATACAAAGATTCTTATGAATCCAGGAACACAATTAACAATACTGAAGAAGGAGATCTAGTAGAAGCAACACATTAAAGAAGCTTGATTGCTTCTCTCAGGTACTTACTTCATATAAGGCTAATATATGTTAATCAGTCAGTCTGCTTAGTATATTCATGCAAGAACCAAATGAGCATCACTTAAAGGTAGTCAAGCAAGTATTAGGTCACATCAAAGGAACTAAGGAGCATGGAATCATCTACAAAAGGTAACGAGGATGTAAGATCACAGGTTATAGTGATAGCAGTTATGGTGTTAACACAGACCAAGGAAAAGGTACAAGTGGTCTGGTATTTTACTTTGGAGAATCACCTATAACCTGGTGCACACAAAAGCAACATACAACGGCACTTTCATCATGTGAATCAGAATTCATGGCAACCGTTGTGGCAGCATGCCAAGCACTATGGCTTAAAAGATTGTTAAGTGAAGTTACAGGCTGGAAAGAAGATAAGATAACACTAAGGGTGGATAATGTTTCTACAATAGCACTCCTGAAGAATCTAGTCTTTCATGGAAGAAGCAAGCACATTGACACACGCTACCCTTTCATAAGAGAATGCGTGGAGAATGAACACATCAATGTGGAACACATCAGTGGAGAACTTCAACGGGTAGACATATTAATAAAGGCACTAGCAAGATTCAAGTTTACTACAATGAGAGAACTGGACGGAGTTCAAGATCTACAACAACTCAAGGATGTTCGTGATTAGAGGGTGAATGAAATTACTAATCCCTACACATCCTAAAGTATGAGGGTTGTTTAATAATTAGTTATTAGATAGTTGATGATGCAAATAGATAAGTTATACAAGTTCGGGGACAAGAAGTGGACAAAGCAAAGTTTGTAACCTACAAACTTGATGAATCGACACATGGCACCAACACCACATGTTCAAGGGATGCAACTTTTCAAGAAGAAACACAACCACTCATTTGCAACTGTTGGATTAGTATAAATAGGGTTCAATTTCTCATTGTAATCATCACATGTATTCAAAACATTCCGTTTATATATTCAAGTTCAATTCATGTTCTAGAGATCAAAGATCAACTCTAGGCAACAAGGGTGGCGGCAATTGAAGACCACTTGTGTTGTGGTAGGGGTGATGTAGTCCGGTTGCTTTAACCTGTAACATTTGTCGAAAACGGGTTTTACCAAACCCGCTCCTTTTGTAATCGAATATTCAGTTATAAATGTTCATGGCCTATTTATGCTTATTTTTATTTTTAATGATACATAATTAATAAACAAACTAAACCATAAAAGTTATAATTGATAAAAAGTATAAATAAAGTGATTAAAAATAAATTGGGGCTGCCGGGACTCGAACCCGGTCAGCCGGATTGTAACTTCAAAGAATTAACACTCACACGCATAACCACTCCGCCGCTTGTTTGTTTTCTGTCAACTCTAGGAAACAAATGAGTCTTATATACAAACTTAGATGAACCGGTGGCGCCAACTGAAAACCGAAATCGGCTATTCAACCGTCTAAAACGTTTGAATAATCGCGATTTCAGGTTTATAACCGATGCACCGACGATTTTAATCAATTCAGACTTGAATTGACTTCAATTCTGAGTATGATGAGTTTTATAACCGAAACTATTCAATAATCCGAATTACTGTAATCATAGAGCTTCTCGCGACTCAGAAACATTCCACAAACCTCTAGTTACATTTCCGCACACATTACAGTCCACCGGAGAAGTTTATTTTACTCGCCGGAAAATTCTGCAAGTTCGCCGGAAAACCGTATTTTTCCTCAAATCGGTAAGTCCTTCAATACCGTCGTAGTCTAACAATTGTTAAGCTATTTCTAACTCAACCCTTTCACTTGAAATCGAATTCAGACGCTACTATCGGATAATACCAGTTCACCGGAAAAGTTCTGGAAATCTCTATTTTCATCTGTGAATCGGTAAGGACATTCAAACACTCTGTTAACGTTTGTTAATCACTTCAATTCCACGATTAGCTAATCAAAACGGTTAATTGTCTTGTTCAGTTGAAGTGCACAAAAACAGAGACCGACACCTTGCCGGAATTCTGAAATAAACCGTTCATCGGTATGTTTACTTCTAATTATCGTTTCTGCCATTTCATATTAGTTTGTACAATGTTTATCAATCGAACTAAACAAGATATAACGGTGAAATCTACTGCCGGTAAAAAAACGAACGAAGAAGATGAACTGTGATAACACTATAAGAATAATTAAAATTGTTATTTTGAACGGGTTAGACACACAGTCCAGCGGTGGACTGTGTGCGAACAAAAACACGCATACGTCCCGAGTTCGATCCCTGATACACGCACCCTCTATGTAATAAAATGCCTTTTTGATTAAAACTGAACCGGGTTAACTCCGTTAGTTGTTAAGTATAATAAAATTTGTATATTAACCAAGTTAGACACACAGTCCAGCGGTGGACTGTGTGTAACGTTAAAGCGCAGGTCCCGGGTTCGAGACCTGTTAGTGGCACCGGTTCGATGAATTAAAATGTTTTTGAAATTAAAAGAATTTTGGATAAATTGAATTAATATATAAGTATAATTAAAAACAAAATTATTTCGGGTTAGACATGTAGCCCAGTTGGTAGAGCTGCGTGCACGCGAACGAGAGGTCTCGAGTTCGAGCCTCACCCAGCGCAATACACTTACACAATAAATCGGTCAACAAGTCAAACGGTCAACGGTCGCAAAAAGTCAACATATTTTTATATTTTTATTTACTTAATTTAATTTAAAAATCAATTAAAAATACTTAAAAATAATGTTTTTAAAGATAGGAAATAGCCTTAAACTCACAAAAATATATCTAAAAATCTTATTAAAATTATTAATAAAATCCACTCATTTACTATATTTTCCGTTATTATTTAGGTTAGTTAATTCTCGTTGTCCCGCTCTTCCAACTCGTGCGCATCTCACCATCTCAAATCAAACGCACCCAATGTGAGTGAATCTTTACAAATTCCCCGTTTTAATCACGTTTTGGGGTGTATCATGTGTCTTGCTATATATTATATTTAAATCATTTTGCATACATCATATCATGAACTTGTGTATTCAGCTTGTTTCAACTGTTTGTGTGGTTATTGTTAGATTCAATTTATTATTTCAGTACATGCAATTTCATAGGCTGCCGCTCCCCATTACATTATGAGCGTTGAGCATGTTCCCCATTACATTATGAGCGTGAACCTTGCGTGCCAACATACGATCGGCTCCGTTTGATTGAGCCTTGATCGCACAGACATTTATCATATTCAGTACATGCAATACGATCGGCTCCGTTTGATTGAGCCTTGATCGCACAGTTTCATTCTTGTTATTTATCGTATGATGTTGGTATGTTAATGTATGCTATCATATGTTATTGTATGTTATAGTTGTGATTGCTATTGCTACTGCTTGATTATTTACATTTGCTCATTTATGATTATGCACAAGTTTTCATTGATAAACTAACAAGTAAATCAATAATAAATGTTTATCTAACAAGGTTAACTCGCCAACTTATGTTGACCCAAAAAACCCCCATTTTTACACATGATACAGGTGAACCAGCTGCAGCCAGAAACACATAGGATTGGACTAGAAGAATAAAATGATTTAGAGCTTGGAATTATTTTGTTTGGTTATTTTCTTTGTATTGTATGGACATGTTTGGATTATTTGGAATGTAATTTTGACTTTAATAAATATGAAACATATTAGTAAATATCATGAGCTTTGGTGATAACCCAATTATGTCCGACTCTTATTCCGCTGCGGGTCGGGGTGTGACAGATTGGTATCAGAGCCATGACTATAGGGATATAGGATAGGTTATTAGACCCTTAGAGCCTATACTATAGTTGATTAGAAACTTATAAGATTTTTGTGTGTTACATGCCAAATTTCATGATGTTTATATGTTTTATGTTAAATATTACATTCAATGTTATGCAAGCATGTTCATAAGTATATATTATCATATAATGCCTATCATGAATCATATTCTCATAACATATCATATCCATGAAAGCACACACCACATCATGATTGCTTTTACAATGATTTTTGTGTTTTCAAATCTCATCAAAGTGAGTTCTCATGACGAGCATGTAGTAACTGGTAGGGTACCAGTACCGTAGTCGGAACGTCCTGTCTAGGCTGGCATTCGTATAAATCCAAAATAAAGGACCTGTTTGCCTACCTGGGGACTAACGATGAGAGTACGAAGTACCTATTAGGTCAAAGCATGCTATACCAAACGTCGTGTGAGCTAACCCCACTTTGAGTTGTCATTGTGTCTACACCTGGACACATTCCGACCATACATCTCGTAAACATATTTTGTGGTTTGCATTCGGGTGATGCGAGTGTTAAATCGCCAATACTAATGTGAATCCTACCAAGCCAATAGTCATGGGGGCCCACATGACTATATAGGTGAAGGTATGGGGGACATTTGAGGCCCAACATGAGCAAACCCAAGACATCCTATGGATGTAGTTGCATTATTGATATTTATGTTATTTTCATTTTTCTTAAAGACACATGACACCTAAAAAGACTCCATAAACACACAATCTTCTTATGTATGTTCCTGTAGATGTCGTCCAGACAACAACGAGGGGGTAAAAGATCAGGAAGGTCTCCGGAACGCTTGGCCACACAAATCGCGAAACAAATGGCCACGATACTGCCTGACATTGTGGTCCAAGTACAACAAGCTCTCGCCACAAATCCCATTAAGCCTCCCCAACAGAATGACCAGAACATCGGCAACCCTCCTACCAGCAAGTGCTCATACAAACATTTCAAATCTTGTGATCCTCCTAAATTTGAAGGGACCGAAGGTGTCACTGCTCTCCTCCATTGGTTTGAGGAAATGGAAAACACCTTCCTCAACTGCGATTGTCTTGAGGATCGCAAGGTTCGATACGCCACCGGGAGACTATTTGGGGTAGCACTCACTTGGTGGAATACTGTAAAAGGGAAGAGGGGAATTGATGATGCAATGGCCTTAACTTGGGAGGAGTTAAGGGAAATCATGACTAGGCGTTTCTGTCCTAGAAGTGAAATTAAAAAGTTGGAGCTTATGAAGGAAGCTCACAAAACGCGATACTCTATACACCCAGGAGCCGATAAGATGTATCAAGACCTACGATATACCTATTGGTGGCCTGGAATGAAAAAGGATATTGTTGTTTTTGTTTCTAAGTGTCTTACATGTTCCAAGGTGAAAGCTGAACTCCAAAGACCCTCAGGACTTCTGGTCCAACCTGAAATACCTGTATGGAAGTGGGAAAATATAACCATGGACTTCATTACCGGGTTACCTCGCACTTTTGGTGGGTATGACACTATATGGGTAATAATTGACCGACTTACAAAATCAGCTCACTTTATTCCTATCCGTGAAGATTTCAAGAACGAAAAGCTTGCTCGTATTTTTATCAGCGAAATCGTAAGCCAACATGGGGTACCGTTAAGCATTATTTCTGATCGTGATGGTCGTTTCACTTCACGAACATGGCAAGCAGTACAAGCCGCTATGGGTTCGCGATTAGATCTCAGTACCGCCTATCATCCTCAAACTGATGGTCAATCTGAACGCACCATTCAAACTCTTGAAGATATGCTTCGAGCATGTGTTATAGACTTCAAGGGAAATTGGGACGCTTATCTACCATTAGTCGAATTTTCGTACAACAACAGCTATCATTCAAGCATCGGCATGGCACCTTTTGAAGCCTTATATGGTCGTAAGTGCCGATCTTCAGTATGTTGGCACGAAATTGGGGAAGCTCAAATCACTGGTCTGGAATTGATTCAAGAAACCACAGACAAGATCCATCAAATTCGAAACAATCTTCTAGCGGCTCAGAGTCGTCAAAAGAGTTATGCAGATAAACGACGGAAGCCTTTAGAGTTTAACATTGGTGATCATGTACTTCTAAAAGTATCACCGTGGAAGGGAGTAGTTCGTTTTGGTCAAAAAGGCAAGCTAGCACCACGCTACGTAGGACCTTTCAAGATACTCGAAAGAGTAGGACCTGTAGCATACAAGCTTGATCTACCAGAAGAACTCAACAGGATTCATCTCACATTCCACGTATCTAACTTAAAGAAGTGCCTCGCTGATGAAAACCTCCACATTCCTCTGGAAGATATTCAGATTGATGAATCTAGGCATTTTATTGAAAGACTAGTAGAAATCATGGACTTCGGGGAGAAACGTCTACGACGGAGTCGCATTCCAATTGTTAGGGTACGCTGGGAGTCGAAACGGGGACCTGAGTTTACTTGGGAACGTGAAGACTCAATGCGTGAAAAATACCCGCATCTTTTTCCTACTACTTCTACTACTTAAATTTCGGGACGAAATTCCTAAAAGTAGGGGATACTGTAACATTTGTCGAAAACGGGTTTTACCAAACCCGCTCCGTTTGTAATCGAATATTCAGTTATAAATGTTCATGGCCTATTTATGCTTATTTTTATTTTTAATGATACATAATTAATAAAACAAACTAAACCATAAAAGTTATAATTGATAAAAAGTATAAATAAAGTGATTAAAAATAAATTGGGGCTGCCGGGACTCGAACCCGGGTCAGCCGGATTGTAACTTCAAAGACTTAACACTCACACGCATAACCACTCCGCCACTTGTTTGTTTTCTGTCAACTCTAGGAAACAAATGAGTCTTATATACAAACTTAGATGAACCGGTGGCGCCAACTGAAAACCGAAATCGGCTATTCAACCGTCTAAAACGTTTGAATAATCGCGATTTCAGGTTTATAACCGATGCACCGACGATTTTAATCAATTCAGACTTGAATTGACTTCAATTCTGAGGATGATGAGTTTTATAACCGAAACTACTCAATAATCCGAATTACTGTAATCATAGAGCTTCTCGCGACTCAGAAACATTCCACAAACCTCTAGTTACATTTCCGCACACATTACAGTCCACCGGAGAAGTTTATTTTACTCGCCGGAAAATTCTGCAAGTTCGTCGGAAAACCATATTTTTCCTCAAATCGGTAAGTCCTTCAATACCGTCGTAGTCTAACAATTGTTAGTCTATTTCTAACTCAACCCTTTCACTTGAAATCGAATTCAGACGCTACTATCGGATAATACCAGTTCGCCGGAAAAAGTTCTGGAAATCTCTATTTTCATCTGTGAATCGGTAAGGACATTCAAACACTCTGTTA
Organism: Scalesia atractyloides; assembly: GCA_947069175.1. Classification (NCBI taxonomy): domain Eukaryota; kingdom Viridiplantae; phylum Streptophyta; class Magnoliopsida; order Asterales; family Asteraceae; genus Scalesia; species Scalesia atractyloides. The sequence continues at coordinate 57,216,669 of CAMTDV010000009.1, forward strand.
ACGTTTGTTAATCACTTCAATTCCACGATTAGCTAGTCAAAACGGTTAATTGTCTTGTTCAGTTGAAGTGCACAAAAACAGAGACCGACACCTTGCCGGAATTCTGAAATAAACCGTTCATCGGTATGTTTACTTCTAATTATCGTTTCTGCCATTTCATATTAGTTTGTACAATGTTTATCAATCGAACTAAACAAGATATAACGGTGTAATCTACTGCCGGTAAAAAACGAACGAAGAAGATGAACTGTGATAACACTATAAGAATAATTAAAATTGTTATTTTGAACGGGTTAGACACACAGTCCAGCGGTGGACTGTGTGCGAACAAAAACACGCATACGTCCCGAGTTCGATCCCTGATACACGCACCTTCTATGTAATAAAATGCCTTTTTGATTAAAATTGAACCGGGTTAACTCCGTTAGTTGTTAAGTATAATAAAATTTGTATATTAACCAAGTTAGACACACAGTCCAGCGGTGGACTGTGTGTAACGTTAAAGCGCAGGTCCCGGGTTCGAGACCTGTTAGTGGCACCGGTTCGATGAATTAAAATGTTTTTGAAATTAAAAGAATTTTGGATAAATTGAATTAATATATAAGTATAATTAAAAACAGAATTATTTCGGGTTAGACACGTAGCTCAGTTGGTAGAGCTGCGTGCACGCGAACGAGAGGTCTCGAGTTCGAGCCTCACCCAGCGCAATACACTTACACAATAAATCGGTCAACAAGTCAAACGGTCAACGGTCAACGGTCGCAAAAAGTCAACATATTTTTATATTTTTATTTACTTAATTTAATTTAAAAATCAATTAAAAATACTTAAAAATAATGTTTTTAAAGATAGGAAATAGCCTTAAACTCACAAAAATATATCTAAAAATCTTATTAAAATTATTAATAAAATCCACTCATTTACTATATTTTCCGTTATTATTTAGGTTAGTTAATTGTCGTTGTCCCGCTCTTCCAACTCGTGCGCATCTCACCATCTCAAATCAAACGCACCCAATGTGAGTGAATCTTTACAAATTCCCCGTTTTAATCACGTTTTGGGGTGTATCATGTGTCTTGCTATATATTATATTTAAATCATTGTGCATACATCATATCATGAACTTGTGTATTCAGCTTGTTTCAACTGTTTGTGTGGTTATTGTTAGATTCAATTTATTATTTCAGTACATGCAATTTCATAGGCCGCCGCTCCCCATTACATTATGAGCGTTGAGCATGTTCGCCATTACATTATGAGCGTGAACCTTGCGTGCCAACATACAATCGGCTCCGTTTGATTGAGCCTTGACCACACAGACATTTATCATTTTCAGTACATGCAATACGATCGGCTCCGTTTGATTGAGCCTTGATCGCACAGTTTCATTCATGTTATTTATCGTATGATGTTGGTATGTTAATGTATGCTATCATATATTATTGTATGTTATAGTTGTGATTGCTATTGCTACTGCTTGATTATTTACATTTGCTCATTTATGATTATGCACAATTTTTCATTGATAAACTAACAAGTAAATCAATAATAAATGTTTATCTAACAAGGTTCACTCGCCAACTTATGTTGACCCAAAAACCCCCATTTTTACACATTATACAGGTGAACCAGCTGCAGCCAGAAACACATAGGATTGGACTAGAAGAATAAAATGATTTAGAGCTTGGAATTATTTTGTTTGGTTATTTTCTTTGTATTGTATGGACATGTTTGGATTATTTGGAATGTAATTTGGACTTTAATAAATATGAAACATATTAGTAAATATCATGAGCTTTGGTGATAACCCAATTATGCCCCGACTCTTATTCCGCTGCGGGTCGGGGTGTGACATAACCCATCAACACGAGTTGAGCCAAGTATCTGGTCATTATGTTAGTTAGTTAAAGACATTTATTTCGGCTTCTTCTAGTTTGTTATGTTTATGTTGGGCCTTAGGCCACATAGCCGTGTGTATAGGGATGAAGAATAAGACAAGAAGGGTGCGGTGTTTGTAGACTCTCACCATCTTACCGAGTGTGTACGTTTAAATAGTTGGCATTAAAATACTTTAAAAAAATCAAGTTTCCTAGCTATTTTCTAGTTTCTTTCTCTCTTGATATGAACGTCTATGTTGTTCATAATGGTAATCAAGAACAGACACAATGTTTGTGATTCAGAGATGGACGGCCGATTGGCTAACAATGTGGATCAGATGAGGGAACCACCTGCCTCTCACACATTGAAAATTCTGTACGCACCAATCTTGATGGCTTGTTTGTAAATCCATTATCGTAACTCATAACTTTTGAGGATTTGTAGAGAATTTCATGAAAAATTAATAATTATATAAGTATAAGGAGCAGGTTGTTAAACTTAATTGGACAAGAGCAACAATTGTTCATTACAATTTCTTATGCTATATACATATAATTAATTATTTGTAAATTGTCGAAACACATAATTACACATGAAAACATAAATACATAATAAAGATAAGTAGAGTCTTCATCTTCAACGTGAACACTTGTTGGTGGAATTTATGGCCTTTTGTAGAAAGTCCCAAGTCACTTTTGGAACAAATGTCTTGTCTTTTACCAGTTTTTTATTGATTTATAATTCCTTAATCCATGAATGTCAAAAGTAGTGAGTAGTTTATGGTAATTAGTATAAAGATTGGCGGTTACAAAGTTTTGGGACCAAATATGGCAAGTCAGAACTTAATAACTACCACCGTCAAGGGGTGCGATCCCTTGGAGACACAACTCCTATGGATCGATGGCAGCCACAAAGGAAGGGACACGACTTATGGATTCTAGAGACGCACCTCTTCACAATCAATCTCACTATGTTCAAGAGACATAACTATTTGTGAAGAGACACGTCTACTCATTCGCATCCATTGGTGTAGTATAAATAGGGTTAGATATTTCAATTTTAAACATACTCATACATTCACAATCACTTTTCATTCAGAAATCAAAAGGTTAGTTTGTGTTTATTCATTCATTGTTATATTCATTGTGTTCATCATCAAGAAGATTCTGGGCAACATTTGGTATCAGAGCCTAGGGCTCAAATTCGTTTCGGAAAGACAATCATCAAGCGGGTGGTTGAATTCCGTAACAACTCTGATCACGCATGAGGCGTTGATTGGGTTGTTCATGTTAAGTTTTAACACCAATCACATCAAGCGGGTACGATTGTTGTTCGTTCGTTAATCGGTCATCAGGAGGGTGTTCGATTTTTATCTGATCATCACTGAGGGTGTTTGGATTCTGTTATATTTTTTTCAAATTCAGATCAAGGCAAGAGGCTGCGATTTGGGTTAAGAAGACAGAAGCAAATCTGAGAGGTTTGTATTCCGATTTGAAGAAATAATCGCGAATCAGAGAAGTTTGGGTTGTTTGAAATTTGCAAAAGAGACAAAATCTGAGAAGTTTTGTGGTCCGTTTTACCGCAAGTAATCAAAGCATCAATAGGGTTATCGGTTCTGAAGTTTAGTCGCAAATTAAGTGGGTTTGGGGTTGTTTTTGTTCGTATTAACGCAATCGCAAATCAACAGGGTTCAGTTTACAGAGAATCACGATAAGAGAAGTCGGTCGGTTCGCAAATTCCAGGTTCTACGTTCTGTTTTTCTGGAATTTATATAATGTTTAGAAGTTGGTTTGATTCCGTTAGAAAGTTAATCTGAATTTTGGAATTATAGACTTCGGTTTTAGGAGAAAACCAAAGTACATAAAATGAAAATTGTTGGGAAAGAAATTATTGCGGATTTAGGAGGAGCCTCTCTGTCAAATGCGGAGTAATTCAAGAGGGTAGTTCGTTCTCCCAGTTTCAGTGTCCTAATTTAAAACCTACAAACTATACGGTATGGGCAATCCGTATAAAAACCATTTTAAGGGCAAATGGTTTATGGGAAATGATAGAACCTAGTGCTAATACGCAAGCGGATGAAAAGAAAGATATGACGGCGACCGCTTACTTATATCAAGCACTACCAGAAGATATGATACTACAAGTTACAAGCTGTAAAAGTGCAAAGGAGATTTTGGATGCATTAAAGACAAGGCACGTCGGTGTAGATCGAGTGCAAAAGGCATGTCTTCAAACACTCAAAACAGAGTTTGAGATGATAAAAATGAAGGAAGAAAACACTATCGATTCGTTCACTACAAGGCTAAATAGTATTGTCACGAGGGAAAATGGTCTTGGATCAACTCTTGATCAACCAACGTTAGTACGGAAACTTCGAAGTTCTGTACCAAGAAGGTTCGTTCAAATTGTTGCAACAATTGAACAATTTGCCGATCTAGAAACAACGACGCTAGATGAGACAATTGGAAGATTGAAAGCCTATGAAGAAAGGACCGGTTTGGTGGATGAAAACCCAGTATATGATCAAGAGAAACTTATGTTTACACGACGCGACAAGAACTATGGTCATCGAAGGCGTTTTCGGAACAATGGACAAGGAAGGTTCAATTCATCACAAGGCAAGTGACGTGCTGATGACTGTCGTTAGTGTCATGCAAAAACTGAAATAAACTAGGTAGCTAGAGTAAGTCGGATATCGAACCAGAGGAGGATTGTGGAAAGTGTTACAATGAAAAGTATTAATTAACTACTACTGAATTAGAAAACCTATTTGATTGGTTGGGAAACTTATCTAAATTAACAATTAAAATGAGGTTCAAATCAATAAGGGAGAAGATGGTTCCTCTAGATTTCAGGTTTTACAGTTAGTCTCAACTATGTGTTTAATCCTAACACCTACATTATCATAAGTGTGAAACTTGATTTACTAATTGTGATAATCAATGAGTAAGTACTCCGGTCAATAGATAACGGGAGGTTATCAAGTGATTATTAATTGCAATTATCAACCCTAACCCCATAACAAATATAACACAATTGCTAGAACTCTCGGGAATTGAATGCTTAGAAAATCAAGGTTTAAATAAAATGCAATTGTTTACAATCAATAAATCAAATCAAAGGTGAAAAGCATCGAATGCTTAGATCACCAAGTCAAAACGATTATAGCAAACACATAGTATCATCTAACTTACAAAAACCCTCCATCCGGAGGAAACCACAAAAGTTTAGCCGCTCATCTCGCTCACAAAGTCAACACAAGCTTAGAATGATGATGAATTCATGATCGGATGATTGATTCGGTGGAAGATTGTGTTGGAATGGGTGATAAAGCCTTGATCTTGAAGCCTTAGGAGTGCCCTAGTTCGTCCTTGGAAGTGAAGACAATGAATGGAGGCCTTAGAAACCCTAATACCTCATTAACAAGCTGAAATTCGCGTTTTTACGTCATCCGGACCATAAGTTACGCTTGGGAACCGTAACTTACGGTTCATACATTCTGGTCACTCAGCAGATGCGTTCAAAAACTGTTTCTTCATAACATTTTCGTTTTAGCTCCGTTGTATGCACCGTTTTCGCCTACGCTTTCGTAATTCAGGCCTCTATATTCTATCTCTTAAGATCTTTAATTCCACCCCATTTGTTTTCCTCAAAACACGTCCAATCTTCGTATTTAACCTACAAAACACCATTTTTCTCGTAGTTATTCAATTCCACATGTATAAACGATCAAATATACATAAGATTAGACATTTAACACATATAAATCACAATCCTAAACCCATCCATCACATCCCCACACTTATACTTTTTCGTCCCGAAAAAGAATTATGCAATGGAATCACAATCAAATCATCGGCTTCAATTTATTCGGTTAACTTATTAACAAATCTAATCACGCATTAACCAAGATTTCAAGTATACGGTCCACTTAAACCCAACCACCGGTTTCCAAGCCCTTAATCATAATTCATTAAGTTCAATTACATCAGTCATCTATGTGTCTCACACTCAAAAGACTACACCGCCACTTAATCCCGTTTCAAGCTTATGAGAAAACTGTTTTATATAACAATCTTTTATATATTCTCGATTAAACTTTGATGGGTAATGGATGATGGTTTTCGAGCTTAAGCATGTTTTTGTATACGATCACTTAGCGGACATACCTCGCATGAGTCATCATCCCGCGATTAATGCCATAAGTTCACGATTTTTTTCTTTCTTTTCTAACTCCACCTAGAGGGTATGTACCACATGAGTCACCATCCCCGCGGAAATACCATAGGCTTTGTTAGTGCAAGCTAGCTCAATAAATGGATAGATGGAATGTTTCGGCGCCGCCTTGTTTCGGATTTATTCTCATAAAAAGAAACAGACGTGCCGTTTAGTCGGAATATTTATAAACTTTATACTTATAACAGAATCCCTTATACTCTCTACAATTTTAATTTTGCTATAGTTCCTAAGGCAAGAACCCACAAGAATCCTAATATTTAAGTATTTTATTTAATCCTAAGGAACCTTTCAACCGGCTGGGCCTACCCACATATCCTAAGTTAGATGTGTTTTCGATCGTTTTATAATCTCATATGTATAATAATTGAAAACCAACAATTTGATTATACCTATCATTTTCCATTTTGCTTGCAAAAATCTTTCTAAACATGTTCAAATTTTTCAAAATTCTTCAATTTTAAGGGATTTCAACCATTCCAAGCATTCAACATCATCAAACCTACCAACCCTATCTCGAGTTACCGCATCCCCACACTTGGGATACATTGCCCCAATGTATAGTGCAATTCAAAGACCTAACTCGAGATATCCACTTAACAAACCATGAACGGCTAACACCTGACTCGACTCAACAACCGACACCATTCCTGAAACAAAAGTTCACACCACCAAATACACGAAAACAAATAAAACACAAGATAGATAAACACATGCACCTGATCAGAAACAGGTGTCTGTAGCGGTGTACTGTTGTCCTCAGAATCGGAAAATATGCATCCAGTGGATCCTTTGATACCTCACCAGGGATGTTACAAAACATCCCCACATTTGACTCATTGCATCCATGAGAATTGAATCGTAGAAACCTGTCAAAACACAACACACCAAAATGAAACCCAACAAAAAAAAAAACAAAGTACCACACTCTACATCCTCGGGCTGCCTCCCGAGAGCGCTAAGTCTTAGGTCTTCAGCCAGACCGTACCTGATATGCGCTACGGTGGTCTCAATGCACACTTACCCAATGTATTTCCAATGAATGCCCAGAATTTTACATGCCCTCTCCATAAGCTCGTTGGTATTATTGGCATGTTTAGAAAGCCCCTGCGATTTCGCTGATCCACTTCACGAGATATACACCAATGTCTTGTAACTTCGCCTTTTTCATCTTCTTCCTCGAACCCTCTTCCCCACACTTGTTAATTGGAATGATTGATATGGAAAAAGGTTCTGTACACACATTCATCTCATCAGACTGCTCTGCCTCATCATCCTCACACACCATCTGATCCACCAGTGACTCTTCATCAGATAAAGGATTCATTGGTGTGGTATTATCCTCCACAACCTCCTCCTCCATGTGAGAATACTCTCTAATATCATCAGGTAATGGCGAGAGACACTCTTTTATTTCTATCTTCATTTTTAACTTCTAACACTTGGAAAGTAGACAACTTATTCGATCTTCATCGGAAAGGTTGGGTGTTGATAAATACTGCTCGAGTTTGGACAAAATCACTTCCAACATAACAAGCTTTTTCTCCTCCTCGGCCTGATAAGTATAGACACCTCGGGCTTAGAATATTCCTCGGATGATACTGTCGGTATCCCTGATACGGTCCTGAGATGTACGCATCCATCATTTTTTTGTTCCAATACTTTGGATTTTCCAAACACACCGAGCACACAACATAATCATAAGTATGATCACGACCACGACAGAAACATCGTCCACCCATTCTTGGCTCATAATAAGCATCCTCGTCCCAATCCCATCCGTCAAAGTAACAACCATCCTCCACTATTGTATCAGAATCATAGAATTATGGTGAATGGGAAGAATTCTCATAGCAAGGCATCAGTGGTTCTTCCAATTTCGCTTTTTCCCGTCTAAATCGGGCCTCTTGGTAACCGATACACGGGTGAAGTGGTTACCTGCACAACTTACATGTATAAGAGCCGCAAAATATGGTAAGATTTGTCATCCTGCACAAACACAGAAACACAAGCACCAAGCATAAATCTGAACAGAACAAAACAAAACAAAACTGACACCATTTTTTTGGATTTTTTTACTAAAAATTTAACACTAAACACTTTGCGCACACCTCCCCGGCAACGGCGCCATTTTGATGATGTCGTTAGTGTCATGCAAAAACCAAAATAAACTAGGTAGCTAGAGTAAGTCGGATATCGAACCAGAGGAGGATTGTGGAAAATGTTACAATGAAAAGTATTTATTAACTACTACTGAATTAGAAAACCTGTTTGATTGGTTGGGAAACTTATCTAAATTAACGAATTAAAATGAGGTTTAAATCAATAAGAGATAAGATGGTTCCTCCAGATTTCAGGTTTTACAGTTAGTCTCAACTATGTGTTTAATCCTAACACCTACATTATCATAAGTGTGAAACTTGATTAACTAATTGTGATAATCAACGACTAAGTACTCCGGTCAATAGATAACGGGAGGTTATCAAGTGATTATCAATTGCAATTACCAACCCTAACCCCATAACAAATATATCACAATTACTAGAACTCTCGGGAATTGAATGCTTAGAAAATCAAGGTTTAAATAAAATGCAATTGTTTACAATAAGTAAATCAAATCAAAGGTGGAAAGCATCGAATGCTTAGATCACCAAGTCAAAACGATTATAGCAAACACATAGTATCATCTAACTTAACATCCGGAGGAAACCATAAAAGTTTAGCCACTCATCTCGCTCACAAAGTCAACACAAGCTTGGAATGATGATGAATTCATGATCAGATGATTGATTCGGTGGAAGATTGTGTTGGAACGGGTGATAAAGCCTTAATCATGAAGCCTTAGGAGTGCCCTAGTTCGTCCTTGGAAGTGAAGATAATGAATGGAGGCCTTAGAAACCCGAATACCTCATTAACAAGCTGAAATTCGCGTTTCTACGTCAACCGGACCGCAAGTTACGCTTGGGAACCGTAACTTGCGGTTCAGACATTCTGGTCACTCAGCAGATGCGTTCAAAAACTGTTTTCTTCATAACTTTTTCGTTTTAGCTCCGTTTTACGCACCGTTTTCGCCTACACGTTCGTAATTCAACCCTCTATCACTCTATCTCTTAAGATCTTTAATTCCACTCCATTTGTTTTTCTCAAAACACGTCCAATCTTCATATTTAACCTACAAAACACCATTTTCTCGTAGTTATTCATTTCCACATAAACGATCAAATATACATAAGATTAGACATTTTACACGTATAAATCACATTCCTAAACCCATCCATCAGTGACGGAAAGTTCAGACAAGAAGAAGACGATGAAGATCCCTCACATGATAACTATGAACAACAAATAAGGGAAGAAAATGACTCACAAAATGCTTACAAGAATAGAAGCAACCAAAAGAAGTTTGGGAAGAATTTGAGCAAGATAAAATGCTATAATTGCCAAAAGTTTGGTCATTATGCCTCAGATTGTCCTGAATCAAATAAAAAATGAGAGGATTTAAATCTGGTCAAAAAGACGAGGAACCAACTCTCCTAATCAAAGAAGACTACAAGGATCTTCTACAACAAGGTCATGATAAAGATGAAGAATCACATGGTGGCAAGCAAGACATGGAGAAAGATCAAGTTGCAAGGAAAGAAGTTCAAGTGGAAGATGAAGACTTCATTTTCATGGAGAATGAAGATACTAAAGCATGAAGATATTGAAGGCATGGAATAAGAAATTAGGGGGGAATATTGATTTATAATTCCTTAATCCAGGAATGTCAAAAGTAGCGGGTAGTTTATGGTAATTAGTATAAAGATTGGCGGTTACAAATTTTGGGGACCAAAGATGGCAAGTCAGGACTTAATAACTACCACCCTCATAGGGTACTCCCTTGGAGACACAACTCCTATGGATCGATGGCAGCCACAAAGGAAGGGACGTGACTTATGGATTCTAGAGACGCACCTCTTCACAATCAATATCACCCACATTTTCAAGAGACACAACTATTCGTGAAGAGACACGTCTACTCATTTGCACCCATTGGTGTAGTATAAATAGGGTTAGATATTTCAATTGCAAAAATACTCATACATTCACAATCACTTTTCATTCAGAAATCAAAAGGTTAGTTTGTGTTTATTCATTCATTGTTATATTCATCGTGTTCATCATCAAGAAGATTCTGGGCAACATTTTGTAACATCAAACATGTTATGCATCTTCCAACAATATGCTAAAAAACGCAAAATCTAAAATATTACCTTAATTGAAATAACAAGCGCTTGATGAATCATATCACTATCACTTATTAACATTTCATTTAACAATTTGATAGGTGTAATGAAATTGGATACATTGTTATCCAACCTACCAAAGCTTGAAGTAGTTGATCTCTCTTACAGCGGCTTATATGTTATGACTATAGTCAGTTTGTCAGCCCTTATTTTTACAAGTTGCGTTTGGCCGCTTGCAATCTAACTGTGTTTCCAGATTTCTTACGAGCAATGAAAAATATTCAAGTTTTAGATCTATCTAGGAACTATATATCGAATCACATTCCTTCTTGGGCATGGGAGATTGGATCACAGAATTTGATTTATTTGGACCTCTCTAATAACTCCATAACAGGCTTGTCAGAATTCAAGTCAGATGGATTACAATATTTGTATTTGCAATCCAACCTACTTCACGGACCACTTCCTCCATGGGTTTGTAATCTAAAGTATCTTAAGTATTTGGATATATCATATAATAACTTTACTGAGTTGGTTCCACAATGCTTGCAAAATATGAGCTCTTCTCTTGTGTTTCTAAATGTCAAATTCAACATTATTCAAGGGCCGATTCCAACGACAATTTGCAGCATGGGCAATTTAATGTATTTGGATATGTCATATAATAGCTTTTATGGAATGATTCCACAGTGCTTGCCAAATATCAGCTCCTCTCTAGTGTCTCTCGACATCAAATTCAACATAATTCAAGGCCCATTTCCTACGACAATTTGTAACATGGGCAGTCTAATGTATTTGGATATGTATGTGACACCCCAACCGATGGCGGAAACATCGGGGCGCGGCACTAGGTGAACCAGATTGTCTCACGATAAATTCCATAACATTATTTAAGCGATAATATTCAAAAGTTAACATCCCATACTTCCAACATACAATCCTTAAACAAGTTACGAAATACATGCATTCTCATAAAACAAAAACAAGTTCGATGTTCCCTAGATTTTATTACAACGAGATTCTAAAAGAAATCCTAAACTAAGCATCGATAGCTAATTTCCTCAACCTGCCACATATGTTAAAATAAAACGTCAATACAATTAAGCAAAGGTGAGCATACAGGTTTGCGTACAACAGATATAAAAGCGTTTAGCATACACTGCATGACATACGTAAGAGTTGTGAACTATGTAACTACTTAGATTCAAGCAAACCAACAAACCGCGATTGATCGAGGCATGCGAACAAGTGTCCACATCCTAAAAGAGAAAATAAATGAGAAATGAAAATGCGAGCCTTAACAACCCTGGGCCTCTGGGTGGCGGGTCAACCTCTTGTATACTATCATGTTAAGGGTGGCGTACAAGCAATCAAGTAATACATACAATTCAGCAGATTTCACGTATAGTCATGTAATAGCGGGATTGCGAATAAGAGTTGAGTTGTGTGATGTGATTTGTTATAGAACATATGTGACGCCCAAAGTGCGTTTAAGTGTAAAAGGGTTCAAGTATACTCACTGTCGGTGCGAATTGGGAGATGAAACGGAATCTGAGAGGAGTTGCGGAGAGTGGCGGATCAACCTGTTAGCGAACAAAAGTGCATCAGTTTTCCGAATTGCTGAAACGGTTAACGGGTGAAGGAGCAGTAGACAAGTTCGGGCGAACTTGTACCTTTGGGTACAAGTTCGGGCGAACTTGACTAACTAACTTACTGAATGTACAAGCTCGGGCGAACTTGACTAACTAACTTACTGAATGTACAAGTTCGGGCGAACTTGTCATGTTTCCTGAGAAACTAGACAAGTTCGGGCGAACTTGTCCTGTTTGATGAAGGGGAATACAAGTTCGGGCGAACTTGTGTGATTTCTGACAAAAGTTGATCAAGTTCGGGCGAACTTGGTCACCAATCTGGTGACAAGTTCGAGCGAACTTGATGTATTCCAAGTGACCTTGACTGTTTTGGCATCCAAATCGTGCGTTTTCGCGTCGTTTACTGAGGAAATCGAGTGTCCATCCCTCCAACCTTTGGCTACTGAGCCAAACCAAGGCTGAAGAGGTCTTTTGGAGCGATTTTTAGCCATTTTACAGAAACTCGGACTAATCCATGCGAACTTGAAGGTTCGAACGGTTTAGTCCAGTTTATGCAAAGTGACGATTTCGTCCTTGTGCTTCCGGATCTGAGATCTAGTTTGACAACGCCTCGTTCCACTTCAAAGTGAACGAAACATACGTCGTTTAGTCCGAATATTGTGTAAAAATCGATGTTTTTAAAGGTTTTACTCATATTTAAGCATAGATCTAAGTGAAAAACAGAAGTTTTGCATAAAAAGATGAAGATGTTCGTAAACAGAAGAGATTTGATGAAAACAAAGGCAAAGCCTTGTGCAAAATCGCTGTAAACCGTTGTTTGTAGCTTGAAAACAGGTGGAATCTTACTTAGAACACAAAAGGTTTTGGTTTTGGGGAGCTCCGGGCAAACTTGCAGCAAGTTCAAATGAGAAGAGGAGCTGGGTATTGTCACACCCCGACCCGCAGCAGAATAAGAGTCGGGGCATACTTGGGTTATCACCAAAGCTCATGATATTTACTAATATGTTTCATATTTATTAAATTCAAAATTACATCCTCAATATTCCAAACATGTTCGTACAATTACAAAGAAAGATAATCAACTAAACAATCCAAAGTCTAAACCAGTTTATTCTTCTAAGCCATCGTATGTGTTTCTTGCTGCAGCTGGATCACCTGTATCATGTGTAAAAATGGGGGTTTTGGGGTCAACATAAGTTGGCGAGTGAAACTTGTTAGAAAAACATTTATTATTGATCTCTTGTTATCTTTATTATGGAAAATTGTGCAATAATCATATGTGAGCAAACGTAAATAATCATACAACAACAATAACAACAACAAACAATAACATACAATAACAAACCAACTTGCATGAATATATAACATGAATGAAACTGTATATGTTAGCAACGTCACTTTCACGCTCATAGGTAATGGGGAACGGACGGCCTATGATAAATGTCTGTGCGATCAAGGCTCAATCAAACGGAGCCGATCGTATGTTGGCAACGCCTAGTTCACGCTCATATGTAATGGGGAACAGCTCAACGCTCATATGTAATGGAGAGCGGCGGCCTATGATAATGTATGTAATGAAAATGACAAATTTAATCTAAACAATAACCACACAAACAGTTGATACATGTTGAATACACATTTGTTCATGGATATGATGGATGCACAATAGTTTAAATGTAATAAATAATAAGACACATGATACACCCCAAAAACGTGATTAAAACGGGGAATTTGTAGAGATTCACTCACATTGGGTGCGTTCGGTTGAAGATGATGAATGCGCACGAGTTTAGAGGGTTGATCGACGAGGATTAACTAACCTAAATAATAACGAAAGGTATGGTAAATGAGTGGATTTTATTAATAATTTTAATAAGATTTTTAGATATATTTTTGTGAGTTTAAGAATATTTTCAAACTTTAAAAACATTATTTTTAAGTATTTTTAATTGATTTTTAAATTAAATAAATAAATAAAAATATAAAAAAATGTTGACTTTTGAGTTGACCATTGACCGTTGACCGTGACTGTTGACTGTTTGACCGGTTCGCTAGTGTGCAAGTATGCGCCGGGTAAGGCTCGAACCCGAGACCTCCCGTACGCGTGCACGCAGCTCTACCAACTGAGCTACGTGTCTAACCCGAAATATTTCTGTTTTTAATTATATTTATATACTGTTTTAATTTATTCAAAATTCTTTTATTTTTAAAAAGGATTTTAATCATCGAACCGGCGTGCGTAACAGGTCTCGAACCCGGGACCTATGGTTTAGTGTTGCACACAGTCCACCGCTGGACTGTGTGTCTAACCTGGTTAATATACTGATTTTTATTATACTTAACATCTTCAGTGAGTTAACCCGGTTCTGTTCTTAAAAAAACATTTTTATTCCCGAGAATAGGGTCGTGATAGGGATCGAACTCGAGACGTATGTTTATTGTTTGCACACAGTCCACCGCTGGACTGTGTGTCTAACCCGTTTATTATACTGATTTTAATTAATCTTATAATCATAACAACTTCGTCTTCTTCGCTCAAGAACACAGATAACGATTAATCAACTGTTTCTTGCTTAATTCGATTAACAGGCATATGAATGATTAAAATGTAACGGATAGGAAAAGTTTTGGGAATGAACATACCGGAATGACGATCTTTCTCAGAACTCCGGCGAAGTCGTCGGCTCTGTTTTTATGAACTTCGTCTGAGCGGACCAATTAACAGTTTTGATTAGCTAGTTGTGGAATTGAAGTACTAAACAAGAGTTATCAGAAGGTTTAAAAGACTATACCGTTTCACAGCGAAATCTGGGAATTTTTATAAGTTTTCCGGCGAGTGTTGATTATCCGATATCGTCGCATGGAACTGATTCTGATTGAAGGGTTTGAGTTAGCAAACGCCTAACAACTGATAGAAGATGGAAGAATTGAGAAACTTACCGTTTTGATGGAAGACACGGTTTTCCGGCCAAAAGTCCGGCGAGTTCAAAAAGCGATTCCGACGATCAGAAATTTGAGTAAAAGTGAAATTAGAGGTTCTGTGAATGTTATTGAGTCGCGAGATGATGATTTTGTTGAAGTAATTCAGGAAGTGAATGTTTTCGGTTACAAAAACCGAACATCACATGAATTCAAGTTCATTAACGACTGAATTGATTAAGAATGTCGGTTTATCGGTTATAATCTAGAATCCGCGATCACTCAAACGTCTTGGACGGTTGGAAGCCGATATCGGTTTCAGTTTGGCGCAACAGGTTGATTCACGGTTGTACATATGTTTTAATTGTTTCCTAGAACTCACAAAGACATCAAGTGGCGGAGTGGTTATATGTGCGCGAGTTAAAACTTTGAGGCTCACCCGGCTGACCCGGGTTCGAATCCCGGCAGCCGGTTTTCTTTTTTATTTATTTTATTTTCACTTTTTATTAATTATAGTTTTTAAATTCTAATTTGTTTACTAATTATGCATCGTTTAAAATTAAAATAAACATAAATACGCAACGAAAAAATTTATAACTTGATATTCGATTACAAACGAAGCGGGTTTGGAAAACCCGTTTTTTGACAAACGTTACAGGTATTTATAAGTGAGGTGAAATAATGGGCTGAATCATCAAGTTCGGGCGAACTTGTGTGTTTCTTGTGTTTAAGAGACAAGTCCGGGCGGACTTGTAGTTTCCGAAGAATTATTGAAGGCTCAGACAAGTTCGGGTGAACTTGTGATATACAAGTTCGGCCAAACTTGACCTAGTGGCCAAATTTTGTTCGATTATTTTGCGTTAAAAGTTCGTTTGGCAATTCGGTTCGTATTAGATAGTTAAATTAAGCGTTTTAGCGAAGCGTTAAGCGTTATATTACCATTGATTTGAGAGAGGGCGAGTTGCGAGTGTGTGTGAGCGTTTTAGCGATATTAAGCCATAACATAAATAAACATAACACATATAAGACGTAATTCCACATAATTAACTGCGTTTTGCGATGCGATGAGATAAACAATGCGATGGCACAAGTGTTTATTAAACAATAACACACTCGACTCGTATAGTAGCATAACTACTTGTGTTTTCGTTGAATTAGTGATTAATAAGCGATTAAATACGATGTAAATATGGCAAAATATAATTCCATTACCATAAACTTTTCATAATCCAAATCTCGGAGTACAGATGATTGAGATAAACAAAATACACGAAAAAGGAAATAAATAAATAACAACGAAAATTTGGAGTTGTTACCGTCTCCCCTACTTTAGGAAATTTCGTCCCGAAATTTAAGTAGTGGTTTTACCAAAGAGATGCAGATATTTAGCCTTCATGTCACTTTCCAATTCCCAAGTGAACTCGGCAACGCGTTTGCCTTCCCATCGAACCTTCATGATAGGTATGTGAGAGTGCCGTAATTTCTTGGTTTCTCGGTCCATGATTTCGACAGGCTTTTCCACGAAATGCAGAGTCTCGTTTATTTGCAAGTCCTCGAGGGGGACGTGGAGATTTTCTTCAGCTAGGCATTTCTTGAGGTTCGACACGTGGAAAGTCGGATGAACGTTGTTATGTTCTGCCGGTAGTTCAAGGCGATAGGCTACTTTTCCGATTCTTTCCAGAATCTTAAAGGAACAACGTATCGTGGGACTAGCTTTACCTTTTTCCCGAAGCGGACCACTCCTTTCCAAGGTGCAACCTTTAAGAGAACGTGATCTCCCACTTCGAACTGTAGGGGTTTGCAGCGTTTATCGGCATAACTCTGTTGACGACTCTGAGCTTTCAAGAGATTGTCTCTGATTTGGAGGATCTTGTCCGTCGTTTCTTGAATCAGCTCCAGACCGGTGATTTGTGCTTCTCCGATCTCGTGCCATGAAATAGGCAATCGACATTTTCTTCCATACAGTGCCTCAAAAGGAGCCATTTGAATGCTGGTGTGATAACTATTATTGTACGAGAATTCAATTAAAGGTAACTGCGTATCCCAATTACCACCGAAATCTATGATGCACGCACGAAGCATGTCTTCGAGGGTGTGGATCGTGCGCTCAGAGTGACCGACGGTTTGAGGGTGAAAAGCGGTACTGAGATTAAGCTTAGTACCGAGAGTGGATTGAAAAGTCTCCCAGAGACGTGAGATAAAGCGACCGTCGCGGTCATAAATGATGTCACAAGACGTCCCGTGTCGACATATGACTTTGTCGGTATAGATTCGTGCTAATCATTCTACCTTAAAGTCTTCTCGTATAGAAATAAAGTGCACAGATTTGGTAAGACGATCGATAATAACCCAAATGCTATCGTGACCAGAGGAAGTTTCATAATGAAGTCCATAGCTATACTCTCCCACTTCCACATCGGGATTTCGGGTTGTTCGAGCAAGCCAGAGGGCCTTTGATGTTCCGCTTTAACTTTCGAACAAGTTAAGCACTTTGAGACGTACACGGCGATATCCTTTTTTATGCCCGGCCACCAATACTTAGGACGAAGGTCCTGGTACATTTTGTCAGCCCGGGATGAATGGAGTATCGAGATTTATGAGCTTCGGTCATTAACAATTCACGAAGATTATCACGGCTAGGAATCCAAATACGATCGAGATAATAATAGATACCGTTAGGTTTAACAACGAGTTGAGTTTCGGCACCGCATTTTATTTCTTCCTCTAGGGTATTCTCGTTGAAACAAGCAAACTGGGCGGAGTGAATCATGATTTCGAGATCATTCAAATCTTGAGAGTCACGAACACTATACACATAGCTTCGTCGACTGAGAGCATCAGCGATGACGTTTGCTTTGCAGGGATGGTAGCGTATCTCACAATCGTAATCGTTGAGAAGTTCAACCCATCTGCGTTGACGCATGTTCAGTTCCTTTTGATTGAAGATATGTTGTAAGCTCTTGTGGTCGGTGAAGACCGTACACTTAGTACCGTGAAGGTAGTGTCGACATATCTTCAATGCAAAAACAACTGCACCGAGTTCGAGATCATGGGTTGTGTAATTTTCTCGTGGATCTTGAGTTATCGAGACGCATACGCGATAACCTTGTCTCGTTGCATGAGTACACAACCAAGACCAAGATTAGAGGCATCGCAGTAAACAACGAACTCGTCGTTTCCGTCAGGTAGGGCGAGTACAGGAGCATTGCATAGCATATGCTTAAGTGTTTGAAAGGCTTCCTCTTGTTTGGAATCCAAAACGAAAGGTTTGTCCTTATGAGTTAAAGCGGTAAGCGGAACGGTGATTTTTGAAAAGTCGGCGATAATCGACGGTAGTAACCCCCCAATCCAATAAATGAACGGATTTCGGAAACATTCTTCGGTGTAATCCAACTCTTGACAGCTTCAATCTTGGCAGGGTCGACGTGAATTCCTTGACTATTAACGATGTGGCCAAGAAATTGGACTTCTTCGAGCTAGAATTCACATTTAGAGAACTTAGCATAAAGACGATTGCCTTGAATAAGTTCGAGGACTAATCGGAGATGGTGCGCATGTTCGTCTCTCGACTTCGAGTAGATAAGGATGTCATCGATAAACACAATGACGAAACGATCTAGGAAAGCTTTACATTGCACACACGGTTCATCAAATCCATAAAGACCGCAGGTGCATTTGTAAGACCGAAAGGCATGACCACGAATTCGAAATGGCTATAACGAGTACAAAAGGCGGTTTTCAGAATATCTTCTTCAAGTACACGTAAATGATGATAACCGGAACATAGATCGATCTTAGAGAAACAAGTAGCACCTTGAAGCTAATCAAATAAGTCGTCAATTCGAGGAAGAGGATAGCGGTTCTTTATCGTGAGTTTGTTAAGTTCACAATAATCGATGCACATTCGGAACGTCCCATCTTTCTTTTTCACGAAAAGAACGGGTGCGCCCCATGGTGAAGTGCTCGGGCGTATAAAGCCTTTATCAAGAAGCTCTTGAAGTTGGCTAGATGGCTCGCGCATTTCGGATGGTGCGAGATGATAGGGAGCTTTAGCAACGGGAGTAGCACCGGGAATCAAATCGATACAGAATTCAACATCTCGACTAGGGGTAAACCGGGTAAATCGTCGGGAAAGACTTTAGGAAATTCACAAACAACGGGTACATCTTTCCAAGTTTTCTTTTCTTTCTTTGGGTTCACGATATGGGCTAGGAAAGCAACGCTTGCTTGCGCAGATGCTTGCTCGCTTGAGTACATGACATAAGCATCAACTTCTTTGAGTGAGTTTCACCATAAACATGGAATTGATCACCGTTATGACGAGGAAAACGAATTGTTTTATCGAAGCAAACAACTTTAGCATGGTTTTCACAAAGAACATCCATACCTACTATGATATCAAAGCTACCTAATTGCATAGGTATGAGATTGATCGAGAAGACATAGTTGTTGAGAGCGAGAGTACAATCACGTAGGACAGAGTTAACGGTAATGGTTCTTCCGGTGGCGACTTCCACATCGAAAGTCTTTATGAGTTTAGTGTGTTTACATTTTAAAACCTTTTCGAATTCTAACGATACAAAACAATTATCGGCACCAGTATCAAATAAACATGAAGCATAAATACCATTGACAAGGAACATACCGTTGACAACATTGTTGTCGTTCTGAGCCTGACGATGATTCAGATTGACGGCTCGTCCACGTGCAGCCTGTGGTTGTTGCTGCTGAGGCTGTGGTGGTGGCTGCTGCTGAGGCTGAGGCTGCTGTTGCTGCGGCTCTTGTTTGACAGCTTGGTTTGGGCAGATGTTACTGAAGTGGTTTGGGTCCCCACATGTGTAGCAAGCACGGGCCTTTGGGGTTGGCGCTTGCTGCTGGTACTGCTGCTGATTAGCCTGAGGAGTGCGAGGGGGAGCTGGTAGAGCTGGTGCTGCAGGGGCCTGAGGAGCTTGCTGACGAGGGCCTGAACGGCAACTAACAATAAAGTGGCCATAAATGTTGCATTTGGTGTAGAAGCGATAATTGCCTCCAACCACATGATGATAAGTGCACTTCAAGCACAGAGGATGAGGGCCAGTATACGCACGCTTTGCCGAAGGTGCGTTGGGTGCGGCTGTCTGAAGCGGCTGAGGGTTCTGAGGTGCGGTGAGGGCAAAGTTCTTGCTCGGGTTCTCCCTTTTGCGACCTCGGTGGCTAGATTTCGACTCTTGAGGCTGATCGGTAGGAGCTGCTGATTTGGTGATGGCCTGGTTTGCGACCTTGTTGTTCTTGAAATAACCAGATTGAACCCGTTTGTCATTGATCTCTGCGGCTAGCTGGTATGTCTCCTCAATAGTAGCAGGGTGTGCTACTTGAACAAAGTCAGTGACGCAATCGGCAGAGCGTTGAGGAATTTCTTGATTGCTTTCTCGGTCGTGTCCACTTGACCGGGACATATAATGCTCAACTGCTTGAAGCGAGCTGTTAGACCAGCATTGTCAGGTCCGTCTTGCTTAATTCCCCAAAACTCGTTCTCTAACTTCTGGATTTCATAGGGGGGACAGAATTCCTTGATCATGATTGCTTTAAGTTCCTCCTAGGTGAGTCCGTAGGTTTCATCGTTTCCCCTCTTGTTACGCTCCGCGATCCACCAGTCGAGAGCCCTGGACTCGAAAACGCCGGTAGCGTTAATTGTGTGAAGGGGTTCGGGACACCCACTCTGACGAAATGTGACCTCGATAGCATCAAACCAGTGGAACATGGCACTTGGTCCTTCAGTGCCGGTAAAAGTAAGGGGTCCACAAGCTTTGAACTGCTTAAAGCTGAAGGAAGTATTGGGCGTGTCGGCTTTGGAATCGACCGATGAGTTGCTGCTGACGGCATGAATCTCGCTGACGATTTGCGGGATAACTTTAGCCATTTGCTTGGCTACCAGAGAAGCGATGTGCTTATCAGCGTTGTTGCGCTGGATGTTCTTCCGTGTGTGACCCATAGAAGACATCTACACAAAGGATTTGGTTGGATGAGATTTGATTATGATAGGTTTATGTTCAAAAGTTTATTATTATTATTATACAGTTAAGGCATATAACACATAGACACGTATCCACATAAGCACGTAAGCACATAAGCACGTAAGCACATAATCACGTAGGCACATAAGCACATATGTTGTACGTATTCATCTTCAAACTTAATCATGCGTAGCGCGTGCGAGATGCGATATAGCAGCGTAAATAGCGAGTAAAGCTGTGTATGAGGCACGAATGCCCTCATGAGCGTAAGCGAGTTGAGCGATTAGTTTGGTTGGTGAATTTAATTAGCGTTTCAGATTACGAGAGATCTGCGAGTTGTGCATATATTGATGGAGCGTAAAAGCGAGAAATCGATTAAGTGAGAAATTGAATAAGCGTAAAATCCGTAAATTTAAACACATAAATAATAAATAAATTCGATGATGCGTAAAATCGACGATTGCAGGCTTAAATCAATTGGGAGCGTTCTGTGTTTTGAGACAGCGACTACCCAAAGTGGTTTGAAGATTCTCTGAGTTCGGACACACGATTTGGCCTAATAGACAAATGCTCTCGCCGTACAACAGTTAACGGCATTTATCCTTCCAGTTACGTCGTGTTCCGAGTCATCGAAATAATCGAGACTTTGGTGAGATTGAAAAACGAGGAGCGGAATTAGTCATTAAGATGCGGGTTTCACCCCTAACTAAACAACTTCATTCCTAGTTGTGGTTATGCACACCGATCAAATCGGGAGTTCCATTAGATAGAAAAGGAGATTTTCGTCGAGGTTTGGATATCACTCCTAACTCAACGAAGATGTCTCGTGCGAGAGAATGCGCGAAGTGAGTGATCTTATCGAGAGTTCTTGGTTTTCACACCTATTCTCGACTTGATCATTCGTTTTGTGTGATACGAGCGTTCTTCAGCGTGTGTTGCGGTTGCTTTAGGAAAAGCAATGTCTAAAAGTTCGTGTCGAAGTATTTTGGTCAAGTTCGGGCGAACTTGGCATCAGTCTGATGTCAAGTTCGAGCGAACTTGCTCAATCCCAAGCAAACTTGTTGGTTGTTGTCAGGGGGCTGACAAGTTCGAGCGAACTTGGTCAAGTCCGGGCGAACTTGGTCAAGTCCGGGCGAACTTGGTCAAGTCCGGGCGAACTTGGTCAAGTCCGGGCGAACTTGGTCAAGTCCGGGCGAACTTGATCAAGTCCGGGCGAACTTGTCCCCCAAGTCCGGGTGGAGTTGTCTGTTCGTATTCGTTTTCGAATTTATCGATGCGTAACGGTCTGATTTGGAATCCTAACTATAGTCTAAGGCAAACATGGCAATTCTACCTAATTTTTCCCTATAGTTATGGCTCTTATACCAATCTGTCACACCCCAACCGATGGCGGAAACATCGGGGCGCGGCAGATTGTCTCACGAGAAATTCCATAACATTATTTAAGCGATAATATTCAAAAGTTAATATCCCATTGTACCAACATAAACAAGTTACGAAATACAAGCATTCTCATAAAACAAAAACAAGTTCGATGTTCCCTAGATTTTATTACAACGAGATTCTAAAAGAAATCCTAAACTAAGCATCCATAGCTAATGTCCTCAACCTGCCACATATGTTAAAATAAAATGTCAATACAATTAAGCAAAGGTGAGCATACAGGTTTGCCTACAATATAGATATAAAAGCGTTTAGCATACACCGCATGACATACGTAAGAGTTGTGAACTATGTAACTACTTAGATTCAAGCAAACCAACAAACCGCGATTGATCGAGGCATGCAAACAAGTGTCCACATCCTAAAAGAGAAAATAAATGAGAAATGAAAATGTGAGCCTTAACAACCCCGGGCCTCCGGGTGGCGGGTCAACCTCTAGTATACTATCATGTTAAGGGTGGCGTACAAGTAATCAAGTAATACATACAATTCAGCAGATTTCACGTATTGTCATGTAATAGCAGGATTGCGAATAAGAGTTGAGTTGTGTGATGTGATTTGTTATAGAACATATGTGACACCCAAAAGTGCGTTTAAGCATAAAGGGGTTCAAGTATACTCATTGTCGGTGCGAATTGGGAGATGAGACGGGATCTGAGAGGGTTGCGGAGAGTGTCAGATCAGCCTGTAAGCGAATAGAAGTGCATCAGTCTTCCGAATTGTTGAAACGGTTAACGGGTGAAGGAGCAGTAGACAAGTTCGGGCGAACTTGTACCTTTGGGTACAAGTTAGGGCGAACTTGACTAACTAACTTACTGAATGTACAAGTTCGGGCGAACTTGTCATGTTTCCTGAGAAGCTAGACAAGTTCGGGCAAACTAGTCCTGTTTGATGAAGGGGAATACAAGTTCGGGCGAACTTGTCCTGATTCCTTGGAATCAGTACAAGTTCGGGCGAAGTTGTGTGATTTCTGACAAAATTTGATCAAGTTCGGGCGAACTTGGTCACCAATCTGGTGACAAGTTCGAGCGAACTTGATGTATTCCAAGTGACCTTGACTGTTTTGGCATCCAAATCGTGTGTTTTTGCGTCGTTTACTGAGGAAATCGAGTGTCCATCCCTCCAACCTTAGGCTACTGAGCAAAACAAAGGCTGAAGAGGTCTTTTGGAGCGAGTTTTAGCCATTTTACAGAAACTTGGACTAATCCGGGCGAACTTGAAGGTTCGAACGGTTTAGTCCAGTTTGTGCAAAGTGACGATTTTGTCGTTGTGCTTCTGGATCTGAGATCTAGCTTGACAACGCCTCGTTCCACTTCAAAGTGAACGGAACATACGTCGTTTAGTCCGAATATTGTGTAAAAATCGATGTTTTTAAGGTTTTACTCAGATCTAAGCATCGATCTGAGTGAAAAACAGAAGTTTTGCATAAAAAGATGAAGATGTTCGTAAACAGAAGAAATTTGATGAAAACAAAGGCAAAGCCTTGTGCAAAATCGCTGTAAAACGTTATTTGTAGCTTGAAAACGGGTGGAATCTTACTTGGAACACAAAAGGTTTCGGTTTTGGGGAGCTGCGGGCGAACTTGCATCAAGTTCAAATGAGAAGAGGAGCTGGGTATTTATAGGTGAGGTGAAATAATGGGCTGAATTATCAAGTTCGGGTGAACTTGTGTGTTTCTTGTGTTTAAGAGACAAGTCCGGGCGGACTTGTAGTTTCTAAAGAATTATTGAAGGCTCAGACAAGTTCGGGCGAACTTGTGATATACAAGTTCGGTCGAACTTGACCTAGTGGCCAAGTTTTGTTCGATTATTTCGCGTTAAGAGTTCGTTTGGAGATTCGGTTCGTATTAGATAGTTACATTAAGTGTTTTAGCGAAGCGTTAAGCGTTATATTACCATTGATTTGAGAGAAGGCGAGTTGCGAGTGTGTGTGAGCGTTTTAGCGATATTAAACCATAACATAAATAAACATAACACATATAAGACGTAATTCCACATAATTAACTACGTTTTGCGATGCGATGAGATAAGCGATGCGATGGGACAAGTGTTTATTAAACAATAACACATTCGACTCGTATAGTAGCATAACTACTTGTGTTTGCGTTGAATTAGCGATTAATGAGTGATTAAATGCGATGTAAATGTGACAAAATATAATTCCCTTACCATAAACTTTTCATAATCCAAATTTCGGAGTACAGATAATTGAGATAAACAAAATAAACGAAAAAGGAAATAAATAAATAACAACGAAAATTTGGAGTTGTTACAATGTCCGATAACAGCTTTCATGGAGTGCTTCCACAGTGCTTTGGAAATCTCATTTCCTCACTTGCAATGATAAATTTGAAGGGAAACAAATTCAATGGCACAACTATCTTAAACGGAAATAAGTTAGAAGGAGATGTGCCAAGTTTCTTGTTCAAGTGTAGATCCTTGAAAATACTTGATCTAGGAAACAACCTGTTAAATGGCACATTCCCTCATTGGTTAAGAGATCTTCAAAAGTTGCAGATTCTTATCCTTAGATCAAATAAGTTACATGGAACTATTGAAGCCTCTTCTACATCCGATTTCCTATTTCATAGTTTGCGTGTTTTTGACATATCAAATAATAGATTTGTAGGTCGTCTACCTGGAAAATATTTTGAAAATTTTAATGCCATCAAGGACATGGAGAAGGACCCGGAAACTGATACTGTGAATATCAGTGACTCGCATTATTACTCAATTATTCCTTTAAAAGGTTCACAAATCTCACCTCTAAGGATTTCAACGACACTCACCATTATTAATCTATCAAGTAACAGATTTGAATGGGAGATTCCGAACATTGGTAACCTTAAATCGTTGACGTCCCTCAACTTATCCAATAACAACCTCAATGGCCAAATCCCACATGTCCTAGGAAATATGGTTGATATGCAAGCATTAGACCTATCTAGGAACCAACTCGTAGGAGAAATCCCTCACAGCCTTACAAACTTGAGATTTCTTACAGTGTTAAATCTCTCAGAAAACCATCTTGTGGGGCGTATTCCACAAGGATACCAACTTCAAACATTAACAGAAGACTCGTATTATGGGAATCCAGGACTCTGTGGGTCTCCATTGCCCAAATGTTGCGTTGAAGCCAAGGAACACGAGTGGATTAAGATGGAAGCGGTGATGTCGGGACTCGGATGTGGAACTCTATTTGGAGTGGTGTTGGGATATCGCATGTTGTCTCCAGGAAGACCAAAATGGTTGAATGCAATTGCTGATGTGGGAGGGCATACAAGACCAAAGAAGAGAAAACAACTTAAACAAGTATATATCAGGAAAAGAAATTAGTTTTTGTTTTTTAATGGTACGTGTTTCGTATGTTTTTTTCTGTTTCCTCGAATTCTCGAAAAAAAAAACAGATAATTATGTTTTTTTTGTTATGTTGTTTTTGTATACCATAATTATTAAGAGAGTAAATTGCACAAAACATCCTTTATGTTTCCTCAAACTTGCAGGTTTCAGCCTTAATGTTTAAAAGTTGCTAAAAACAACCTTTAAGTTTATTTTTGTTGCGGGTTCAATCCTTTAGAGCTAACCACGTTATTTTCTTCAGTTAAGTTCCCTCACATGATCAACCAAAATGACGAATATACCCTCACATGTTATGCATGTGAGGGAACTTAACTGAAGAAAATAACGTGGTTAGCTGTAAAGGATTGAACCCGCAACAAAAATAAACTTAAAGGCTGTTTTTAGCAACTTTTAAACATTAAGGCTGGAACCTGCAAGTTTGAGGAAACATAAAGGATGTTTTGTGCAATTTACTCTAATTAAGATCATCATGTATTAGTGTATTGTTGTTTAATCTTGAAATGTTTTGTTGTTCCTATATTTATTTTTACTGACCGTTCTATTAGTTAATATTTGTTTGCAGCTTTATGCGGACGATTTATTTAACCTGAGATTAAAAAAAATCATGTAAATGCTAAGTAGCATTAGAACGGGTATGAGATCGGGGTAAGGGGGCGATACGGGAACGAGGAACAACAAAACTTAAAATTCTAAGATACGGGTACGGCAATAAAAAAATAAAAAATATATTAAACAAATTCCAAAAATATTACATCTTCCAAAGGTAATTAATTATCAATAATCAAATCATTTTCAAATTCTGGTTCATATAGTGAGAGATCGGCCATCGATATAGAATTAGAGAAGATGAGACTTGAGAGTTTTGAGATTAGAGAAGCCGAATATGATAGGTCTATTTATTTAATGGTCGGTTGTGGAATTTGAAAAGGTTAAAACCCTAAAAATAAATGGAAACGACCTGGATACTTCTACCAAATACGTCCCCGACATTGGAAACGTTTAGGAAACACCCCCGACGAGTACCCATGCTGTTTCCGTCCCCGACAAGTACCCAAGACGGATACAGCCATATAAATGGAGTCTCCGTGCTACATAGTGTAGTGTAAATGGTAGAGTTTTACTTGTTTCATAAAATTATAAGATTGCTTTGTTGAATCTAAAAAAGAAATGAGATTTAAATTTGTTTCCGGCAAACTAAAGAATTATTTCGAACCCACAGTGAAACAATTCCCATATTGCATCTAAGTATGAGCAGTGGTGAAGCTTGAGATTTCTGACGAGGGTTCGAAAACGTATATACCTAAACATTTATATAGAACTGGAGGATTGAAAACGTATATATATACTCAAAAAGTTCGCCCCCCCCCCCTCCCGCCCCTTCTAACCTGCACCAATGAGTATGAAGATAAGAACTAGCGGTCGGTAAGGTACATTATTTAAAAGTGAAAAATCGGTAAAATACTAGTAGTGTATGGAACCAAAAGTATTAAACTAAAAACGTCAAAAAATAGGTACCAAATCAACACCAAAAATACTTCGGTATAAAAATTCGATACGAAAAAATTAGAGTGGAATTATAACAAGAAAGACTTCTCTTCATTCATCTGATAAACTAAGGTAGCGTTCGTTTCAGAGAATGAAATGGAATGTTGATTTCACTTCTTATTTTATTGGTTTCAACAAAAAAATGAGTTGTAATTGAACGACAACACAATAAAGAGAATCTAGATTCCAATTTCATCCGAATTCTATTACATTCTGCGAAACAAACACACTTAAATTACAAATGAAATTTCGATTTCTGTTACATTCTCTTGATATCTTCTTATTGATACACTGAGAGATAATTAAGGAAAGCCTTTTAAATATACAATTTTTCTTAACAAAGGAGACCCAAGATATTAGTTGTGAAATGAAATGAAACGTGGCAAAACGTACCCACGTGGCATATCTTGACTAATTTGGACAAAACACCATGACACGTGTAGCTTCAAAACTTGCATACTTGCATGCAAAACATACCATCACCGCTCCGATAAAACATTCCCTCCCTTTCTACTTTCATCGCCACCTAAACCGCTTGTTAAAATGGCGACATTTGTGATGAATACGGCAACCCCATCCAACTCACCGACGAGCACGGCCGCCAAGTTCAACTCACCGACGAACACGCGTCCCCGTTCACCTTACCGGCGTCGCCACAACCGTATACTCGGTTCAGCATGCAGGAACAACCGCTGGTCCCGAGTCTAAAACGCACCGTGGAACCCACTTCGCTACTACCATTACTGAGCCTGTGGTTGGAGATGGGGTTGAGACGACTGTGCCCGGTAGTCAACGACCGTGTCATATGAGAGTTGATGTTGCTGAAGGCGGCACTCAGCAACAGCCGGGAAGTTCTAGCTCCAGCTCCGTAAGATCATATATATATATATATATATACTACTAGAAGTTAATTAGCTAATAGAACAATATTTTTTTGGTTTTATTTACTAAGAAAACCAGGCGATTGCGGCCCAAATATGCAGATGAAAAATACGGTAACAAAATTAGCAACCGATTTGCGACCAAAATTATAACTAAGTAACAAAACTAGCGAGCAATTTGCGATCGAAACCATAACAACTGAGATTCATTTGAAACGGTCGCAAGTTTTACTTTCGGTAACAAATCTGTCCAAAAGTTGAAATTAATAATTGAATTAATATTTTAAAGAAGTTAAAAATAGCTAATTAATATTTTAAAGAAGTTAAAAATAACTAATATAACTAATTAATATTTGAAAAGTTTTTTGAAACGAGTTAATATTTAAAAAAGCTAAAAAAATATAATTAATTAATATTTTAAAATAGCTAACTAAGTTTAATATTTTAGAAAAAGTTAAAAGTAATTAATTAACATTTTAAAATAGTTAATTAAATTACGTAATTACTATTTAAAACCAACCTGGGTTTGGAAAGACAGACGACGTAGAGTAAAACAGACGACATAGAGTAAAACAAATTTGTTGCTAAAAAAAATACGTAATTACTGATCGGAAAAAAATTGAAATAATTAATTAAATTTGTATTATTGGTTGTGGGTATGAAAGCAGTCGGAAGACGATGGTGAAGGTGGGAGGAGGAGGAAGAAGAAGGGGCTGATGCAGAAAATCAAGGAAAAGCTTCCGGGGCACAAAAACAAGGAGGAAATAGTTCCGGAGAAGGGGTACACGGCGACTACGAAAGTAACTGTGACAACACCAGCAGGGCCGCCGGATGTACCCAAAACCGAACGCATTCGGATGGAGGAGCACGAGAAGAAGGGTTTAGTTGGAAAGATCATGGATAAACTCCCCGGCCACCACTAATCTTCTGATCAAGTTGTCTGCAGCAGTAAGAGGTTGTATATATACTTGTATGTATTGTGTTGATGGGTGGTGTGAAGTTTGGTTGTTACTTTTGTGAATTTTATTGTTTCAAATAAAAGTTACATGTACATAGTAATGGTTAGTATTATTTAAAGTCGATGTAATCCTTCGGTTGTTAAATTTTAAAATATAATTTTAGAGCGGAGAAAATTATAAGTAGATCAATTATAATTTATGATCGATAAGTATTTATATGATTAATTCCATATATAAATGTAAAGTACAGATTACGTTAAAACTTAGGGGACGGCTAGATAAGTGTTAGGTGTAGGGGTGGTCATCACTCACCACTCCTCATAACTTCCAATCAACTTCCGTCTTGACGTCAATCATTTTCCATCACTCACAATCTTTTTTAGTAGAAATGTCCATCACTCACAACACCCAACAATAAACCCTACATCCTCTCACATGTTCCATTCTTCACACATGATATATATCACGCGTTATCAATTTTCACGTGTTATATATTCAAGTGCGGTGGGATTTGGCCAAGTTCCACGCGTGGTTTTTGTTCTTCACGTGGTAAATACCGACCACCCCGGTCCCTTAGACTATTACTTAAAAGAAAATCAAACGAAGAAATGACTTGATTCGACTATTTACAAACTCACATGACTTAAAAGAAAATCAAATTTACAAACTCATATGACAAACTCACATGACTTGAAAGAAAATCAAACAAAGAAATGACTAATTTTGACTATTGACAAACTCATATGACTCGGGTGAGCATAAAATTCATACGACTCGCATTTAGACCACAAACAAAATCATATGACTCGTGTGTGTGTGTGAAATTCATACGACTCAAGTGTGAGCGTTAAATTGTACGAACCATATAGTGTTATGTTTAACTGACAAATAAATGATTTATTTGATCACCACTTGCAAACGTGGCATGTGTGAGCGTCAAATAATTCGGCTCGTGTTATCTGTTTTTTACCAACAAACGCACATACATGCTACTCTACACCTACCTTACTCTTAAATCATCACATCCACACTGCATAATTTAAACAAACAATCGCCTTGTTAAGAAACACACCATAATAAACAATAGGTAAATGCATGGTGGGAGTTGTGAGAGGTTAAAAAAACACATCAATAGTAAACTAACTATTGAAACAAATTAGTTTCTTTATTTAAAGTGTAACTTAAAATCTTCTAATTACCAATTACTAAGGTCATCTTTTGTGGAGTCAGGATAGGTGCCACGTTGGATCAAGAGGGTCGGGAACACTGGTCCCTCTCCCTTTCCCTGATGCATGCTTTTATGAGATCGTGACCTCTTTATTGATCTTCATGAACCAACTTTCACTCTCTTGCTCTTCTTCCTCCACATCACATCAACTTTCAAAAAATATTAAAAAATTATAAAAGGTAAATAGTGTCTCTTCAAACTTACTGATGAATAGTAACATTGTCTCTCTCATTCACTCACAACAAGTAGGGCTGAAAAATCGTCTCTTAGCGGGTTCAACAGACCTTTGACGGCGCGAACAACACAAGTTCTAAACATAAATATAACTCGTTTAACCTTTATGTCCAATGTCTATAACACATTTTTATGTACCAAAAAGAAAAAATGGTGAATCATTACCTTCTAATTTTAATTATTTTTTTAAAAAAATTGAAAAATCATATGGTGTACTTTTCAATAAATAAGTCCAATCGTATCTTATACATATTACATATTGGCAACCCAGACAACAACTCTGTAGAATATAAATAATACACTCACATAAATATATAGGATCCATTGTGAATAATCTTATTAAGATAGCAATGAATTATTAAGGAAAAGGGGATGATGATAATTGATAACAACTAAAAGCATTCCCATCCCTTCCCCTATTTACATTTGTATAATTACACTAAAACTCATGATATTTTCTCTCTTTTTTAATTATATAATATTTTTATACTTTTATTATTATTTTTTCTCTCTATTCCACTAACAACCACTTTTAAAAATATTAAAAAATTAATAAAAATGAACAATGTCTTCCAAAATATACATATAAATAATAACATTTTCTCAATCTTACACACACTCGTTAACTAGAACTCACTCACTCGCTCATAAGAATCGAGGAATGGGATGTGACATGACCTAAAGCTAGGCCAAATAAAAAAAGCATAAGCCAAAAAATAAAAGCTATGCCAAACACTAAAGAATGAGATGTAACATAAAATGTGTCCGATAAGATAATAGAAAATAAGCTATAAACTAAATTAAAATAAAAACATAACTAAAAAGTAAAAAGCCAGCCAAACACCCCAGAATAATTTGGTCATGGAAAATAAAATAAACAAACTCCGTCATCACCATCACTCCCCACTGCAACACCTCCTCCCTCCCGTGACTCCGCCTCCCCTTTCCCGCCACAAAATGCTCTCTCAGTCTCACTTTCTCTCTCTAAACCCTCACTCTCGCTCTTCTCTCTCTCCAACCACTCTCTTCTCCAATTCTTCATCTTCATCCTCATCATCATCAACCCTAGCTTTACCTAAATCTCTCCGTTTCATCTCCATGTCTGCATCGAGACCGGCAGTCTCCAACGGATTCGGTACCGTTACGGCCGTCGATCTTACCGATTCTGAACTCGATCACTTTGCTGGTATTGCTGACAAGTTAGCCGATGCTGCCGGTGATGTCATACGCAAGTATTTTCGGAAGAGATTTGATATTGTTGATAAAGAAGATTTAAGTTAGTTTCTTTCTTTTCTTTTTTTAAATATATTCGGATTTAGTTATTTTATGACTGCATGTAAAATTGTTGTATATATTTTAGGGCAAGAGTATTGGAGTTAATTGACTGTCTGTTGAGAAATTGAAGAATTTTAGGGCTGAAAATTGTTGTACGTTTTAGGGTTAGAGTATTGGAATTAATTGAGTGTCTGTTGGAAAATTGAAGCATTTGGGGGCTGAAAGAAGTTGTTTTTTTTTAAGTTTTTGATTATGTATATTTTTTGTTGTGGTTGTTTTTAAGGTCCGGTGACAATAGCTGATAGAGCTGCAGAGGAAGCTATGATTTCGATATTACAGGAGAATTTGCCTTCTCATGCAATGTAAGTTGCTCCGTTGGATTCAAATTTCCGGTTTGGTCCTCGTGATTAGGTGGATATTGAAGGAAGAATTGTTATGTTATCAATAAAATTTGATAGCATTGCTTCTGATGCAATGTGATTAATCGATTAAAAACTGTAATCTTGCTTTGTATGAATGCTTGCGGTGTGCACATATAATGTATATATGTGTGGGCGCTAAGGGGGCAAAGTGAAATTGCACTAATTTTAACGTTATTTTACTAATTCGCGAAAATAGCTTTAAAAGCGGTGGACGGTTAGTCATGCATCATGTAGTGACGTTGATAGCCGAAAGACAAGGGGGTAAATGCACCAATTGGTCTTTGTCCCAATTGCTAAGTGTTATGTGCCTTTTGTCCAAGGCTTGATGCAAAACTAATATCGAGCCGGGGTCTAACTGGAAGCAGCCTCTCTATTCCAATGGGGTAGAGGCAAGGCTGTCTACATCTTATCCTCCTAAGACCTACCGTAGCTTTGCTATTGGTGGGATTTACTGAGTATGATGATGATGATGATTACTTGTATGGATATTCCAGTAGTTTTTCTTGTCTCTTATAAATTAAGGAAACTGCTTAAACAAATGCAGCTATGGAGAGGAGAATGGTTGGCAATGTAAAGAGAAATCTGCAGATTATGTATGGGTTTTAGATCCAATAGATGGGACAAAGAGTTTTATTACTGGTAACTTTCTGCTATTTCTCCTATAAAATTCTTACCAATTTAATTCAAGACTGATTTAAAGCGGTTGCTTTTGCAATAATCAGGCAAACCCTTGTTTGGCACCCTCATTGCATTACTGGAAAGAGGTAAACCGGTATGAACAATTATCATTCTACAAATGTGAAAATCATTCTGCAACTTTCGATGGCATATAAACATTTGAATATTAAATTGAAGCCTGTGTATGTTACTGATCTTTTTCTTGATTGATTCAGATTCTTGGCGTGATCGATCAGCCTATATTACGAGAAAGATGGGTAGGTATAACTGGAAGAACTACTAAACTGAATGGAGAAGAAATATCCACTCGCAGCTGTCCAAAGCTTTCACAAGCATATATGTATGAATCGTTCCAACTGTCGTTTTAGTTCAACATTTAATGCCCGACATCTTGTGCGAGCTTGTGTTTCTTCTTATATTTTTCCTTTTCTACTTAGGTATACAACTAGCCCACATCTATTTAGCGGAGATGCTGAGGTGGCCTTTGCTAGAGTCAGAGACAAGGTCTGTTGAGTTGCTTCTATTGCTATGCAGATCCAATTTTCAGATACGAAAGTGTGTTAGTTGTTGTTTACTTTCTCGCGCATCACTTACTCTGTGTTTAAAACAAACCCGTATCCTAGTCTATGCAGTTAAATCGGTGATATATCACCGATATATCACATATATATCGGTTATCGGCACCCATGTAAAATATCGGTGTCAAATATCGGTTAGAATACCAGTACCTATATTATCAGCGATATTGACCGGTATTTGACCGATATATCACCGATTTTCCCAATATCAGTACCTTTCTTCTTAGTTCTACCATTCGTCTTCTTATTGTTGTTATTAGTGTTCTAAGTCTTAATTGTTAATTGTTAGTGTTTTAAGTCTTAATCAATTCCCACTTGCTACAATTGTTAGCTTTTTGCAAGTTGCAAAAGGTTAATTTGTTAATGGTAGGAGAGTATACTGAATTGTTAGTCGTACATTGCTATATATATATACATGATATTAAAATTACCGATATCCCACCTTCATAACCTATATCTAAAATATCAGTCCTTGACCGATATCTGATGTTTTAGCGCATTAACTGCTTAGATCCTTGTTAACCTTCATTTTTATTCTATGTGATTTATAGGTAAAAGTGCCATTATATGGATGTGACTGTTATGCATACGCGCTTCTAGCCTCTGGGAACGTGGATCTTGTAGTCGAGTCTGGTCTCAAGGTGAGATCTTCACATCATTATGTCCAATCATCTTAGAAGGTTCTCAATTCTGTGAAAACAGAACACAGATCCTCATACACTCGTCTAACTAATTCACTAAATTTGTTATTGTGTATGGTGGTACCATGTGATTGACATTTAACTTCGATGGTGTTTTTCAGCCGTATGACTTCCTTTCATTGATACCAATGATAGAAGGGGCTGGTGGAGCGATAACCGATTGGAAGGGGAACCACCTTAGCTGGGAGGCTTCTGCAAACTCACAAGCAACAAGTAAGGCTACGCATACCAACTCAATTCGCTGTGGCAATTTTCACTGATTTTGTTTTATTTCGATTTTGCGTTTGTCAAATGTTTCCAGGTTTTAATGTAGTGGCAGCTGGGGACAAACAACTTCTCCAACAAGCTTTGGATTGTTTAGAATGGCACTAACTTTCAACATGGTTCAGGAGAGACGTGTTTCAACAGTTTGTGCTATGAAGCCTGTGCAGATCTGATAAGAAATTCAGCTTCAGTTGTTTCTACAAGATTTTATTTATTTTCAAAAGTTGTATTCGTAATAATTACGCCACATGTGTCAATCGTAATGTATGAATAATCGCCCAGAATAAGTTTTTAGATATGGTGTTAGGTCTACTCGTTTGTTTGAAAATGTGCTAGTCTTTTATTGATATTTTGTTATTTTCGTGTGCAACAGGCAGGGTTGTAATGATGTAATTAAATTTAGAAAAATCACAAAACTAGCCATTTTTCTGTAATGTAAACGCCACTATAGTTATGAGAGAAAAAGCATCTATGTCGTGTTATTCGTGACAAAGTTATGTGTACACTTTTGCTAGTGTATATCAATTTTATTCATGAAGTGTGTTCCTAAACGCATCATGTACCTAACCATGGCTTGCGTATCACCTTAGACTAAGCACCACCTAGAAACTATTAAATTATTACGCGAAGGTGTCTTGCGTATCACCCTTTCTGATCATATACGATATCAGCTTTTTCTAGTGTATATCAAAATTATTCATGAAATGTGTTCCTAAATGCATCATGTACCCAACCATAGCTCGCGTATCACCTTAGACTAACCCGTCTCTTCGGTGGTAGTTAACTAGAAATTATTAAATGCTTACACGAAGGTGTTTTGCGTATCAGTCTTTCTGATGGTATACGATATCAGCAATGACGTACGCATGTGTTTTCCATAAGTATCCAAGTATGTGAATAGTAGCTGACAATCTCCCATTTAAACTGATATTTATTCAATGTGAGATCTTGATTCCTGGTAAAACCCCATAACTATTTATGTAGGATATTCACATTTATATCATGCATTTTGTCATCATCAAACAAGATAGCGTTAAACGTGATTAAACGAATAGCTTAAATGAGTAAATATCCCAAGTTCGAAATTTAAACAGTTAAACATCACAATCCTTCTGTGTTTCTGGGGATCTCTAAACACAACTATGATCGCTTAACATGCATTTCGAATAAAACTCTCTTACCCAGCATTAGCAGCAAATCATAACAAGGTAATTCCAAAACCAGACACCAAGAACAAACATACATCTGTCCCTATAAAGCATAAAGACCAAGTACAAACTCCAACTGCTTTATGTTTCATCCTCTTAATCTTTCCCAAAATCCGCATTGTAATGAGCACTCGACTCAAGCTTCTTCGCCTCATTCAGTTTCCTCACAGCCTGTATACAATACATTTTCATTTACTCGATCAAATATTTCAAAGAATATTTAAATAGCCTTGATGTACAAATTTATTTAAAAAATCAGTTACCTTCATGAAATCTTCATGGATGACATAATCTCGTTCTGCACGGATTGCAGACATACCAGCTTCAGTACACACATTGCGAAGATCAGCTCCATTGAACCCCTGAATCGTATACCACAGGTCAGAATTTTATCAAGTAAACAATAATCTACATTAACCAAAATTAAAGTGTTTTTTATCACCTCAGCAAGCTTGACAACCGCCTCGTAATCGATTTCACCGTGTTTAGCAATCCCCGCAGCATGAATTTTAAGAATTTCCATTCTCGACTGCTCGTTTGGCAACGGGATCTCGATTTTCCTATCCAGTCGACCCGGACGAAGAAGAGCGGGGTCCAGAACATCGGGTCTGTTTGTAGCCATTATCATTTTTACCTGGAGAACATCCATTAGATCATTAAGCTGAAATTCTATATATATGAATTAATAAATAGATAAATCAGAAAAATTAGACCACTGTAATATAGAGGTAGCAATGTCAGACTCTTTTGCTTATGTACGGATCGAATCATGTTAGTTTGGTCAAGCACCAAAGTGTAATTTTAACAAGCCTCCTAAATCATATTATTATCAGAAAAATATATATATATAACTTTTGTAATCATATTATCTATACCATAAATATGCTATTTTGTCACATCAACCAACTTTGTCCCCTCAACTTTGCCATTAACCAACTTAGCACCTCAACTTTAATAATGATATGTTTAGAGCCCTCAACTTTCGTAATGACTTGTTTAGCTCCTTAACAAAAATGACTCTAGCCCCTCAACTTTAATAATAAACAACTTTAGCCCCTCAACTTTAATAATAAACAACTTTAGCCACTTAACTTTAATATAGACATGTTTAACCCCTTAACTAAACACCTTTAGCCCCTCAACTTTAATAATGACATGTTTAGCCCATCAACTTTAATAATGACATGTTTATCCCCTTAACTAAAACATCAAACAACTTTCTCTCGCGATTTGTTTATTTTTTTCTACGGTTCGAACCCACTCGTTTAGAATTAAAATGACTTGGTGTTTCAGTTCAACTTGACCAATTCAACTAAAAGGTGCCGGTTTTGAAGAATATAAAATAAGCGTTTGAGACTGAATTTATTTCAAACCTTTCCAAGCTGATCAAATCCATCAAGCTGGTTCAGCAACTCCATGAGTGTTCTTTGAATTTCACGGTCAGCACTCGTTCCCTCGCTGAAACGACGCCCACCAATGGCATCAATCTCATCCATAAATATGATGCACGGCTGAAATAAGTCAATAAGCAACAATCATATAAATTGTTAAAATAAAATAAAAATAATGTAACTGAAAAAGTTATGCAGACTAAAGAATCGTACTTGGTGGTCACGAGCATAACTGAACATTTCCCTGATTAGTCTTGCACTCTCACCGATGTACTTGTCAATAATGGCACTTGATACAACCTACATTAAGTTTTGAGCGGAAGTTGCATGCATACACAAGTTAGCACCCAAATTGAGAACAATAATATATAAAAGGGCTGCAAACAAACCAAACAAACACGAACAAGACCTTGTCCATGTTCATTTGTTAAGGGAATATGTGTGTTCATGAACACTTACCGAACGAGATTTTCTGTTCGTGTTGGTTCGTTAAAAAAATTTGTGTTCATTTGTTAATTTTAGGTAATGAATGCAAAAGAACGTACATGAACACAAACTAATGTTCATGAACACAAATGAAAACAAGCAAACACAAACAAGCTTTCATGAACATAATATAATACACTGAACTTATTAATTATTTATTTATCGGAAATTTGAATTTTTAAATAATATATAAAAATTTAGAACACTAATGAACTATCGGACACAAACAAACATAAACGAACACGTTACCGAACGTTCACGAACATAAATTAAGGAATGCGACCTTTGTTAATGTTCGTTCATTTAACAAAACGAACGAATTTCCTTGTTCGTGTTCGTTCATTGATTAAACGAACGAACACAAACGAACTTCACGCCGAATGGTTCACGAACTGTTCGCTGAAAGTTCAGTTCGTTTGCAGCCCATAAATGCAAAAAATACCTTCAAGAAATTGGCATCTATATTGCTGGCAATTGCTCTAGCTAGTAATGTCTTGCCCGTACCAGGAGGTCCATAAAGAAGAACACCCTAATCACAGGAAAAAAGAAATACATCTATTTCATATAAAGTCAGAAAAAAATATTACTTTTTTAGCTATCGCGCCGTACCTTTGGCGGTTTAATGCCAACCCTTAAAAAGAGCTCGGGATTCATCAAAGGCAACTCAATGGATTCCCGGAGCTCTCGAATCTGATCTGATAGCCCACCAACTGCAGAGTAGCTAACATTCCCAGGGTCTTCATGAAGCATGTTATAAACAACTGGGTCAACCTTTAAAATTGTTACAAAAGTGTTAGTAAAAGCAAAGAAAAGTACAGCAATTGATTAAGTGGTTGGAATTTGTATTTTCAAATAGATTTAGTGTGTAAACTAACTTCACGAGGGAGTGCTCGCATGATTGTTAGAGTTGTCATATCGAGAACCACTCGAGTTCCAGCAGTTAGTTTTTCCTTGTCTACTTTACTGCGGCATCCGACAACATACCTTGGGCCACTACTGGCCTTAACTATCACTGCATTATCATATATAAAACATATTATTCACAACTATATAAATCTTGATAAAGAAAAGTAAAAATCAAAATAAAGTGTACGATGAAATTAAAAAAAAATAAGAATATTGGAGGTAGCAGTTACATCGTTCATTGTCCAGAGGCCTTAGCACTTCGCCTATGATCTGTCCAACACTTTGAAGGGACTTCAAATCGTCTTCTGTTTTAGCATAATCCTTCTTTGTGCTCCGCAATGTCTCTCTCACTGCATACATAGATTTTGATACAGTCAGTCACAATTAGCAAAATGTCAACCTCAAGTAGACGTACAATGCAAGTAACAAAGCAACCAAATACAAACAGAACAGAAGTACAGAACTGGTTGGCTCAAAGCCTAAAACTAAGACCTTGTAGACCAAGAAAATGCTGACCTACAACGTGAGTTGTTTAGTAATACACTTACCGCTTTCCGTATCAAAAGGGAAAAAAGATTCTTATAGATGATGTACGCTACTAAGCTATACAGGCTACCGAAATGTTATACTACCAGAGAAGATTATTAAGGTAAGTCCTAATTATCAACGTCTCATCATGAGTAAAATCTGACACTGTTTGGACCTACTGCCAATCACTATGCCTAATCGAACGGTTAGATCATACAAATACCAAATCATCCAATTTTTGATGGTTAAGACTTTTCAGTTTTACATAACAGCTCTGTCATGAAAAAATTGTTGATTATGGTTCACAAAACTCTTCACAGAAAGAGCATCGTGCAATTGTACAACAGTTAAGTTAGGCATGATCAGTTAATTATAACAGTAACATAATGTTTAACTTATACAATTGTTGGCTTGTTGCTCATCATTGGATGGGGATACCAATGGCATTCAAGTAAATATTCTTGTAAATACAGTGTATTTCAGATCTCAAACTCAAAATAAACATAAATACACAAAAAGAAGCAAGAAACTATTGGTAAAATAACTTACTTTAATGTTCAAACCCTAAATTATACAAATACACAAACAATTCATTCGACATAATGAAATAAATATATCTAATTAGGCATATCGGAGAAACTGAATGAACAATAAGCCCTAA
The DNA here is from genome assembly GCA_947069175.1 of Scalesia atractyloides. Taxonomy (NCBI): domain Eukaryota; kingdom Viridiplantae; phylum Streptophyta; class Magnoliopsida; order Asterales; family Asteraceae; genus Scalesia; species Scalesia atractyloides. The sequence goes on from CAMTDV010000009.1 coordinate 57,256,260, forward strand.
TCAGACATAAAAGTAATAAAGATACACAAATTAATTAGGGTAAATCTATCTATCTGACCAGTTCGAACTCTGGAGTCTAGCTCTTTGTGCTGAAGCATCTTCTTCCGGTACTCGGTGACCGCCGCACGCCGACGAACGGCATCATCTCCCTCGGTGGTGGACATCGGAAAATCTGTGAGCTGATCGATCGATCTATTTGCTTGTCGTTCAAGAAAACTACTATGTTGCTTTACCCAAAATGTTATACACTCCTATAGATATATTATATCTTTATCATTAGGCCCAGATATTTCAGGCCCAATTGAAGGTTGTAGTCTCGTACAGATAGAGATGTAAAAAAATGGGTTTAGGCCCGACCGGACCTAGCCCGTAGGTTTGGCGCTAGTTCATAATCTCGTTCTTTGAAACTAGTTATAAACCGAACCGGTTTGAATGCAATAGAAAAGTACAAAGTCGGCTTGTAACCCGACCCTAATCAATTTGATAAGTTTAAAAGATTTCTCACCTAAACCTGTATGGGCCAAACCGGTTTGACTCCATGATGAAAGAAACAGGTTCGGTTTAGGAACCAGATTTCTTTAAGAAAAAAAACGGTTTTGTACACCTCTAGTCTGGTAGAGTCCAGTTTACTTGTTTTTAAGGCAAAGAATCGCCCTTTAAAATCTATTTCCAAAATTCACATATGGTCCACTTGATGAGACTTAAATGTAGTTTATTTGGGTGGGATAATGATTTGTTCAAGATTTTATAAACTAACTATTGTATATCAGGTCATCGACCCGTTTCATCAATCCAAGTTGCATCGTCTCATGATGTAACGCCCATGTTAATATAAGGTCAAAAAGTACTAACAAACGTCAAAATTGAACACTTCGTTCCCATATTCATATTGTTACCAAAATACCCTTGAAGTGGTTTAAGTAAAACACATCCATCTAGATTTGTCACATGTGTTAGCCCGAACTACTACATTAAAATACAAGTTTCAAACTTACTTACAAAAGATTGACTTTTAAAACTAGTATTTACAAAACATAAGTGTTTTGACACGTTTGATAATAATATAAACCGGAAGCGAAAAAGGGCGGTGAAGTGTGTTCGATCCAAGCTCGCCATCTTCAAATGTGAGATTTCCTATCATACAATACACAAATATTCATTAGTACAATTCTTTAATCTTAACTTTTATATTTACCATCACATCACATATTTGACCCGTTACCAATATCAACATAATAATTTATGCATTCACCATTCATTCTTTACAAACTAGCAATTCCATTTAGAAACGGATATTGCTTTACCATTCCTTCATAATCATCATCTTGAATCCATCTGACCTGTTCGTAACGAATCAATTCATAACCGTTTCGCCATCTCGAAATTTTATCCATTTTCACCCGTTTACAACAAGTCGTTACATATCCATTTCTAGTTCTTAATCTACATTCGTTTTGACTCGTTCGTGACGGGTCATCATACATACTTCATAATTCTTCAATATTCAATACATCACATTTACCATACTTCGAAACTATAATTTAATAAATTAGTAACAATAAACATGAAGCTTATGCCGTAATCTCACTATTATAAAGTGAAGTCGAAACACCCTAAATGGTTTTAGACATAAATACGCAGTGGAAATATGTACCGTAAAATTTCTTTCTTTATAATTATTCTTTCATACTTGAAATCCATTTAAAACAACTTTTCTTGAAGAATTACTTCATTTATTCTTCATTTTGTGACTCAAATATAACATACTAATACAAATTACATAACTACCATTCCGCACAATCCATGTCTTTCTAACTCGATCTTCAATCATTTGATCTTCATTATGATGATCCATAAATCTGTACGACCTGCATTCACCAATACATTCGCATCATTAGTACGCATTATGTATAATTAAAGACCGTATAGCATTCTAACAGCATAAATTTTAATTCATTCGATTATCCTCTTGAATTCACCCTTTTGAGATCAACTTCAATTCCTCATGAACCCAATGTTCTCATACCTGCATTACATTGCTTTCTCAACAGAACACGATTAGTGATCCAACGTCTCTTTAAAGTAAAACGCAAGTTATCGCATAAAAACATGTCATTGGTGTACATCCATTCAACTATAGTACATGTGCATATAATTTCCTAAATCAATTTCATGAAATCATTCAATTCATATATCACACGTATAAATTTACGTTACTTACATCCACTATGATTTCTTATCCATAACACGAATACAATCTTGATTGACTTATTCGTGTTTGATTATCATACTTGTCCATACCTACATCTATCCACCTATAACATTATTTATAACAATTGACCCATGATTCATACTTATTCTTTCGGTTTATGATGTGAACGAAATGGTCACAATATTCACATGTCATGAATAAGTCTAAGGACTTATTATTTCACACATTCTTATCCTTCTTTCGGGAACAATTATGAAGGTTGGAAGCTTACACACAAGTTTGAGATTGAAACATGCTAACAAAAGGAAAGAATAAGTGATTGGCGCAAGAAGAAACCAGTCTGCGCAACCTTGTACTAGTTTTGACGCAATACAAATGACATCAGTCAGGGGCGCAACCTTGTGCCTGAGGGGCGCAACCTTGTGCCTGACATCAGATATGCATATGAAAATTAGCGTAACTTCTCTGTTACATATCCGTTTCGCATGAAACTTGTTTCCAAATGTTCGTAAAACATTTCCCTACATTATTGACTCAAAATCTTTACCGGATTCATGATTTTTATAAATTACGCAACCATTACTCGGTTTATGCATATTTTTATTTTGACCCGTTTGGTCCCACCATTCACTTTCCGTTACTTTTGAACTATAAACATCTTGCTACAACATTTCTTCCCATCTACTTACATACCTCAACCATTTTTAAATGATTCTTAACTTTTATACGACAAGCTTTATTTATGTACTAAGAAGTGAGGTTCCGGAATTTATTTACCTTAGCCGTCCGCATTCGCATCCGTTTCATTGCTTCCTTTTCACCCTTTTAGCCTTCCATGCTTCCATCCATCTTGACGTGATCCCTATGCTTTCATGTCATCACATTCACATTCTTGTTAGTATACATGATTTTATATACTAGTGATCATATCAAATTCTTATTCCACATTTGACCTTCATTTGTCAATTCGAACAAACATAAGGCATATTCTCAGATCGTATCTTTTCAACTTATATAATTCCTCATGTCATCGCATATAACACACATTGATATACACGTATCCTATGACTTTCTAAAATCTTACAATTGTGACAACAAGTCTAACCATGCTTCTTATACGCAGTTGACTTTCAGAAGTCAACGGTTTATCATATGAACTTTCGACTTAACCTCATACATCGTGTCATCATATTAGACTATACTAATGACACCGAATACATTTCATACTCATGTTTTAGGACACACATACGGGCATATAATTTCTTATACGTAATACATCTCATTCATACTAGCATTTTCATATATCTATAACTAACACCATGACCCATATTAGCTAAACCAATATCATTCCAAAATTACCCCTTTCTACAAATCTCATATGCTTCATATTTAGTGTACAATTTGATTCATAACTTACAATTAAGAAATTAGTCAACCATATGGGTGAACATCATACCACTCCAACATAGAGTACAACCTTCTAATGTACACTTTTTACCAATCATATAACCAACCAAAGATCATACATGTAATGCATCTAAAATACATTTCTCATGTTCATTTACTACTAGTTACATCATTATCATATTTCATTCACATATGTCAAGCATTTCATACAATCACACATTCTAACTTCACCTAGACATTTCATCAAACACTTGGCGTGCGTACTACTATCTAAGCACAATGTACAAGTATTTCATGCTTTCATTCCTTCTTCTTGCATTCATTCATCAATTTCAACTAATTTTACATAACTTTCATTCTAAATCAGATTCATTTAACAATAATCTACAACATTAAACTTCATACATATCAAACTATACTCGATTTAGCACAAGCAACGTCATCATCTTCATAACATTACTTCCACAAGTGGGTTTTCATTAAAACATCAAAGTAATCTGAAATTCGAGCATGATTCATGTTTTCATGAGATGATTCTAATTCATTATCATTCTAATTTCACATAAACTCACGTATTGAACACAACCCATTTCATCAATGATCATCGAATCATAAATTGTAGCATACCTTATGATTAGCAAGTAGAGGTGATCAAAGATTGATGTTCATGCACTAGATCAACCATCAATTGCTCCAGTAATTTGCTGAATTTGTGGTTAGGTTTTAGAGGGTGTTCTTCCCTCTTTTTCTCCATACACGTAACACACACATACACACACAAAATTCTGCATTTTGTTTTCTTTTTAATTAGAACTCCACCCCAAAATCTTCACCTTTAGTCCCACTTGTTTGCTACTAAAATATAATTGGCACAATTTTCCTTCTTTAATAGTTTTTGCCATACACTTAACTAGGTTATATAACCTAGTTATTTATTTCATGATATATTGTAACAACTCCGAATTTCGTTGTTATATTTTTCTTTTATTTTCGTTATATCTATCTTTTGTAATTCCGAGATTCGAATTATAAGAAAGTTACATTAATTAAATTATGTTCGTTTATAGTTATATCGCATCTAATCGCTTATGAATCGCATCGCTAATTTAATTGCAATCACAAGTAGTTATACTACCATATGAGCCGAGTGTGTTATTGTTTAATAAACACTTGTGCCATCGCACCGCTTATCTCATCGCATCGCAAAACCAGTTAATAATGTGGTTTTATGTCGTTTATATGTTAGGTATTTTATTTGTTATGATTAAATCACTCGCAAACTCATGCAACTCGCTCTCACGCGTTGACTCGCTATTACGACGCTTAACACATCGCTTAATCACTTAACGTTACTTTATAACTTGATTACATCGCTGAGCAATCGATAAACGAACGAAAAACAAGAAATTCTGAGTTTTTGGACAAGTTCGACCGAACTTGACCAGGCTAACAGAGCTTCTCAATTTCACCCAAGTCCGCTCGGACTTGACTTGGACCTCACATGCTCAGCAAGTTCGACCGAACTTGCCTGAGAATCGCTGAATTCTTAACAAGTTCGCCCGAACTTGTATGAATCCATACAAGTTCGACCGAACTTGACTCCATCAGCTCCCATTTTTGCCTTCTCCTATAAATACTCAGCTCCATTCCCTCATTTGAACTTGCTGCAAGTTCGCCCGGAACTCCCCAAACCCGAAACCCTTTGTTTTCTAAGTAAGATTCAACCCGATTTCAACTACTATGATGTTCAACAACGTTTAAACAATGGTTTACAACGATTTTGGCACAAGGCGTTGCCTTCGTTTTCATCAAATCTTTTCTGTTTACGAAAATCTTCATCTTTCTCTACAAAACTTCTATTTCTAACCTAGATCTATACTAAACGAGCTCGTTTGGGCTTAGCTTGGCTTCCCGAACACGAAATTTTGATGATTTCGGCTCATCCAGTGTTAAATCTATGGAAAACCTTTTAAAGACTCGATTTTTACACAAAATATGGACTTATGGACGTTCGTTTCATTCACTATGCAGTGGAACGGAGCGTTTTGTCACTCTAAATCCCAGATCTGGAAGCACAAGGACGTTTATTTGGTTTACACAAGCATGACTAACCCGAACGAACCACGAGTTCGCTAGATTAGCCCACGCTTTTGTAAAACGGCTAAAACCGCTCTAAAAGACATCTCCGACCTAAGTTTTTGCTCAATAGCACAAGGTTGGGGGGATGGGCACTTGATTTACTCAGCAAACGACGCGAAAACGCAAGATTTTGGACCCTAAACATCAAGTTCGCTCGAGATTTAACTGTTTTTCTGCAGCTCATAGGTCAAGTTCGACCGAACTTGTACTGAATTCCAACAAAAACTCCACAAGTTCGCTCGAACTTGTCTCCCTCAGTTAGTAAACCTTACAAGTTCGCCCGAACTTGTCTCAATCTCAGAGACTTCACAAGTTCGCCCGAACTGTATGAACTACAAGTTCGCCCGACTTCCTCTGCCCAAATCCAAACTTAACCGTTTCAGCAATTCGGAAGACTGATGCACTTCTGTTCGCTTACAGGCTGATCCGGCGCTCCCCCTGACTCATCTTAGATCCCGAATCTCTCCTAAAACGCACCAACTGTGAGTATACTCGAACCCTTTTACGCTTAAACGCACTTTTGGGTGTCACATATGTTCGTATATCAAAACACATGACACAACTCTCAAACGCTTATTCGCAACCCGCTGAATTACATGACTATACGTGAAATCTGCTGAATTGTATGTATTGCTTGATTGCTTGTGCGCTAGCCTTAACATGATAGTATACTAGAGGTTGACCCGCCACCCGGAGGCCCGGGGTTGTTAAGGCTCGCATTTTACTTTTCTCATTTATTTTTCTCTTTTAGGATGTGAACGCTTGTTCGCATGCCTCGATCAATCGCGGTTTGTTGGTTTGCATGAATCTAAGTAGTTACATCATTCACAACTTTTAGTATGTAATGCGGTGTATGCTAAACGCTTTTATATCTATATTGTATGCAAAACTCGTATGCTCACCTTTACTTAATTGTATTGACGTTTTATTTTAACATATGTGGCAGGTTGAGGACTTTAGCTATGGATGCTTAGTTTTAGGTTTTTATCTTAGAAAATCATGTAATAAATCTAGGAAGATCGTATCGGATTTTATGTTTAAGAGATTATTTTGAAATGTAATGATTTTTGAAGATTGTATGAGTTTGATAGTATGGGATATTAAATGTTGATTATTGCCAGTCTTAGTTAAGCATGAGACTTTCATACATTTACGAATCATGGTGGATCAATACTTTTCCATCTCACACATGTATCATATAAGATATTTCATTCTAGCATTAGTCTCACAATTACTCATCATGAGTTTACCTTGGTGTTCTATTATTAACATTCTTCCTGAGCACTTTCATTGGCACATGGTATTTTAAACCGCGTATATTCACATAAATACCAACATTCATTTGGGGTTGTCACTACCTCTAGGTAGTTATTATTTCATTTTCGTTAATCATTGAGCGAACCATAATATCCCATTACTAACGTTCTCTTCAACTTACTTTCATATTCATATGAGGGATCAACATATCATCATACGCATGCTATAAACATTCAATGATCTATTAATACTACAACAAAACTACCCTTTTCATAGTTACTTATTTGTACTTGATGTGAGAACTAAGCATCATTCTACGTTTGCTATCATTACTTGTACTGTGCACGCCCTTAGGTTTACCATCAAATCATTTCATTTATGTCACTATGTTCTCCACCCTCTTCACGCACTATTTTCTTCACATAAGTAATTATGTCGTGCAAGTTCATCGTACGAGCGTTTAACAAATTCCCAAAATTTTCACTCAAGGCATTTTGGGATTTCCTTTATATGTCATAAATTTCTACTTATGTTGACTGTTAAAAGTCAAACATTCCATACCATACCATATTTATTCTATTATTCATTTCCTTAGTTCGTATGTTGTATTCAACCTACCAATTCATACTTATCATTCATGAATTAATCATTTTACTAACCTCGCTTTTATTGCATAAATCATCGATCAACGACCCGGATCGGCCCACTTTTTCATGAGTCCAAGCCATAATTGAATTGACCTCGTCCATCCATGTGATGAGCTTCCGCTCGTGCACATCCTTTTCCAACTCTACCAGCTTTACTCACCCATAGTCCTACCATCCTTATCTATAAAATGAAGGATTAGCACATTTCATTCACATTCCTTCAAGTATGACGTTTATCAAATCATTTTGTTTACATACTAGCCATTTCTAGATTCTTCTAAAAATTAGTTCGTTTGGCCCATTCATAACGGGTCCTTACATGACCATTCTTTAACATATTATTTTCCTTTATACGACTCGTTCATAACGGGTCAATACATAACCATTCTTTAACATACCAATTCCACTAAGTTCTTCATTGTACTCGGTGTTAATTCACCTATGTTCTTTCGGAAAATCCCTTGCTAATTGGTATCCTACCTTACACATTGCATTCCTTATGTAATACTTTCAAATTTTGTAAATAATTATTTACTGACTTCTGCAGTTGACTTTTTCAAGGTCAAACCGTCATTTTTTTATTTATTGTTTACATATTTTGGAGTATGTGTTGTACTTACCATCGAACCAAACATGCTTACAAAAACATCATCCCATTGTTTTAGCATTTCTTGCAAGACTTACTTTTCTATCCATACTTAAGCCATGCATCTGGGTCGTAGCTTGTTGTTCACCTCAACTCTCATGAGTTGATTTCTAATATTATTTCTTTCAATAAAAATTTATGTTTGCGTGCTAATTACGTTCATTCTCTTATTATACTATTGTCATTTACTTTACACTTACTTATATAACCCGTTTGACTCCAAATCATGGTCAAGCTATCAACACATTCTTGTGTAAGTTAATTTCATTCTTTTGATGTTTTAAATCTATCTCACGGATTTATACTTTTCTTTCATGCTTTTCATTCCTTTTATGTTTTGAATCTGTTTCGCGGATTCAAACATATTATCCATACTTTTCATTCTTTTTATGTTTTATATCCATCTCACGGATTCAAACCTTTCTTTCATACTTTTCATTCTTTTTATGTTTTGAATCTGTCTTACGGATTCAAACCTTTCTTTCATACTTTTCATTCTTTTTATGTTTTGAATCCGTCTCTCAGGTTCAAACATTATCATTCATACTTTCCATATCATTCATACTTTCCATTCCTTTTTATGTTTTGAATCCGTCTCGAGGATTCAAACGCATCATTCATACTTTCCATTCCTTTTTATGTTTTGAATCCATTTTGCGGATTCAAGCGCATCATTCATACTTATCGTTCATGCCTTTCATTCTTACAAGTTTGACCCGTACATCAACTACGGATTCAACCTTTTCATTCGTGATTTTCTTTCTTATAGAGTACTCTCAATTTCTTGAAAGTCTTACAACTCTTTTCACCCACACGTCTACCCGCTACCCTAATTCTACCGGACATACATGCACTGATTATCATGGTCTCACAAAGGTCATATGCTTCTTGCGTACTTGTCAGGCACGCAATCCACATACTAGTTTCGTGCCTTCATGTAAGCATCACCTTATGTCCGAAGAATTGGGTTTCAGTTCGTGCAACATCTTTAAAACTTTACCAAGATAATATCATTGTCTTTCGTTTAACATTTACCCTCCCAAAGGAGATTTTCCCTTTTATTTTATCATCGTTACCCATATATATTAATATTGTGTACCTGAGATCCATCTGTCTAATTACATGTCTTGGTATTCATCTTAGACCGCATCCTCGAATCATCCTTGAAACACTTAAGCTTACCTTGCATATACAAAACAATTAGCTTATTTATATGAGTTCAAAGTACATGTTTACATTCAATTCTACTTTGGATATTGATCAAGTCTTGGATTGTACGGTTCCTTACATAAGAGCACACGAGTTTGAGTTCAAGTACTTACTTCCTCATACTTGATTCTCTCAAACCAGGGCTCTGATACCAACTTGAAACACCCTAAATGGTTTTAGACATAAACAGCAGGAAAATATGTACCGTAAAATTTCTTTCTTTATAATTATTCGTTCATACTTGAAAGCCATTTAAAACAACTTTTCTTGAAAATTTACTTCATTTATTCTTCATTTCGTGACTCAAATATAACATACTAATACAAATTACATAACTACCCATTCCGCACAATCCATGTCTTTCTAAATCGATCTTCAATCATTTAATCTTCATTATGATGATCCATAAATCTGTACAACCTGTATTTACCACATACATTCGCATCATTAGTACGCATATGTATAATTAAAGACGTATAGCTTTAACAGCATAATTTATTCATTCGATTATCCTCTTGAATTCACCCTTTTGAGATCGACTTCAATTCCTCATGAACCCAATGCTCTCATACTTGCATTCGTTGCTTTCTCAACAGAACACGATTAGTGATCCAACATCTCTTTAAAGTAAAAACACAAGTTATCGCATAAAAACATGTCATTGGTGTACATCCATTCAACTATAGTACATGCGCATATAATTTCCTAAATCAATTTCATGAAATCATTCAATTCATATATCACACGTATAAATTTACGTTACTTACATCCACTATGATTTCTTATCCATAACACGCATACAATCTTGATTGACTTATTCATGTTTGATTATCATACTTGTCCATACCTACATCTATCCACCTATAACATTATTTATAACAATTGACCCATGATTCATACTTATTCTTTCGGTTTATGATGTGAACGAAATGGTCACAAATTATTCACATGTCATGAATAAGTCTAAGGACTTATTATTTCACACATTCTTATCCTTCTTTCGGGAACAATTATGAAGGTTGGAAGCTTACACACAAGTTTGAGGTTGAAACATGCTACCAAAAGGAAAGAATCAGTGATTGGTGTAAGAAGAAACCAGTCTGGCGCAACCTTGTACTAGTTTTGACGCAATACAGATGACATCAGTCAGGGGCAAAACCTTGTGCCTGAGGGGCGCAACCTTGCGCCTGACATCAGATATGCATATGAAAATTAGCGTAACTTCTCTGTTACATATCCGTTTCGCTTGAAACTTGTTTCCAAATATTCGTAAAACATTTCCTTACATTATTGACTCAAAATCTTTAACCCGGATTCATGATCTTTATAAATTACGCAACCATTACTCGGTTTATGCATATTTTTATTTTGACCCGTTTGGTCCCACCATTCACTTTCCGTTACTTTTGAACTATAAACATCTTGCTACAACATTCCTTCCCATCTACTTACATACCTCAACCATTTTTAAATGATTCTTAGCTTTTATACGACAAGCTTTATTTATGTACTAAGAAGTGAGGTTCCGGAATTTACTTACCTTAGCCGTCCACATTCGCATCCGTTTCGTTGCTTCCTTTTCATCTTTTTAGCCTTCCATGCTTCCATCCATCTTGACGTGATCCTATACTTTCATGTCATCACATTCACATTCTTGTTAGTATACATGATTGTATATACTAGTGATCATATCAAATTCTTATTCCATATTTGACCTTCATTTGTCAATTCAAACAAACATAAGGCATATTCTCACGATCGTATCTTTTCAACTTATATAATTCCTCATGTCATCGCATATAACACACATTGATATACACGTATCCTATGACTTTCTAAAATCTTACAATTGTGACAACAAGTCTAACCATGCTTCTTATACGCAGTTGACTTTCAGAAGTCAACGGTTTATCATATGAACTTTCGACTTAACCTCATACATCCGTGTCATCATATTAGACTATACTAATGACACCGAATACATTTCATACTCATGTTTTAGGACACACATACGGGCATATAATTTCTTATACGTAATACATCTCATTCATACTAGCATTTTCATATTCTATAACTAACACCATGACCCATATTAGCTAAACCAATATCATTCCAAAATTACTCCTTTTACAAATCTCATATGCTTCATATTTAGTGTACAATTTGATTCATAACTTACAATTAAGAAATTAGTCAACCATATGGTGAACATCATACCACTCCAACATAGAGTACAACCTTCTAATGTACACTTTTTACCAATCATATAACCAACCAAAGATCATACATGTAATGCATCTAAAATACATTTCTCATGTTCATTACTACTAGTTACATCATTATCATATTTCATTCACATATGTCAAGCATTTCATACAATCACACATTCTAACTTCACCTAGACATTTCATCAAACACTTGGCGTGCGTACTACTATCTAAGCACAATGTACAAGTATTTCATGCTTTCATTCCTTCTTCTTGCATTCATTCATCAATTTCAACTAATTTTACACAACTTTCATTCTAAATCAGATTCATTTAACAATAATCTACAACATTAAACTTCATACATATCAAAACTATACTCGATTTAGCACAAGCAACGTCATCATCTTCATAACATTACTTCCACAAGTGGGTTTTCATTAAAACATCAAAGTAATCTGAAATTCGAGCATGATTCATGTTTATGAGATGATTCTAATTCATTATCATTCTAATTTCACATAAACTCACGTATTAAACACAACCCATTTCATCAATGATCATCGAATCATAAATTATAGCATACCTTATGATTAGCAAGTAGAGGTGATCAAAGATTGATGTTCATGCACTAGATCAACCATCAATTGCTCCACTAATTTGCTGAATTTGTGGTTAGGTTTTAGAGGGTGTTCTTCCCTCTTTTTCTCCATATCACGTAACACACACATACACACATAAAATTCTGCATTTTGTTTTCTTTTTAATTAGAACTCCACCCCTAAATCTTCACCTTTCGTCCCTCTTGTTTGCAGCTAAAACATAATTGGCACAAGCTTTCCTTCTTTAATATTTTTTGTCGTACACTTAACTAGGTTACATAACCTAGTTATTTATTTCATGATATATCATATAGGAACGTATGGTCAATATAAACATTCGAATTTTTGGGCGTTACAGAAGTTCACATGAACGTACCGTGGTCTTGCGTTACTTGGTCTTGGAATGGCTCGCGCCATCTTCTTTCTTCATTCCTATACATTGCAACTTCACATTTTTAGCTTTCATAAGATTCATTACTTATGCATTCCTCATCATATATTATGGTGCTAATCAACCATATATACTTCCGTCATCATCATAATACACCGATTTAACAGGTACTCGTGTCGAATTACAATTAGATCAATCAAGGCATTTCATCGAACACAGTGTGTGTGTATTACCAACACAGCATAATGTACAAGTAGATTAAGTACATATTTTTAATTCATCCATAGATTAACATAACAATTTCCAACTTCACAATTATCATCCTAACTATGTACATTTAGTTCTATATCAATTATCCAACAAAATACCATCTACAACATTACTTCAAACATTAACATCATACTAATTTACATATAACACTAAACTTCATCATTCCATAGTTACAAGTGGGTTTTACCCCAAATCATCAATATAATCAAAATTAAGCATATTACAACTTCTACATGTTAATATTACCTAGTATTGATCTTCAATTTAATACAACATTCACATTTTACACATGACCCATTTCATCAAACCTCACTAAAACATAAAATTCGACTTACTTGGTGTTAAGGACATTTAGGTGATCATGAATCTTTGTTCATGCATGAACTTAAACTTCAATTTCCCTTCCAACTTTGCTGATTTGTGATGTTATGGGGTTTTTTCCCTTTTTCTTCTCTACTAGGTCGACACACACACACACATCAGATGTGTGTGTTTGTGTTTTATTATTTCATCTTTCTATTTAACCATGTTTGGCCCTTCAAGAATGGTGCTTATATTTTTATGGCCAAATGTCTATTCTTAATTATTCAAAAATTAGCTTTTATTAAAGGGGAATTTACGAAAATAGCCAAGACCAATTTGATTTACGAAAATGGCCACTTCATGCGTCCTTGGAGCGACGCATCACAGATTCAAATGCGCGGGATGCGTCTTTCAACCATGGGATGTCGTCTACCCAATAAAAAATGGACACGTGGCGGCAAACTCTTCCAAGGGGTCAGGCAGTTACATCAAAAAAGTCATAAAATTCAATAATTCTAAAACAAAAAAAAAATCTAAAAAGCAAAAAGTTCTAAAAATATCTAAAAAAATTAAAGAAATAAAAAAACTAAATAATCAAAAAAATTCTAAAATAAAAAAGTTCATAAAATTCATAAAATTCAAAAAATAAAAAAAATCTAAATATTCAAAAATAAAAAATTTCTAAAAAATAAATAAAAACTCATAAAATTCAAAAGGAATCTAAAAATTAAAAAATTAAAAATATTTCATGAATTATTTTTTTTTTTTGATTTTTTTAGATTTTTTGATAATTTTTAACTTTTTTACAATTTTTTTTTTATTTTTAGAACACTTTTTATTTTTTAAAACTTTTTTATTTTTTAGAGTTTTATAAATTTTTTTACAGTTTTTTTGGTTTAAAGGATTTTTTTCAATTAAGAATTTTTTTTTCAAATTAAAGAATTTTTTTATTTTTATGAACTTTTTTGTTGATTTTTTGAATTTTTTGATTGCTACTGTTTTTTTTTTAATTCTTTACAATTTTTTTAATTTTTCTTTTTGTTTTATGGAATTTTTTTGAACTTTTAGAATTTTTTATTTTCTATGATTTTTCATGATTTTTTAATTTTGTTTAGAATTTTTTTATACTTTATTTTTTTGAACTTTTTTTTAGAATTTTTTTTTTTAGAATTTTTTTTTTTTTTTCTTTTCTACCTTATTTTTAATTAGTAGTGGATCGATCTGGATGACAGGTGTAAGCACCGTGAGGTGTGAAGCGAATTATGGATCGATCCATATAATTAATTGGATGAATGGATCGATCCATTGGATTAATTAATGGATTAGTGGATATTTTTTATAATACAATAAGTTATTCAAATGGATCGGATTGGATTGAATATGGATCAATATACAATCCATTGAGAGACCTAATATGATACAGAAAAAGAAATCCCTTCTAGAACAAGTTCAGGATTATTTTTTGCAATCTAGTGAAACTAAAGGGTAGAAACGAAGTTGTAATCGAAGTCCTAGTGTCACACCTCGGTTTTTCAACATTTTGAGCTTGAGCCATCGGTTGGTACCTATTTTGTTAAATAGCAATGGAAAATGTTTATCTTTGAAATTCCCAACTTAAAGTTGGATAAAAACATATTTTTCATAAGAGGGACTTAAACGCCCTTGTGTCTAAACAAAACGTTGTAATTTACATTAGTAACTGAAAGTCTGTTCAGTGACATTTTACAAAGTAGCAGCCACAAGGTTCTCCTGTGCCTTTTGCAATCCAGCCAGGACTTTAAGTTACTAAACTATTCATGATTGTCTGAAAAAACTATTACTTTTAAGATTTAAAACATGCATTTTGTTGGAAAACAACGGCTACTAGCGACTAATATATGAGCATAATGTCACACCCCGATTTCCACATGTAACCCAGTGGGCCCGGGTGGAGAATATTGTGACATATGTTGATATCATCATAACCAAACAACACGTATTAGCACAACGGAAGTATTAGATTTAGATATCATTACAAAACGAACTATTCAAAGTTCAAAATAACAATGATTTGTAACGAAGATCCACATGCGGATCGAAAATATATACAAAAGATGTTCAACAGACTTTGGGCACATCTAAGGACTTGCAAGATCCTCTTATGTTGCTACTGAGCAGCTTCCAGCCTATTACTTAATTATTTTGAAAATACGTCAGTTTACACTGGTAAATACTATCAACCGACACATTTTGAAAACATCTTCAAAACCATTTTATGTACACATTGGTACATTTGTTTGATATTTAATTGGGACAAACTGTATCTCATGTTATCGATTTACATAACTCAACAATACATATCGGGACCGAAATCGATGCCGGTTCATGATTAACATACACACCACTTATTCCCTTATTGGGAAAACCCATATTGGGTTATAAAAATTATAATTTATTCCCTTATTGGGAACGCCTTATTGGGTAACCCTTATTGAGTTATAAAATTATTTATTTGAACCGTATCGCATCTGTCAGGTATATACCTACACCCCGTGCTTAGGTCGTGGCCACTTACAATTAAATGAGTCAAGGATATCCAGGACACGGTCGAATTAACCCCAAATGCTTAAGTCAAGCAATACGAATCAAAACGGGTTATTTGAATTTCCCGACACATAGGTCTTTGAATCCCATACCCGACCATGCGGTAATAATTACCGTATCCCAAGCCCATATAGGAAAATAGGTTAATAGTATTTACCTGAGCTTAGCAATCCTTTTAAATAAGAAAATATAATAAGCAAGCCATATCCAATTTAATTAAGCGTAGGTACAATTTACCGGGAGGCTCTAGTCTGGAATAATGGTATAAATACCCAATTAGAATACTAGCGGATCTTATTTAAGTCGTAGACTTACACCGGCTAGCTTGAAGTATTAAAAACGGTACGACGCGCTTGATTAAGCGATGACCGGAAAGAATGTAATTTAACCCGACAAGTACAATGACTTGTATAATATGGTAAACATAAAACATTCTGTATTTTGAAATAAAAATGATAAGGTTAAACCCGTTTCGGTTAAATTACGTAAACTAGCCTCGCAGGCTTGACCATACGCATATAAGCGATACCGGGCAACCGGATGAGTCATGAACGAGTTCCATATGCCAATATACTTTAAAAAAGTTATAATATCAGTAGGATATCAACTTGTATGCCCGTTATGGTTTTAAAATCAAACTATGCCTCATAAGGGCGTTTTGGTCATTTACGACGTATAAAAGCAACTTGCGTATTACCTGATGTTACGACCATAAGCATTTTGTGAAAATACTTTATTTATGATATAATATCAGTAGGAAATGAGTTTATAATGATAAATTACATTTAAAACCGTTCTATGCGCCAAAGGGGCCTTTCGGTCACTTTAAAATATATTTTACGACATTATACGAAAACTCAGTTTATTGTCAGATTTGTAACACCAAAATATGTTAAAAATGATATCATATCAGTAACTAATTCATTTTCAAGTTCATTGGTGTTTAAAACCTCATTTTTAAATAAAAGGGCAATATAGTCAATGTATGGCATATTTACGGAACTCGCATAAAACTCGGATTACTATTATGATCATGTAATATAACCTCAGAGGGTTGTGCTACATCATACTATGATTATAATGGGACCTTAAATCAGAAGCATACTAATCTAATTCGGCTCATAATCGAAAGTCAACGCATAAGTCAAACTTCGCGATTTTCGGTTGCGAACCGACCCTGAAACTAAAATTGACGAGCCGAACATGTTTACACATGTTATAATAATTATTACCAAGTTGTTTAAGTGTTAAAACAAATTTTAGAATATGTATAAACTCAGATTAGGAATATTTCAAAATCTGACCCGTTGACTTTTTAAAAGATTAATATGTTGACTCGTCAATTGACCAAGCAAACGTGGTAATTAGGAGGTGCCCTTTTGAGGGATTAACACCTACCTAATTACGATCACATAACCATGCTCGGACAGAGCATTGGCTTGACCATAATGGTCTTGACCGAAAGTCAAAGCGTTTATCGAAAACGCTTGACTTTTGGCTTTAAAAGCCTAAACAAAAGAACTAGCCATCGAAGGAACACTTACAAGTGGTCCTGTGGACCGGAGAAAACTCAAGGGAAGCTCCTAATTGCTTAAGAACCCCCAGAGGAAAGATTTATAGAGAGATTTATGAGAAAGGTGTAAGTTTGAACTCAAGAATTCAACACCTATTTATAGTGGAAGATGATCTTGGAGATCATTCCAAGTGTTTACAGGGGTGCTAGGATGATTACAAGTGTTAATGAGGTGCCCAAACCAGAATTGAGGCCATGGTTTCGAAATTCAGGAGCTGAAGTGGGTTTGGAGGTGGCAAGTATGCAGGTCAGCAGCTGGCCTGCTGTTTCTGCGAACTGACCTCTCCCGCGGTAGCGCGGGTACATCCTATCCCTGGCGCGTGGCTCCTGAACTTCTCCAAACTCCCATATTTCGACATAAAAGCATGTTTTATTCAATACGGCCACTGATTAGCACTCTGGGAGTATAACTGAACATCATTAAGCTCCTGGTTCGTTAAAAGGTCACTCATAGGCCTAGTTTAAGCATGTTGACACGTTTAACCCTCGACTTTAATATTTACCACTCAGATGTTATAAAATAACATGTTGGCGATTTTAGTCCCTCTCGTCTAGCACACGGCATACGAGGATCAGCGGGACACGCGTCGGAATTTTATAGGACGTGAAAACACAGGGTGTTACACATAAGAACAAGTATCAAAGGATCACATAGAGAAAGATAGAATAGAGAATTACTATTCATTGAGATATATACATGCAATATAAATAACCTCTATATATAGTGCTCTTACATTAATACCATGGACATGAAAAGACAGGAGTTAGAATATGGATAGTCACCATAATATAATGTATTTATAACCCTCCCCCTTGACTATCCACGTCACAAAAGAAAACAATGTATTATACGCTTGATGGTGCTTGCCTCGTTAAAAACCTTGCTAGGAAAACCCATTGGGACAAAACCTCAGCTAAGGGAAAAAGAGTGCAGCACGTATTTTCTCCCCCTGATACGTCTAGATCATGTATGTTGCCTCATTAAAAACCTTACTAAGAAAACCCAATGGGATAAAACTTAGTGAAGGGAAAAAGAGTGCAACTTTTATAATGCTCCCCCTCATTTGAATATGTATCCTTCAAGTGCCAATCTTTTGTGAAAGTTGCTGAAAACTTTGTAGTAAGTGATCTGTCGCTTGCTCTCTTGATATGCAATCCTTTAATGAACATTAATGTATGATCTTCACGTGAAACTTTAATTGCCTCCTCTTGTCAGCAGATACCATAATATCCATGAATGTGTTTTGCTTCGGCCTTACCCAATGAAATTTATGCTGGTTTACTCCATTGCAATAGTGCAAAGGAGTTATGCGATGCACTTAAGGAGCAATTTGGTGGGACTGAGGAAGTGATAGAAAGTAATAGAGAAATTCTAAATCAGCAGTATGAAACGTTTTGTCACTTGAAAGGAGAGTCTCTAACACAACAATTTGAACATTACAGCTGTCTCATCAGTAAACTTAGACTGGTTAACGTGGTTTTTCCTAATTCGACTGTCAATAGTCGTTTCCTTAGATCGTTACCAGATAAGTGGGAGACGGTAGCTTATGTAACGCGAAAATATGTTGGGTTTAAAGAAATGTCGTTGACACAACTTCATGGGATACTCCTCACTTATGAGAGAGAGTTAAACCAGAAAAAGAAGTTGCAAGATTCTGGCAAAATGAATGATGATTACTCATTGGGTAATACAGTTCTTTTTGGCCAAGAAGAGGGTTTTGGCAGCAGTAAGGACCAAAGTTATGATCACTATATAGATATTACATCTGGTGGGAACTTTGGATCTGAAACATATGCACCCAACTATGCTTTTGCTGCTAGTGGGGAAAGCCAAACCTCTGACAATCTATCCTTTGAGCTGAATGATTTGCAACACATTGAACCTTCTGATCTTGAAGAAATGGATATTTTGCACCAACTTGCCTTATTGAGTGTTAGGGCTAGTAAGTTTTACAAGAGAACTGGTAGAAAATTCCCAGGTTTGCATGGGGGGTTGAAGGTTGGGCTGGATAAATCAAAAGTCAAGTGTTATAAATGTAATAGGCTAGGACACTTTTCCAGAGAATGCAGGTCTCAAAGTTCTGGACCAATAGTGACTCATCCTGGCCCTCGACCTCAGCACACACAAAACACTGCTCATTATTCCCAATATGCCCCTGCTCAACATGTTCAAAACACTGCCCATTTTGCACACCCTGCTACCACTGTTCCAGTGCATTATGTTTAATCCACTCTCCACAAATTCAATATGTTCAGGCACCATCACATCCTCAAGTGCTTGTACAACAAGCACCCATTGTTACACAACCTGCTCAAACCATTGCTAGTCAAGCAGAGGTTGGTCAACAAAGTTTTTCACACAAAGTTATGTTGACTGGAGCAGTTTGCCTGAGGATTTGACTGATGAAAACTTTGCTTTAATGGACAAAAATGATGTTGAACAAGAATTTTGTTTAATGGCCTTAGAAACAATTGCTGAAGGTGTTGAATCTGTGGAGATAGTGTCAAAATTTGATGAAGTTCAAGTTTGTGATGAAACAGTGGTTTCAAGTGAAGAAAGAGAAAATGCTGCTATAAGGAAAAGAACTCTCCTACTGACCCATGGAACATTGATGTGTGTGAAGATGAGTGTGACTGTGCTCTTATGGCTACTACAAAGGTATCACCTCAGATCCTTAAAGATCTATGTTCTGACAAATGCATCATTGTTTTGCAAACATCAAAAAGGTGAATGAAAACCTGAGAAACAAAATTTAGAAGATAACTTAATTTTGAAAAACTGATTAAAGAGTTAAAATCAAAGTTAAGTGAAAAAGATTCTGAAATGAGTAGCCTAAGACATGAATCAAGCATAACCAAGGACCAACTCCAAACTATGGTAGAAAAATACCAAGTTAGTAAAAAAGGAGTTAGAAGAAACCCAAATCACTTGTGAAAAATGGGTTGAGTCCTGCAAAGGTTATGAAATTATGCTTGATGCTCAGATCAAGAGCAACATCAAGTTTGGTGTAGGTTTTAGAGCCTGTGACCAAAATGAGAAAAATGTTGCTGAAAAATTGATTCTGAGTTGGTTGAAGTTGTCCCTACAAATTTGGCTGGTGAAGAGATAAACATCACAGATAAAGCTGGAAACAAAATTGTTTTGGAAAAACCAGAGGTTTCAACAAAAGATAAAGAAATTGAAAAATATCAGTTTAAACCAACCTGGTCAGATGAATGTGATATCTTAGAGAACTTTAAGCCAATGGACTTCACAACCACTGATGGTATTAAAGCCCCAAAAGCACTGGTGATCCCTATCAAAGATGTGCAGAGAGGTTACAACCACTGCTGAGAAAAAGTCTGATAGGAAAAGAAGAGTAAAGATTAAAAACTTGTTTTGTGAATTTTGTGAAAAAAGAAATCATGTGGCTGCAGTTGTTTTCTTTTAAAAGCCTATGACATTAACAAAACTTGTGTTATAAAAAAACTCTTCAAAATGCACCATCTGCAGCAAAACAAATCACTCAACTCAACAGTGTGTCTATCTCAAAAACTATGAACAAAAGGTAAAAGAGATCAAGGCAAAAGCATTGAAAGAGAAAGTTCAAGTTCTGTTGGAAATAAATCCAAGCAGAGTTTTGAACCAATTGAAACATCTGTTACAAAAGCCTTAACCAAAACCTCTGTTCAAAAAGAGGTGCAAGTGACAGATGCCCCACCTTCAAACTCATTTCCAAGAGAGTATGGCCAACCTACTTATAAAAAGGTTCCTCATGCTTATGAAGGCTACAAAAAGCCTTCAAAGCAAAGAGTAAACAGGCACCCTTATGGATACAATCATCTGATAGGTAATGGTTAAGAGCAGATGTTACAAGAAAATTTCAAGACCACTGACCATTGTCCTAGACTTGAGGCTGGACCATCTTTGACCCCATCCAAAGCCATTTTGGCTTTGAAGACCAACTTTAACTGATCTATTTACTTGATGTGCAGGGACCCTCTACTTGCCTTAATAGCTTATGGTATGTAGATAGTGGAGGTTCCAGGCACATGACAGGATGTAGAGCCCTTCTCAAGGACTTCATGGCTCATGGGGGGTGATATATCTTTTGGTAATAAATCAAAGGGAAAGGTCTTAGGGTCTGGGTCGGTTCTGGCTGGTAAACTCAAGTTTGAAAATGTGAATTTGATTGACAATCTTAAATTTAACCTGCTGAGTGTCTCACAAATGAGTGACAGATGATATGGATCATTCTTCACTAAGAAAACTTGTCAAATTGTGGGACCAGAGGTTGTCAAAAAGATTGATCAAATCATTGCTAAAAGCAAAGCACAACTCACTCACACAGAAGTGGGAATGTGTATGTGGTAGATATGTTAAAAGATAATCCTATGTCTGGAACATGTCTATTCTCAGTTGCTTCTAGCAAAGAGACTGAGTTATGGCATAGAAGACTTGGACACACAAATCTTAAAACTATCACCACACTCTCAAAACAAAGTCTTGTAAGAGGCTTGCCTCACAAGCAATTTTCCTGTGATGAACATTGTGTTTCCTGTTTAAAAGGCAAACAACATAAAAGTTCTTTCAAATCAATTGAAGAGTCCAAAACAAGCCAGTGTTTACAACTGTTGCATCATGGACTTGTTGGCCCAGTGCAAATCATGAGCTTAAAACACAAAAGGTATTGCCTAGTGATAGTTGATGATTTCTCTAGGTTTACATGGACCTTCTTTCTTCATTCTAAGGATGAAACTGCAAGCATTTTGCAAAACTTTGTCAAACAAGTAGAAAAGCAATTTGATCTTCTAGTAAAAATCTTTAGAAGTGACAATGGAACAGAGTTTAAAAATAGGGAGTTGAATGCTTTTTGTGAGTCAAAAGGAATTGTTAGACAATATAGCATTCCAAGAACCCCATAACAAAATGGGGTGGTTGAAAGGAAAAGCAGAACCTTAATTGAATCAGCAAGAACAATGCTAGCAGATTCTAGTTTACCCCTGTCCTTTTGAACAGAGGCTGTAAACACTGCTTACTATGTTCAAAACAGAGTTTTGATTTACCACAGGCATCAAAAGACTGCCTATGAGATTTTGTATAAAATCAAACCTCTGATTTCATATTTTAAAATTTTTGGCTGTCCATGTTTCATTTTGAACTTAAAAGATTCTATATCTAAGTTTGCAACCAAAATTGATTGTGGTTATTTTTTGGATACTCAACCACTGCCAAAGCCTACAGAGTTTTTAACTCTAGGACAAAGTGTGTTGAAGAAACTTTGAATGTGAAGTTCAATGAACTATCATCACTGAAAATCCAGCAAATCCTGTAGAGCTTTTTGATTTAGATAAATTCACATTTGCTGATGTTTCTATCAAGCTAGACAATGCAGGTACACCACAATCATCTGAAGAAGATCAAGATCAAGGATATGACTGTGTGCTTCCAAAACAAAAGTCTATTCTTCAAACAGAGGATCAAGTGCTACAAGCTCTTGTGTAAACTCTGCCACTTCTAGGGTCAACAGTGGTTAATCCTCAAACCTCTGCCAGTTCACAAAGTCAAACATCTGTTGACAAAAGTCCTACATCTGGCACCAAAATCATCAAATGTTACCTCTATACCCCCAATACCACCACCACCATTCTCATCAGTGGCTGATACTTCAAATTCACCAGCAGAGGTTAGCTCAGATGATACACATTTGCAGCCATCACCTCAAAATGCTATTGTTCCATACCAAGGTGATTTGATTTATCTCAAAAGCCATCCAGCAGATCAAGTTATTGGCAACATCAAATCTGGGGTGCTCACACGAAGCCAATCCCAAAATATTTGTCTTTTTGCTGGCTTTCTATCACTCATACAGCCAGTCCAAGTACCAAGAGGACTGAAAGACAAAAGCTAAGTAGAGGCCATGCAAGAAGAACTCCTTCAGTTCAAAAGACAACAAGTTTGGGAGCTTGTGCCACTGCCAAAAGATGCAAGTCCAATTGGCACAAATGGGTCTTCAAGAACAAAACTGATGAAAGGGGTATTGTTGTCAAAAACAAAGCAAGGCTCGTGGTTCAAGGCTACAGACAGGAAGAAGGTATAGACTATGATGAGACTTTTACTCCTGTAGCAAGGTTGAAGCTATTCGCCTGTTCTTAGCTTTTGCTGCTAACCACAACATTAAGGTGTTTCAAATGGATATAAAGAGTGCATTTTTGTATAGAAAAATTAAAGAAGAGGTGTATGTCTGTCAACCTCCAGGTTTTGAAGATGCATTCCATCCTAATCATGTCTACAAGCTCAACAAAGCATTGTATGGCTTGAAACAAGCACCAAGAGCTTGGTATGAAACTATATCCACTTTTCTCTTATCAATAGGGTTTACTAGAGGCAAAATAGATAAAACCCTTGTTTTTAAAATGGAAAGGAAAAGATTTGATGCTTGTCCAAATTTATGTGGATGACATCATTTTTGGATCCACAAGCACTGCTATGTGTGAAGAGTTTCGAAAAATCATGGCAGCAGAGTTTGAGATGAGTGCAATGGGTGAGCTTCAATGTTTTCTTGGTCTTCAAGTTAAACAATTGCACAATGGTACATTTATCCATCAAAACAAGTATGTGAAAGAACTGCTTAAAAAGTTTGATACGGATGATTGTAAACCATGTAGCACACCCATGGCAACCTCCAAGCTAGTCACCTTTGATGGTAAAGATGACCTTGTTGATCAAACTCATTATAGAAGCATGATTGGGTCTTTATTGTACCTAACTGCATCCAGGCCAGACATCATGTTTGCAACATGTGTTTGTGCCAGATCACAGATTACTTAGAAAGTCTGACCTTATTGCTGTAAAAGGATATTCATATACATAAAAGGTGCTCCCACACTTGGTATCTGGTATCCAGCTAATGGGAATATTGAGCTTTCAGGTTTTCAGATAGTGACTTTGCTGGTTGCAAAACTACAAGGAAAGTCCACATCAGGAGGATGTCAATTCCTAGGTGATTGTCTAGCGTCTTGGCAAAGCAAAAAGCCGGTTGCAGTTTCAACATCCACTGCTGAGGCAGAGTATATTGCTGCTGCTAGCTGCACTGACTCAACTCTTGTGGCTTCAAAACCAGTCGTTGGATTTTGGTATCATTGCACTAAAGACTCCACTCAAATTGGACAGTCAAGCTGCTGAAAATATCATCAAAAATCCAGTTTCTCATTCAACTAAAAGTACATTGACATCAGACATCACTTTGTGAGAGATTTCTATGAAAAAGGTTTGATTTCTTTGCATCATGTCCATACTTTAGATCAATGGGAAGATGTTTTAACCAAGGCATTGGATACATCTACCTTTGAAAATTGATCTCAAGGCTTGGTATGCTAAACATGGATTAAAAACAAGTTTTCTTGTAAATCCATGTGTACATAGCACCAAAATGTCTTCAGAAAATCAAAAACACCTTAAAATAGTTAAAATTGAAATTTTCAATAAATCTTTAAAAGTCTGTTCATAACATTTGTTTGTTCAAAACCTCTGATAGGCTTAAAAATCTTATCCACTGTTAAAGTGTATCCTCTGATTTCCATTTTTTTACCATTTTTCAAAACACTGATAGCTATCCACTGCTAGTGTTAAAAATCAGTTTTGTCCAAACCACTATCCTAAAACAGTGTTTTGCCACATCAACGGTTACTTTTCTCATCAGAGGTTACACGTGGCCAGATGTTAGCCATCAGATCTTGCAACAGATGCCACGTCATGTTCAATTTTTCAAAATCCTTATAAAACCCCTGTTTTATCTCACCAGTGGTTACCGTAAACTGTGTCGATTTCAAAATCTCAAAACAGTTTTTCTCTCAAACACCATGGCTCCCAATCAAAATCTTCAAAATCCAAAGCTAAATCGCAAGAAGAACCTCCACCTTTCATTCTCATAATCAAAACCCCACACAATTACACTGCCATACTTGAAGAAAATGACGCAAATACTCGCTATCATCCAATGATTCGAATTTTGCAAAAGTCTAAATTCTTGCACATGTTAACCGTCAAAGCCCCCATTTACATTGATGCTCTTCGTGATTTTGGAAAAATGCAAAGGTTCACTCATCTGCTGATGGTGTTCCTTATACAATAATTTCAAGAGTAGGGGGAGTGTTGATGCAAATTAGCCCCCAATCGATCTCTCAAGTTTTCAAGTTAAATGACATACAACACCCTGTGTCATTTCCAATTAATGAGATCCAAGCAGAGTTTCTGGAAAGAGTTACATCGGCCAGATGAAAGGTATGACCATTTTTAAACCTAACTTTCCTGCTGAGATGAGATTTTTCTTTCACACCATTCTTACTTGTCTCTCAGTAAAATCCACTGCTTTCAATGAAATCCCATTGAACATGCAATATCTGGGGTATGCAATTTTAACTGAAACAGATTTTAACTACTCCCAGATACTGTTCAATGATCTTGTAAATAATTTTAAAAATATTGAAAAAAGAAAAGCCTTTTTGATGCATCCACGTTTCTTGAGTGTTTACTTGCAGGATCAAATCAAAGGTCCTGAAAGTAAACAAGGCGCTAGTGATTAATCCAGGCAGCCTTAATCATGAAACTTTCACCAGAATAATAAACCAAATAAAATTGAAAAAACACAAGTAGATGAGGCTGAGCAAGTTTTACCAGAACAAAATGTTCAATCTCAACCTCTTGCTACTGAGTCCACTGCTCTTGGTGATCAGGGCAACACAACCGCTGCCCTGAAACCCACACCAAAAATTTCCAAAAAGAAAACCAAAACAATATCCAAAAAGCCCACCAAACCCAAAAAGGGTCCTCTGGAAGATGAGATCCCAGAGGTTAACCCTGTGACAGCACTGTTGCTACTTCTTCACAGCAGATGGTTCAAAGATCTCCCACCGGCTTTGAAACTCCTCCTTCTTCCTCACAAAAGGATAAGGTTGTAGACACAGGGAGCACCACTTTTGAAGCTCTAGATCCACTTGGGTCTATCTTCCACAGCCCCTCTCCCAGGGCAATGTCGCTTTCTACTCAACCACCTTCACCGATACCTTCACTTCCACCCACAATTATACCATTGCTGAATGCAATTGAATTAGTTCAGACACAAACCAGCACTTCTCAACAACCTATTACTGAGAATATACTTCATCAAATGGCTGGGTCTGATTCTTTATTCATTGCTAGCCTATCAGCAAATGAAGAGGCTACATCCCTTGGGTTACATGTAACCCTTGGTGATATTTCAACACAAGCAGCCACTACAATTGCTGAACTCCCTAGTTCTCAGTTGGACAGTGGTTTCATTAATAAGACTTGGTTGAAGGCAACCACTACTGAGGCAACAACTGTTACCTCTATTGTGGGAAGTCCCCAGTACCAAGACAAAGGGGCATCTACTTTTGAAGCTGGTCCTAAAACCATTGCTCATGATAACATAGATATAACTACCACCACTAGTAGGAGTTCAGATAATCCTATTAAATTAGGTGATGATCTAAAATACCAGGATTTGACGAGAGAGTGACCAGAATAGAAAACTCTGTTGGTGAAAAGATTTACTAAAGCAGATGATAGCTACAAAAAGTTAACCCTCTGTTCTATCCACTGCTGATCTCAAAGAAGCTCTTAACCCTCTGTTTCAACATCAACAACATTATTTGGATTTACAACACAAGCATCATGTGAATAATGTTCGAAACATGTTTGAATCAAGGTATCAAGACACTGCAGCAGACATTAAAGCCATCAAAGCACATCTACTCACAACCACTGGCCATGCACCTCCAACGGTTATATTTGTTACAACAGATAAAGCCAAAAGGGGAGAAACCTTTGGGTCCAAAGAAGCTAACAATAGATGAGATAAGGCCAGACCTACATTGAACATTCCAAGGCCTGATGGTTCAAAGAAGATAGATTCAACTGAAGAACTAGTGGCCAAGGCAAGGGCTAGTCAAAAGAAGAATGTGATTGAGGAGAGCAGAGTGTTGGTTGAGAAAAAGATTGATCAGCAAAAAGAAAAAGGAGAGGTTGGTACTTCATCAAAAAGAGCTCCTGCTAGAAAAGCCAGGCAACCAACATCTACACCTCCTAAAACTAAGCTGAAACCAATCCAACCATGAAAACCTCTGCCTCTCAAAAACCTATCACATCTTCAAAACCACAACCCACATCCACACAAGCAGATGTTACAGCAACTGCTGTGTCAACTCTGTTGATACAGCAGAGGTTGCAATAGTTGCATCTCTATCCACTGCCATAATCACATTTCCCACATCAACTCAACCATTATCTACACCACCAAAAATCCCACAACCACCATCACCCACCTTAAGGTTTAAAAGGAGAAAAATCACAAAAGTGATAAATGATGATGAGATCTCTGCACCTCTTCCACTATCATCAACACCAGTGATCCCCACATCAGTCTTACAACTTCTTCAACTGTTAAAGTCATTCCTGCATCAAAGTTGTATCCTCTTGATTTACCAGCGTCAGGGAAGAGATCCTAAGTTTCTTTTCAGAGGATGACCCTGACAAAAGAACAATTCTATCCCTTGATGGCTATCCAAGACCAACAAATGTTAATGCTTATCTAGAATTGAAAAAGAAGCAAGCAGAGGATATTGCCAAAAGAGAATCAGCTGGTAAAAATGATAGAGAAATACAGATTATCATGTCCTTTCAACTGAGTAAGGTCACCATTCTGCAAAACTTTGTCAAGGATCTGAGCAACCAGTTGTCAATAAGGGAAGATAAGTTGCTCAAGAGTGAACTCATTGAGTATATCATGGAAAAGAAGATGTATAAGGCAACAAGGCCTCAGTTCAGGAATTGGAGCATAGATGAGCTGAGAGAAGAAATCAATAGAATGCAAGAAATGTTGAAAGACCCTCTCAAAAAGCCAACTCCTCCCAACTGGGATTTATACAAGAAAGATATCTCTGAAAATGTCTTGAAGTTGAAGAGAATGAAGCAAGAACTGATCCAAAATCATTATGGTTCCAAAAACCAAGTGATGAGATGGGTGAGGTGAGGGTGATAGACACTTACAAAAGTTTGGAAGAGAGAAGGAAAAAGGATCCATCCATGCCTCTCAAGCCTGATTACTCAAAAGAAGATGTTATCCTCAGAGCTCAACTCTCCAAAAGGTCCAGCTCAACATCTGCCCACTCACAACTTGCCCCGAAACACAGGAAAAAGCAAGGGAGATGAATGAAAAGACTGACAAAGAGTTTGAGGATACATTTATCAAAGAAGGGATTCAAAATATGATTAATTATCACACAGATGATACAAGTGCCAAGCTGGCTAAAGACTTATCAATGTTAGATCATTCACGAACCTCAGCAATAAAGGCTCCTTCAAGTAAAACCATCAGACCCAAAAATTCTAAAATAGGAAGGTCGACAAAGACACCATGAATTGACATTGCTCAAGTCTGATGATGCATCCACTAAAATATCCATGGAAGATGCTTATGAGCTTATAGTAGAAGACTTCCAAGAACTACTATGTTTAGAGCTGGTGAAAGATGCTGACGACATGGAATCTCTTAACTTTGAACTTCAATTCAAAGGTCAAATAAGAGAATTCCTTCTGAGGAATAAAAACCAAGAATAAAGTGTTTTTGGCATCATCTGTTCCAGGGGAGATTGTTGGATTGAACCCTATGAAAGGAACAGATGATATAAAGTCAACCAACACTATCCGAGCTTTGGTTCAACTATCAGAGTTACATCCTCTGATGTACTTACACTGCTTTCCATAAAGACTGCTCATCCTATCATCTGCCTTCACAAAGCTTCAAGGTCTGTCAGAGTTAACAAGGACAGAGGATAGGAATCAGAGTTTAGTCATTAGATTAGTTAATCAATGTAACAGTGCCAAGCACTGATAGTTAGTATAAGCAGTGTTTAGAGTTAGTTACATATTGTTTCCTGTCACTATCAACCCTGACGTCATCAAAGATGCTTAGAGGTTAGATAGTTAGTATAAAAAGGCAACTCTTGTAACCTTTAAACTTGTCTCTTAAAAGATCAACTTTCTCATATCATCTTCTCTGCATTTTCTCATTACCAAACTGTAATTGCAAAGGCTGAGGGGGAGTTTGTCAATCACATGCAAGTTAATTAACTTGAAAGCATGATGATGATGAAAACAAACAACCATTGCTTGTAGTAAAAGTTATTATCTTATACCCTGCAAATCTCTTTAATTCAATCATTTTCCATTTTGAAACAAAAACTACAAGTAATTCAAACTCAGATCCTAACAGTTACGACCATAAACATTTTGTGAAAAATACTTCATTTATGATATAATATCAGTAGGAAATGAGTTTAGAATGAATAATTAAACGTTAGCGCCAAAAGGGCCTTTCGGTCACTTTAAAACATATTTTACGACATTATACGAAAACTCAGTTTATGGTTAGATTTGTAACACCAAAATATGTTAAAAATGATATCATATCAATAACTAATTCATTTTCAAGTTCATTGGGGTTTAAAACCTCACTTTTAAATAAAAGGGCAATATAGTCAAAGTAAGCATATTTCGGAACTCGCATAAAACTCGGATTACTATTATGATCATGTAATATAACCTCAGAGGGATTATTGGGACCTTAAATCAGAAGCATACTAACCTAATTCGGTTCATAATCGAAAGTCAAACCAGAAGTCAAATCTTCACGACTTTCGGTTGTGAACCGACCCTGAAACTAAAATTGACGAGCCGAACATGTTTACACATGTTATAATAATTATTACCAATTTGTTTAAGTGTTAAAACAAATTTTAGAATATGTATAAACTCAGATTAGGAATATTTCAAAATCTGACCTGTTGACTTTTTAAAAGATTAATATGTTGACTCGTCAATTGACCAAGCAAATGTGGTAACTAGGAGGTGCCCTTTTAAGGGATTAACAACTACCTAATTTCGATCACATAACCATGCTCGGACCAAGCATTGGCTTGACCATAATGGTCTTGACCGAAAGTCAAAGCGTTTATCGAAAACGCTTGACTTTTGGCTTTAAAAGCCTAAACAAAAGAACTAACCATAGAAGGAACACTTACATGTGGTACTATGGACTGGAGAAAACTCAAGGGAAGCTCCCAATTGCTTAGGAACCTCCAGAGGAGATTTATAGAGAGATTTATGAGAAAAGTGCAAGTTTGAACTCAAGAATTCAACACCTATTTATAGTGGAAGATGATCTTGGAGATCATTCCAAGTGTTTAGAGGGGTGCTAGGATGATTACAAGTGTTAATGAGGTGTCTAAACCAGAATTGAGACCATGGTTTCGAAATTCAGGAGCTGAAGTGGGTTTGGAGGTGGCAAGCATGCAGGTCAGCAGCTGGCCTGCTGTTTCTGCGAACTGACCTCTCCCGCGCGTCTCGCAGGGACACCCTATCCTGGCGCGTGGCGCCTAAGGTGCCAAATCACAAAATTTCCATTTTGGCCCCTAAACTTCTCCAAACTCCCATATTTCGACATAAAAGCATGTTTTATTCAATATGGCCCTTGATTAGCACTCTCGGGAGTATAACCGAACATCATTAAGCTCCAGGTTCGTTAAAAGGTCACTCAGAGGCCTAGTTTAAGCATGTTGACACGTTTAACCCCTCGACTTTAATATTTACCACTCAGAGGTTATAAAATAACATGTTGGCGATTTTAGTCCCTCTCGTCTAGCACACGGCATACGAGGATCAGCGGGACATGCGTCGAATTTTATAGGACGTGAAAACACAGGGTGTTACACATAAGAACAAGTATCAAAGGATCACATAGAGAAAGATAGAATAGAGAATTACTATTCATTGAGATATATACATGCAATACAAATAACCTCTATATATAGTGCTCTTACATTAATACCATGGACATGAAAAGACAGGGGTTAGAATATGGATAGTCACCATAATATAATATCTTTATAACACTCCCCCTTGGCTATCCACGTCACAAAAGAAAACAATGTATTATACTCTGATGGTGCTGCCTCGTTAAAAACCTTGCTAGGAAAACTCATTGGGACAAAACCTCAGCTAAGGGAAAAAGAGTGTAGCGCTATTTTTTCCCCCTGATACGTCTAGATTATGTATGTTGGCTCATTAAAAACCTTACTAAGAAAACCAATGGGATAAAACTTAGTGAAGGGAAAAAGAGTGCAACTTTTATAATGCTCCCCC
Source organism: Scalesia atractyloides (assembly GCA_947069175.1). NCBI lineage: Eukaryota > Viridiplantae > Streptophyta > Magnoliopsida > Asterales > Asteraceae > Scalesia > Scalesia atractyloides. The sequence continues at coordinate 57,287,909 of CAMTDV010000009.1, forward strand.
TCATTTGAATATGTAGCCTTCAAGTGCCAATCTTTTGTGAAAGTTGCTGAAAACTTTGTAGTAAGTGATCTGTCGCTTGCTCTCTTGATGTGAAATCCTTTAATGAACATTAATGTATGATCTTCACATGAAACTTTAATTGCCTCCTCTTGTCAGCAGATACTATAATATCCATGAATGTGTTTTGTTACAATCCCTGCATATACAACTCTAACAACTTGTTGATGAGTTAGTAAAATATAAACCCATATCTTTCGTACCTTAAGAGTATAGAATATATGTTGTACCAAACATTATCTCTTCAATATACACGAGTTATATATTGTCAATGAATTTAATGACATATGTTCATATATAACTACCAAGGTATATTAATACAATTAGTATTTAATTATGGTACTTCTAGACCAAGGATCGTTGCTTCTTTGATAGAAAATGATAAGGGCAACTACCGGACATCATTAAATGTACTGACACCATAAGCTTTATCCGTATGAAATGTCCGACATCTTCTGGATGTATTATGATTGATGGATAATAATACAAATGCATGTTCTACATATTGAGCCATAAATTTGCAATGTCATCTTTATTTGCAAATGTGATTTAATATTTGAGCTCATTTTGATCTCTTCAGGAGATTCAGTGACATCATCAATATATAAAATAACACTTGTAAACCTCATATTGTTCTTTTAATGAAAACAAGTGGACCAACTACACCATATGTATTTCTCTTTTGAAGTTCATCAGTAAGTCGATTATATCACATTTGACTCTACTATTTTAGTCCATACAAATCTTTTTTTTAATTTATAAAGATACATTGCGGAGGTTTTGAAATCAATGCCTTAAACATTTACAATCATTCACATACTTTTTCGGTTTTTTCCACTTATGTATGTGCATACACTCTTAGGAGCGTCGTTACATAAACTTCCTCATTGACTTCTATATCATGTGCAAAGATGTCTTGAACAATTGCTTTATTTATAAAATCCATGTTGTACCATGCTTGTACATTGTACATTGAGATACCATAATCACCAAGTACAAGTTTTCTATGTATATTTATTGGTGCACAATAATTACATCCTTAAGATGTTTTAATTAACTTTTAGGCACTCAAAGTTTAGGAAACTCTTCAAAGTTCTAGTAATATTTAGTATATAAAATAATCATAACATATTCAAATTTGAATCTTGATGTTCTCGAGAATTTACTTTACATGACTTTGATAATTTAAATCCTTCAGGGACTTTATGTAAACTTTTAGTATCATATGATAAATATCATTCATAAGACGCATATCAATTCTCTATTTATATTACCAAACTAATAAAATATTTGAAAGTTAATGCATCCACCAGTGGAGAATATGCCTTCTCATAATCAATCATAGGTCTTTGCGAAAATTCTGTGCCACCAATTTTTCTTATATCACTCAATTTGATTTCACATAATTCGCATAAAAGACCCGTTTATTTCCAACATATTTTACAACTTCAGCTGTATGAACTGTCGGTCCAGGGACCTTCCATGTCATTAGAGAATTCAACTTTGCCTTATTTGCGTCTTTCCATTTTGGCCAATCATTTAAATGTTTACGTTCATAGGCAGATCTCAAATCTTGATCCTCATCATTTAATCATTTTAAGCGCTATATTATATACAAAAGTATAACGACGTCGATTTTTATTTTGATTCCATACATATCTTAAACATGATACAACTTATCGAGATCTCTTTATTTTTCAGGTACTTGAAGTTTTTCTTGAACCATCATGTCTACTATCTCTTCAGGAGGTCTTATTATTATAACCTCGACTTGACCATCTTAATTACTTGCTTCAATTTTCGAGGAATTTTATTATTGGAATCAACTAGTCTACCACGATTTAGACGTGCAATAGACTAATTACAAAATATGTGGTTGTCCTTCTGGAACACTCATCTTAATTGGAGCATTAGCAATTGGTATATGTGACATAGTCACCTTTTTAAGGTCAGTGAATGCGTTTGATAATAGATTCGTTAATCTTTGTAATTGAGTTATCCTTTGACTTCTGGTTCACACTTTTAATTTTGAGGATCAATGATAATTCATACTAACTTATTTTTTTTCAACTGCTTTTTATCTCCCCCTGATTTGGGAATGTTAATCTATTGAGATGGATATCAATTAATTGAGCCGTAAATAAATATCTCGTGAAAAGCTGTATTCATTATCATATACTCCCAACCATCTTTTAAGGCCCTATCTTTGTGCGTAGTGGTGGATCAATTTCAATATAAACCGTACAACCAAAATCTTAGAAGGAACATCTTTGGTTTCTGACCAAAAACCAACTATAATGGGGAGAAATTATTACAACATATTGGCTTGATGTGAATTAATGTTTTTGCATGTAAAATCACATGTACTCAAATATAAACATGAATTTTGCTCTTATGATTATTGGCTTTGCAATCAACCGCAGACGTTTGGTTATCGTCTTCAACAAAAGCAAATCCGTGTATAAATATATAGAAAGTTCAACACTTATTCCAATAATCATAAATCACATGGGAATTAAATTCAACAAAACAAATATGCCAATTTGGAATAACATGCCTGCTATCTTCGTAGCTAAGACAAAACATGCAAACTTCAAGTTGCATACATGATAACCGTTTAGATGATGCATTGATTTAAAACACTAAATGGTATCATGATGAGATATTTATATCCTTTTATCATTTGTGGAATTTATTTAGGGATTCACACCCTATTTTAGTTGGCAAATGATTAACTTCCTTAAGAGCAAATATTGCATGTTAATTATTAAATTGAAGAATCTTTCAGTTCTTCGATAAAATTCACATCATTGACTCGATGTGGTCTTTCCGGTCATGCCAATTAATTAACTAATTATGATCTATAAACTTCCGGTTTATGATCAATATCATAAGATGTGAGATAACAATGTGTTATCATTTCAAAGTATCATGTTACATTATTTTGTATCTTTTCTTCACATTTTGTTCTCATATAATAACTCTCATAATTTGTCACGTCTAGTGGTCAAACTCATTATGACCATTATTACAATTCTAAATGGTCGACCTCATAATTACAACTTTCTCAATTATGTCCATGATCACTACCTTTACAATGATCAATATGTAATCATATTCACTTTAAGGAATGAGATAGAATATGAAAACGTTCATGGATTTTCATTCTTTGCTCGGTCACACGGGTATGAAATCACTTCAAACCTTTCATAATTTTTTTATGATATTGCTACTTCAGGAGCATATATGAAGTGTGACAAATGAAAAATGTTTTGTTCAAAATTTCCTTATAAATAATTTGCTCTTCTCATAACATCAATTAACAAATATGTTTAGGTCATGTACAATTTATCAGCATAAAATATTATGACCTTGTACAAACTTATAATGAAATTCAATGGGTATGATATTTTGGATGTCATATCTAAACAAACTAATACACTTTTCACACGAGTGATTATAAACCACATCTTTTGTTTAGTTGTGCTATTTAATAATTCTTTCTATATATATTAATGTTGACATGTGGAACACTAGATATACCATCGAATCAATATACAATACACAATGTAATAGCATGTCACCTTATAAAACAAGCTATAATAAAAAAGTTTAAGAAACAAGATGTTTCATCACAATTACGAGCAGATTGAATATGTCATGAAATAACCAATCACAAAAATTTGCTCCTTACTTTTTTTAAGTTTAAAAAAATATTAAATATCTCTATCAAGTTCTTATAATAATATATTGATAATAAATGATCATTTATTTCTTTAACCCTTTCTTTATAATAATAAATTATGTTGTCCATATATAAATGATATTGGCATTGGAAGCGTCACACGTATTCATATATTCAAATTGTATATCATTCACAAACTCAATGAACTTTAGTATAAAACAGGTATGACAATATCCATGTAAATTATTAGAAATAAGGAAACTAACAATAAATCAATTATGTTAAAGATGAAACGTACCTTCAGATCTAGGTAGCAAATTGAAAATAACATCACTTTCAAAAGATGTTTTTAATATTAATTAGAATAAGATATATGTAACTCCAATTAAAACGTAGGCCACATAATACACAAGAAAAGCAATCATGTCAATATAAGCAAAGGCATATATACTTTAATAAATTTAAGCTCGAAAGCTAATAATCAGATCCATTATGATTATGCTAATATGAAAGTAAACAAAATGAATTGTTCCTCGAAGAATCAAATAACCAAATATAAAATTAATAACAAATTAAGCAATTATCTAGAAATATAATATACTAATTCCATCATAATTGATATCTTGTAAATCTTTCACATAGTTTTGTATTATACTAAACTAATAATATGCAGCAAATAAGTCAAAAGAATCATGAAATTTTTTTATTTATTTTGAAGTAATTTTCCTTTTTAAAATAATCAAAATAAATGTTTCTAAAACATAAAACAAATAGTTCCCCACATAATAAATGATTTCGTTGGGATGGAGATTTTTTTTTCTCAAACAACAACCAAACTAAATCACAATTGCACTTCACACATAACATCGTACATAAGAAGCCAGGTACCATATCAGTTTTTATATTTAACTGCATTACTTTTATGATATAACTGTCCGATATTTGCTAATCAATAAAATTTAGGATCATATTTTAACAAATTCTTTGAAGCATAAATATCCTTTCAAAGTTGCTAATCAATAAAATTTAGGATCATGTTTTAACAAATTCTAAGATTTGCAAACTAGGCAATTGCGACCAAAATTTGTGACGTAGTACACGGGCTTTCGCAAAATTAGCGACCGATTAGTGACCAAAATCGAAACAGTCACAAAATTAAGACCAATGTAGATCCTGTCACCAAACGGTCGCAATTTTACGACCGTATTTTCCAATCGCAAATGAATTGAATAACGGTCGGGAAACGGTCACAAATAAAAAAACAAAAGTTGCGACCTGCTTAAAGCGGTTGCAACATGAGAAACATATAAGAAAATAAGAGTTGCGACCGTCTAAAGCGGCAGCAAACACAAAAATAAATAAATGCAGAAAAGTGTATACAAATATTATATAGGGTTCCGGCTTAAACGGATATTTGCATGCCGGTTACAAGAATAAAAAAAACTAGAATAGAAAACAATAAACATAGAAATAGACATTGTTATTTGTAGAAAAAAAACTTTTTATGTTTTATTTATTCTATGTAGTAAAAAAAAAACTTTTTATGTTTTATTTATTCTATTTTTCCCGATATACAGAGGAGCAACGATTGACGTGCAGCGAAATAAACCTTAGAATAGGAAGATCAGCGATTTTCGTCTGATCACCACTGTCGGATTCGTCATCGTGATTACTAGATTGAAGTCGGTAACGTTGTTCCTCATTGTCCCTCATCGTGATTACATGATCAAAGGATTCCGGCGTCTCCGATAGTCAAGATCTGAGCACAATTAAGGTCAATTTCTCTCTAAAATTAGGTTTAACGTTGTGAATTCTGCGATTTTAAAGCCAATTTAGTTCGGAATCATGTTGTTATAAACGCTGCTGCGTTTAACTATCAATCAACTCTAACCTAATTCTAACCCAATTTAAACGCAATATGTTTTACAGTTATTTAGTTGCTTTGAGTTATATGTCGTGGCCTAGGGTTATGGTTTTAAGGTTTATATGTAGATAAAAGTTGTTGTGGGATTGATTTTGTGTGATTCTAACCTTAATCCAGATACACATTCATAGTCACACGGAAAGAGGGAACATGCTTGCAGGTATTGTGGTGTTCAGAATCTGTTTTATCGCTCACAGCTGATACTATAGAGGTGTGTTGTAGAAATTGTGTGTTGCTACATACTTTATTTTTATCTTCATATAATCAGACTTTTTCAATTTAATGTTTCTAAGAGGTAAGGAATAGACAAATGATAGAATATGTTGTTGTACGGCCATTTATTAAGCTTCACACGCTTGAAACCGAGAGTCAAATGGATTATATGCTCAAAATCCCAGGTCTTGTTCTTTTACTTGACATGTGCCCTTAGATATGTTCTCTGCTAAGCATATAGGCACATAAGACACATAACATGTAGTAATTTATTGTTTTCTTTGAATCATATTCCGACTTTTGATTAGCAGGCCATACAAAAGTGAGGTGGCTTCTACTTCACTAACTCATTAATAAATTATTATCAGAAGGCAAATCACATGAAGTGACTCTAATGAGTACCTGAAAGGAAAAAGTTGAGTGACAATGTGGCTCCCGATGGAGCTCCCATTTCTGGTAGGTAAGAAAGGTACCAGAAAGCAGAAAAACTCATCTAATGTGTAAATATAATATGTACATGCGTGCAATATATCTCATACATATTATTTCTATCGTCTCTCCTTCAAAAAGTGCAGTGCCATGAAAAATAATGACAGTGAGGTTGCCTATCTGAAGGTTTTGACACTTTCTCGACCCTCCTGTGTGCAGATGGATGTAGCATGATTGACGGGAGGATAGTAAGCTATATTTTCTTAACCTGGCCTGCTAAGATTCATGCTACTATATAATCTGCTCTAACTTGTATGTGTGGCAGGGTATATATGGATATCCAATTGAGATCCAAGCTCTCTTCTTTTTTGCACCAAGGTGGGCACAACAGATTCTAAAAGAGGATACAGATTCAAGCAAACTGATTATACGGATGGAAAGAAGGATTACAGCTCTAAGCTACCACATCAGAAACTACTATAGGCTGGATTCTACCCAACTTAACATTTACGATGCAAAAAGAAGAGTATTCCCATACAAAGGTTAACAATGGCGCAAACGACGACTATTATGGACTTGGTGGAGGAACGCTGGGAATACCTGATAGGCGAGATGCCATTGAAGATTGCATACCCCGCTTTGGAAGGATACGGGGGGAACACTATCACAGGATGTGACCCAAAGAACACTCGCTCAAGCTATCAGTCATCACAACGGTGACTCTTGGCCAGGTGATTCCTAAACTAGAATTTTGATCTTTGCCTCATTGAAGAAAAACACTAATTTACAATATATGTGTGTGTGTGTGTGTGTGTGTGTGGGTGTGGGTTTTGGAGTTCTTCTATGGTTGTTGAAAGCGACATGTATTAAGAGAGGTGCTCAAAGCCCATGGTGTTGATCCCGGTAGGAGTCATTATAAAAGTCAATGTAGTTGTCTTGATGTTTTTTTTGACATGGTCTTATTTTTACAGTGAACTATTTTTGGAGTTTTATCAAACAAGCAATAAACACAAACTAACTCAGATTATAATATTCATGTATTAGTATTTTTAGTTTTTTTATTCATGATGAAAATTGCATATTCTTGACACATCTCTATGCAATTGTCTTCATTTATTCTCAGAGATGGTGTGAGTGAACCTTAGCTTAATCAAGTTCTGAGTTATCAGTTGGATCAAATGGTCAAGGTATGTTTCTCATGTTCTCTTTAAATGCCCGGGAAATCATATTACAAGAACTCCAAAATTACTGTCTTGTATGATAGTGGTGCAACAAGAAATCATCTTTCTTTAGGCAATTGAGAGCACTAAAAGAATGTTCTGTATTCTTAAATTAGAGGTGACAATTTTGACACATTTGCTTACGAGTGGGTCAAGTTGGGTCAAATTATGTTATACAGGCTCACCAATTGCATGGTGAGGCAGGCTGATGCACCTAAGTTCTCAGTGATTGTTTCTCAAAAGAGGCACCTTACAAAACTCTTCCAAAGCTAATGTCCCTGACAAGTCCCTTCTGGTGTGTGTGTATTTAATTTATTACTTTTACTAGTTTCAGGTATTGTAGTAGACAATACAGTGATGCACCCAAGAAACTATGATTTTTACATGTGTACTCGACCAGGAATGATTGTGAGTTCCTAAAACTTTTTCCTTTTTTATTTATTTCTATTATATATAATTAAGAGTAAATTGCACAAAACATCCTTTATGTTTCCTCAAACTTGCAGGTTCCAGCCTTAATGTTTAAAAGTTGCTAAAAACAACCTTTAAGTTTATTTTTGTTACGGGTTCAATCCTTTACAGCTAACCACGTTATTTTCTTCAGTTAAGTTCCCTCACATGCATAACATGTAAGGGTATATTCGTCATTTTGGTTGATCATGTGAGGGAACTTAACTGAAGAAAATAACGTGGTTAGCTGTAAAGGATTGAACCCGCAACAAAAATAAACTTAAAGGTTGTTTTTAGCAACTTTTAAACATTAAGGCTGGAACCTGCAAGTTTGAGGAAACATAAAGGACGTTTTGTGCAATTTACTCTATAATTAATAGTTCTAGATCTATTTGCTTTCTCAATCCACTTGCTGGCACTACATATTAGATGCACATCAGCACGTTTACTTGGTAAAGGATATTATCTCTTGTGTTTCACGTTTAGATGGCAATACTGACATATTTACTTGAGAATGGGGTGATTCGTGTAAGGATGTTATGCATGATCTTTGATGGATCAAATAGATAAAACAAAACTATTAGCTTAAAAGGGTGAAAAAACTTTCTAAAGCGTATGATAATGTATAAAATCTTCTAGATAACTTTATACAAAAAACAAATGGATTAGTATTGAAATTATATAGGTTTTTAATGGTAATTAACAGTAACACTATTTATTTATATAAAAGTAGAACTTATTTATATGTTTTTTTTTATTTACAGGCCACTTCTCATCTCGCCAACTACCATGCCTTGCTTGATGAGATTGGTTTTTCTCCTGATATCATGCAGAACTAATTCTTAGCCTATCATATGTGAGTATTTAAAGATGTGATAATTAGATAATGGTTGCTTAAAGGGTGTTTTTGAACAATAATAAAATGCAGAGCTTGTTGATCTTCCTTTCTTTCCTGTTGTGGATTTTATCAATCTGGTGGAGAATTTTGTTTTTGGTTCTAATAAAGCTTTTTTCTTTATTCTTTAGCTATAAAAGTTCAGTGAGATCATTAAGGAAATCATGAAAAACAAGAGAAGGAAAGGTTGAAAGAAATTATTGTGGAGGTGATAAGGGAAAAAGAAAAAAAACAGAAGGCAGAGAACGACATTTTGCTAGATGACGAACATTGAAGAATGTCTCAAAACGTCCAATTGAGTTAGGATATAAACACTTTATTTTGAGTAGTTATTATAACTCGGGTATTTGACGTTATAATTTGTAAATTTATATGGAATGTTTTATATAATTTTGAAATTTCTATACATGCTAGAATTTAAAAAATATGAAGATTATTAGCAGGTTTAAAACAAAAATAGAAAAGCTAAATAAAAAAATTATTTTGGTATCAAAGCGGTCGCAACACGTTTAAACAAGGCAAGCGGTTGCCAAACGATCGCAAGTATGCGATCGCAAACAGTGGCAAGTTTTACGATCGCAACGAACCCATTAATCACGAAACTAAAAGCAGCGGTCGCAATATTTGCGACTATTTTTATGGTCGCAAAGGTATAGTTCTGGTCGCAAAACGGTCGCATTAGGGCAATTGCGACGTGTGATTTACCAACCGCATCTTCAGTTGCAAAACAGTCGCAACAGGGAAATTGCGACGATTTGCGACTGGAAATGCGGTCACCAATACCCAGTTTTCTAGTAGTGTTGGGGGTGATAAATACTCAATAAATTTGTGATATGTAAGTCAGCCGCCAAAGATACCCACACCGCAAGGTTTCCCAAACAAGATTTGAGTTTTGCAATTTTTAAGAAGCAATATGCTTACCTTGTATTGCGACGAGCTTCCATGAACGTAGGTAGCAACCGACCATCACCTTAAGCCCCTTACCCGGTCCGGTCAATCCGTCATGGCCGTCTCTAACAAACAAATTGCCACATTCCTTTGTTTTGTCATAACAATCAAGCAGCAGAAAGACCACAACTATCACCTACTGAAACAACACCGACGGTCATTGACGGCTCTTGCAAGACTTAGGCGTGGGGTTGTTTCTGGGGCTAAAACAAGAATGGGTTAGGGTTTTGAAGAGAACACTTTCGTGCTGATAACGTGTTGGAAAACTCCAGCCTACTAGCGACTAATATATGAGCATAAGAACAAGTATCGAAGGATCACATAGAGAAAGATAGAATAGAGAATTACTATTCATTGAGATATATACATGCAAGACAAATAACCTCTATATACAGTGCTCTTACATTAATACCATGGATATGAAAATACAGAGGTTAGAATATGAATAATCACCGTACCGTAATATAATGTGTTACATTTCTCATTCTATAAGTTCTCCTTTCCTAATTTAGACATATTATTTCAAAACCATTATATATACTAAAAATAGGATGGACACAACAAAAGGGAGGAAAAACCAAAAAAATGCGTAACAAAAACTTGATCCCTCCCTTTGTCTTCTCCGGCAAAACCTCACCTCAACCTCGAAGACAAATGGGATAGCGATCATGGCCATTCTTCTCCCTCTTCTTCTCTTCTCCGTCACCATCTCCACCGTCTCCCCCGCCCCCACCAAACCCGACACCTTCAAACCCCCAGACAACTACCTTATCGACTGCGGCTCCTCCTCCCAAACCACCCTCCCCGACCGCCGCACCTTCTCCTCCGACTCATCCTCCTCCCAATACCTCAAATACGACGGCCGCGAAATCAACCTCCACGATCAATCCGCCAACGTCCCTCTCCCAATCTACAAATCCGCCAAAGTATTCAATGCAAAAGCGACTTATTCGTTCCATGTTACGAAACCCGGCTGGCATTGGGTTCGATTACATTTTAATCCGGTGAAAAACAACGAGTTTAAACTCGACGAAACGAAATTCTCCGTCGTTGCATGCAACACGTTGGTTCTTTTGCATGAATACACCCCTAAAGCTATTGAAATGCAAGAGTACCTCATGAATGTCACCACACCAAACTTGAACATCGTGTTTTCGGGCGAGAAGGATTCGCCTGCGTTCGTTAACGCGATCGAAGTAGTTTCTGCGCCTGATATGCTGATTGCGGAACATGCGGATGCTCTTTTTCCCGTAGGGAAAAAAGTTGACGGGATGACGAAGTTTTCGTTTCAGAAAATGTATCGCCTCAACGTCGGAGGAGGTGAGATCGGTCCGGGTAATGATACGTTGGGTCGGCATTGGGATACCGATCGAAAATACCAAAAGGTTCAATCCGGGGCGAAGAGTATATCGATTGCGCCTAATGTTGTTACGTATTTAGAAGGCGGGTCGCCTTTGATTGCGCCTCCAACGGTGTATGCATCCGCGGTCCAGATGGGGAATTCGGAGACTAGTAGCCCTAATTTTAATGTGACATGGCAGTTTGATCTTGATCATTCATATCCGTATCTTGTTCGTTTGCATTTTTGTGATATTGTAAGCAAGTCGTTGAATGAGTTGTATTTTAATGTGTATGTTGGTGGGAAAATCGCGGTGTCCGCGCTTGATTTGTCGACTATCACGGGTGGGTTGTCCGTGGCATATTATAAGGATTTGTTTGTGGAGGCTTCGTTGGTGTCGAACCCGTTCTTGGTCCAGATCGGTCCGTTGAATGAACCGATAGGGACCAAGAACGCGATCTTGAATGGGGTTGAGATATTGAGGATTAATAATTCGGTTAATAGTTTGGATGGTGTGTTTGGTGCGGATGGGAGGTCGGCCACGGGTCCTAGCCGGGGAACGGTTGCGGCGGTTGGCTTCGCAATGATGTTCGGGGCGTTTGCGGGGTTGGGTGCAATGGCTGTGAAGTGGCAGAAGAGGCCTCAAGATTGGCAAAAGAAGAATAGTTTCTCTTCATGGTTGTTGCCGCTTCATTCGGGCGATTCGAGTTTTATGGCGTCGAGTAAAACCTCGTTGGGCTCGAAAAAGAGTGCGTTTTATTCGTCGACTATGGGTTTGGGTCGATATCTTTCGTTTGCCGAGTTGCAAGAAGCTACGAAAAACTGGGATTCAAATTCGATAATCGGTGTGGGTGGTTTCGGGAATGTGTATCTTGGAGTACTCGACGATGGTACGAAAGTGGCGGTGAAGCGGGGAAACCCGCAGTCCGAACAAGGCATACACGAGTTCCAGACCGAGTTGCAAATGTTGTCGAAACTCCGCCACCGTCACTTGGTGTCACTGATCGGGTACTGTGACGAGAATGCTGAGATGATCTTAGTGTACGAGTATATGAAACACGGGCCTATGAGAGACCACTTGTACGGTAAAAACTTGCCCGCAATCTCGTGGAAGCAAAGACTAGAGATGTGCATCGGGGCGGTCCGAGGGCTTCATTACCTCCATACCGGGGCGGCCACGGCCATCATCCACCGTGACGTAAAGTCCACCAATATTTTACTAGACGAGAATTTCATTGCAAAGATGTCGGATTTCGGGCTTTCGAAAGATGTAGGGATGGGGGAGGCCCATGTGAGCACCGCGGTTAAAGGAAGTTTCGGGTACTTGGACCCTGAATATTTCCGTAAGCAACAACTAACAGATAAATCTGACGTGTATTCCTTCGGGGTGGTGTTATTGGAAGTGTTGTGTGCGAGGCCCGCCATTGACCCGGCCCTACCAAGAGAACAAGTGAACTTAGCCGAATGGGCCATGCAATGGAAACGAAAAGGTCTATTAGACAAAATAATAGATCCAAATCTGGTTGGCCACATCAACCCCGAGTCGATGAACAAGTTTGCAGATGCAGCTGAAAAATGTTTAGCTGAATACGGGGTTGACCGGCCAACCATGGGAGATGTTTGTGGAGCTTGGAGTACGCGTTACAACTACAAGAACAAGGGAACACAGAGGAAGGGAGCAACGGGTCGGGCTCAGCTTTAGCAAACGGTGCACCACTCGCTCCAGCTGTTGATAATAGGCCCGTTACGACACCTGCTCAAGCTAGCCAAAATCCAGCTGAAGTTCAGGTCATTGAAGAGCATTCGGATACTGCCATGTTTGCACACCATGCAAAACTCAACAGTCGGTAAAAGGTCGAATAGTTTGGTCATGTAGAAGATAAGTTGTGTACTAGCAGGATAGCTATTGATTCATTCCTGTGTTATTTTAGTTCGTATAGCTGTATATATAGCTATTTCTAGTCGAAAGGATGAAATAGGACTCCGAGTTGTTCGTGTAATTTGATATGGCCTTCGGGCTCGGTTCTTATGAGTTAAACTAGACCCTATAGCTTCAAAACTAATTTTAAAACAATGGGCCAATTATGATCAACAAACAATCTGTCTCAATAATAATATGAATATATTTTATAAATTATTAATGAGGTTACATGTATTAAACAATGGTTTTAGACAAGATTCATATATCTGTTCACTTCATCATCATCATCATACTCAGTAAATCTCACCCATAGCAAAGCTAAGGTAGGGTCTGAGGAGGGTAAGATGTAGACAACCTTACCTCTACCCCGTAGGAATAGAGAGGCTGCTTCCAGTGAGACCTCCGGCTCGATATTCACATATTTGTTCACTTCTAGCTAACCATTTTTATTTGACCCATTTGAAATAAACACAACTCAAATCGACCCATAGAAAAGTAAACGGGTCAAAATATTCATTTGGTAAAAAATAATTTTCCATATATCCATTCATCGTTTGTACGCTCTACAACATTTTTCGTGTGTTTGGATGAACTGACAGGCGGAAACATCACTGGATCGCATGTTTAGATTGTTATATTGCTTCTTATTTCCAAAAGGGCTTTGTGAAGAGGTTTTTAGCCTATACACTGCTGCAACAAGGTAACAGAGCTGAACATGGCTAGCGAACTGCCAATACATAATTCATTGTAAGTTGAACCGTGACGGGTCAAAAAATATGGACCAGGTTATGTAAACTTCGTATATATATATTATAAATATTATATTATACTATATATTATACTACATCACAAACTACATTAGCTAAAATAGTCATTCTTTTGATTTTAATTACATAAATGTCATTCACACTAATATTATTTACTTTTCTTTTTATGGCATTTAAGTAATTAACTCATATTTGAGTGGCATTTTTAAATATAATACAAGACAAAAACATCTTTTTTATTTTATGTTTTCAACACAAAGGTTTCGGTTTTTACACATTCCCCCCCTCAAATTGTGTTAGTTTTGTCTTCTTAGTGTTTTGATCACAAAAAAATTTCTTTTTTACACTTTGGCCACATTAGACTTATCTTTGTTCTATTTTTGTAAATCAATTATAATTATACTATATATTAACTTAAATCTTTAGCTACAATACATAAAAAGTCTTTACTTTTAGGTTTAATTACCAAAATGCCATTATAATATAATTTTAATTTACACCTCTTATTTTTTATAAATTCATCTTATGACCCCTCTATTTTGGTAATAAAATGATTAGGCCTTTAATCTTAATAATTATTTTTCATTTTCAACCTTTACATAAAATGTCCATTCGGGATTGCTTTTTTCTTCTATGGGTTGAACCCGCTTTGAAGCGCGGGTGGCAACCCACTACTTAACATTAATTATGATTACAGAAGGAATGGTGTCTGTATGATAATACAAGTCTTTGCATATTAATGATTTAGGAACCGTTTGAGTGACACATTACAGTTTTAAATAAATTTCATTGATATGATCTATTCGAGATAAAACATAACCTAAAGCGAACTATTCATAGTTGCAGCAATTGGAGTTAAGGGTGTTACACCAAATCCACATTTCATAAATCTTTTATTTTTTTTCAATAAAAAACTTGGCTTCATATAAATACGTTAGAAAAAAAGATGTAGAAACGTGTAGAATTTCTAAATAATCAAAACTCTTTAACTACGCTTTATTTATATGATTTGGGTAAACAATTTTTACATCATTATTTTATTACTAGTAACAAAATACAATACATCATATAGTTGTTTACAACAAATTTATCTCAACTAATAGCAAAATAAATCTCAAAAAGAACTCTAGCTTATAATCAATAATATTTTAATCTTCAGGCTTAGGTTTTTTAATCTTCAGGCTGTTTTTTTTAGGCTCTGTCCCTCTGATAGAACGTGGACATAATGGTGGATCAACTCAAATCAACAAATGATTTCACACCCGGTCTCTACCCTCTTCTCAATACCCACAGGATTCGCCTATACCCGAGGGATTGATATACTTGTTTGGTCCTAAACCCATGATCTTTTTAAAACCAATCCCATACACGGTCCTATACCTGAATACCCTTACCAAATGTTTCAGGTTCCGAAATACCGGTCTTAAACCCATATTTTTTAAATAATCTCATACATGATCCCATATCATAATATCCATCCCGAATGTTTTAGTTTCTAGTACCATCTCTAATCTCATACATCATCCCATATCATAATACTCATCCCAAATATTTTAGTTTCTACTACCATCTCTAGTCAGTCTAATTTAGTTTTAGTAAATAATCCAATGAGGTTTTGATCCCAATAAATATTCGGTATGTTAATATATTAAGAAGGATCAATGACAAGTGATATATTATGAGTGCCAATAATGAGAATTTAAGTGTCGTATATGAGTCGGAAAAAAAGGCACATAGGCCATGACGAATTATATAAATTGTTTTTAAAACGATGATTAACGTTAATGCAATAATCATAGTATTATAAAAACTTCATCTCGTTTTCTTTTTTTACATTTTTACTACCAACTTGTTGTTTACGAGACATAATTTCTTAAAATCAAATTCAAATTCAAAACCATTAACAATTAACAATTACTCAACTAGGGTTAACATTCAACAAAACACTTGAGTTTAAGGCTCAACAAAACACTCAATTCTAACAATCAATAAATAACAATTACTCAATTAGTTTTCAAAATCCAACAAAACACTCAATTCTAACAACTAAAGTTAATAATTACTCCATTAGGGCTAAGTTGTAGAAACGGAACAAAAAAGAAAAACAGACTGTGACGAACGGTGGTGGTGGTGGTAGTCGCAGATGATTGTGGACCAGTGGTGACGGATGACGATCGTGGTGGCGGACTGGTGGTTGACAGTCGGGGTTGTGGGTTGGGATCATTTAGTGAAATAGTCATGTGTTGAAGAATTATATTCCTAAATGTTTTTTTTTCAATCATTCCGATTATATTACAATTAAATTGTCTAAATAATTTAGTAGTCTAGTAGTATGATGTTTTTGATAAGTTTAAATCTTTGTAGGTAAGATCACACAGTGTGGATGGGCTTGTAGATGGGAGGTTATACGACATGTGGACGTCACGTAAGCACGCGTCAGAAAAACAGCGTGGTGGAAAAAAGGGGGTGTGGGAAGTGGCATGAAAGAGGGGCGTTATTTGACACGTGGCACACACTTTTTATTATTCTTCTATATTTATAAATTATATATAAAATCTACTAAATTTAAATAAAAACCAATTAATACTAATTAAACAAATAACGTGACATAAATTTAAAAAAAAAACATTAATAACCTAAAAAAAAAGTTAACCTAAACATACTTAACAAAAAAATGTATTATTTGCCACGCCACGTAGTGTTTGAAGTCACCACCATACCTGTTATGGTACTCAACGCAAGCGACTTGGATGATGTCGCCTTCGTTTAGCTCACCATCGTTGTTGTCCACACCGTTGACAATTGCCTCAAATCTCGCACTATCCATATGAATCATCCGAAAACGTGAAAAAAGTGGTCCACTCTTCGGATGACATCACCCCTACGTATACAAAATTCATGGTAAACTTGATCCCAAAACGGAGACATGGGTAACGGAGCCTCGTGGATAGCCACGACCCACGAATCGTATAACGCAATATCCTCTTCTACGCTCCTTGGAATAACCGGCTTTTCGAAGTGTTTTTTTGAGAGAGTGTTTTGACATGCAATGGAAGAACTGATATGTGGGTTGGGATATTATGGTTTTAAAATAATAGAAGTGGTGTATTATATATAAGAGAAGTAAATTTTAAATTTTCCTTTACTAGCTGCTGGGCCAACTGCTAATTATGAACATCCAATAAAAGCACGCCACGTTGCACCCACTTGCTCTTCCACGCAGATGGAAATCCTCCGGCCTACTAAACAACGCCGTGTGCGGTGTGGTGTGTGCAGCGTGGAGTGGCCTAAACGCCACAAATCCACACTCACACCATACGATGGCGGAGCTAGCCCATTAATTTAGGGGTATCCTAAAAAAATGCCGCCCATAATGAAAAAAAAATTATGTTCGATAGTTCAGGTTCGACGTTTTGTTTCCACTTTCAGTTGCAGCCCATATGAAAAAGATTTATTTTAATGTTTTTGGTCTTGAGCTAAACTTTGGCATTTACTAATTGGTCTCCTTTCAATTATATTATTTTAATTATGGCTTACTTTATAATTTGGGTTTAATTTATTCTACAACTTTTGGGTCGTAAATGGTTCGATCTTATAAAAAAATGGGATTTTAATAACATAACTTTACTTTTTTGTCAAATGTATCTTCATATTTATTTAGGGTTATCCTTTGTATAAAACTGAAAAAATAAAATTTATCAATACGAGGTTGAGCCGTTTTTATACTCTCCGCCCCTTGAAATCTAAAGATTAAACATGAAAATATATTATCATTATCATTATTATTGTTATGCAAAAGGGTATATAGGAGTGATTTAGTGAAATAGTTATTGTCACACCAAAAAGAGAAATTGAGCTTTTCCAACACTAGACATATTATTCTCTCCTAGTGTTTGTTCGTCGCATCAAATTTCACCCAACCCCAAAACCCAGTCCACTCCTCCACAGCAGTTACTTTTCCTCTCTAATCTTTATATTCTCCAACCACAATCGTTAAACTGACGTCACCGTTACCCAAATGCACAATGTAAGACATCTCTGTTTTCAATTTCTGGGTTTCTGTTAATTTTACGTTTTTTTCTGTACAAATAGCCACGAACAAGTGATCCTTGTGCTTATAATTATCTCCGATTACCGATCATACAATCCTCTATTTTGTTACAGTCAATGGACATCGAAGATCGGATGAAAACCATTACACCACAAGCTCTACACCCTCTGGTACTCTTTTTTCTCGCACTATGTATGGATTATATTTGTTCAGTTTTGTTGGATGATTGTTTAATTGAATCAGTGTTGTGAATTAGTAGCTTATGTTGAAATGTTACAAGTTAAAACCCTAGATATGTTGTTATGTTTTCAGAAATGAGAATTTTGTGCTAATTTGGTGATTTTTAGGTTTGAGAATGCTAATGAACTCTAATGGATATCGTTTATTAGCTACATTTTTTTTCGAGTTTGTGTGTTGGCAAAACCACTGTAAAAATATATATATTATACAGATGGAGATATATGCTGTTACACCACGCTGGGGCACCGTTTGGGGTGTGGGTAGAGGTGTACAAATCGG
Organism: Scalesia atractyloides; assembly: GCA_947069175.1. Taxonomy (NCBI): domain Eukaryota; kingdom Viridiplantae; phylum Streptophyta; class Magnoliopsida; order Asterales; family Asteraceae; genus Scalesia; species Scalesia atractyloides. The sequence goes on from CAMTDV010000009.1 coordinate 57,306,327, forward strand.
GTTTTTTTTCAAAAACCCGTTTTTTTTATAACCAGTTTTGGTTGCTAACTGGTTTTTTTTAACCAAAAACAATAACCGGTCCAACCGGTTAGGATCGGTTTTAACCTGTTTATTCAAAAAAAATCGTTTTTTAACCGGTTTTTTTACGGTTTCGTTTAAAACCGGTTCGAAGATAAATATCACTAACCGGTCTATAACCGCCGGTTCGGTTCTAAAAACCGGTTAAAAGAAAAACCAGTTTTGCTTTTTTTTTTCTGGTTTCGGTTCTAAAACCGGTTTTTTTGTACACCTCTAGGCGTGGGGCATGATGGTTGCTTAGGTGGCGTCTACGTGGCGCCATATGTGGCAGCGCTTTTTCTCAACGGAGCCCCTCCATAACACATGGTCTGACAATCAAGCATTTAGAATTTGAACATTCTTAGATAGGTTTAGAGCATCATTATTGGCTAAACTTGGAATTAATGATCTTTGAGCTTGTGTTCTTTTATTATCTGTTCGTATTGTAGCAAGATTCTTGTAAGCGTAGTCAAGAAATAACGCAGGCCAAAATCTGCCACTCAAACATGCTACATTTGTGACTTTGAATTAAAAGTTAGAAGGGTAGAAAGTTCTCACTTTTTGTATGTGTGTGTTTTTGTTTTAGGAAAATTTACGGGGCAGCTAATCAAGAATGAAGAAAGTGTATCTCCAAGCCCACTGTACAGTGCTTATGCATATGATGCAAATAAGTCAAAAAGAACAATTGACTATTCTAACCCATTTGCTATTAGAGACCGGATGCAAGAGCTTGATTTACCTAAATACGGGTCTGTTACAAAAGACATAGAAGATCTTATCTTGCTGAGAAAACAGATGTTGATGCCTTCTTTTAGAAGGTTTCCCTCACTAGGAGCTGATTTAATGGAGACAAATCATGTGAAAACTGAAGTTCCCGTCACGAATCCTGTGAGGGATATTGTTATGCATGATGCTGGCAATGTTCATGACACAAATGCACCAGGTGCTGTTGTTAATATCGACTCGGGTGACGATGAACCCACAATTGGGAGGCCTTTTCAACCGTATCGAGACGTGGTCTTGAATAAGCCTGAAGGGCAGTTTTCAATGAAACAATTTTTGGTAAGTTCAATGAAGATTGGTATAACCTTTCATGTATTTGTGATGCAAACTGTTACTGATAAAGATGTATGACATGCTTACCCGTAGAAGTGGCCAAATGGGGGCGCTGGTAAAATGTCAAAACAGGCCGAGTCGGGTCGGGTAACTACCCATTTTGATAATTATTCTGTTTTTATTTAATAATTGTTGTATCAAATATAATTAACTTAACTGTTCTAATGAAATTGTAACTAAAACCTTTTGAATGAATTGATTTCGATTGGAGGTGTTTGAGCCATTTAACGTGTTTCACCTTTTGACTGGTTTTTAAATTTACCCATTCAACCTAGGGGTGTCAATCATGTCAAGTTGATGGGTTGACGGGTTGGTTGGTTGAAATGTTCAACCTGAACCTGACCATATTATAATTCGGGTTAAAGATTCCAACCCTAATCCGCACACATATAAATTCGGGTCAACCCGAACACGACCTGTTTAATTCGTATTTTTAAATGAGCCATACAAATTGACGATTTTTGAGTGAGTTGTGTTTAAAGCGGGGTATCGATAACATGTTAATGGTGAGTATGAATGTGACAAGTAGAAAATATAATGTGTCAAAATTAACATTATTAGACTAACCATGTAAATAGAAACAAACAAAAAACAAAATATAAAAGTTTTTTTCTAAATAGTTAAACAAGTTAACGGTCAACCTGAACCCGACCTGTTTTTAATACGGATCAACCCGAACACGACCCCTTTTTTAAAGGATTGTATTAGTCGACCCAAACCTGTGTTGATTTAATATAATTGAATTTTTATATGATGTTTTGGTTTCATCATCATTTAGGAGGGAGATTATTCGCAAGGTCAATCTTCAGGCGGGAAAGGAGGCGGAGGAATAGGCGGCGGGGGGGGTGGCGGTGGAAATGGTGGTGGACGAGGGAGAGGGAGGGGAAAAGGGAAAGGGAAAGGAAGAGAAAAAGAAGGAGAACAAACAAATATCGTTGTCGGGACAACAATTACAGAAGACAAGAATGTCGATGAAGATGCAGAGGTTGAAAGGAAGCACGATAAAGGTGAATATGTCGGTGGCGATTCTGATTCAGATATGGAAGAAAATGATCCACTTGCTGATGGTTTAGCTGACATTTGGCAAGAAATGAACTTTGGATTAGAGTCCTCAAAGGTACACGTTCTCTTTAATCTTTGTTTGTTATTTGCATGCTCACATGCCAGGTAATTAATTTCAAAGACAATGTATCCTATGCACTTAGTATCGGTGATATATCGGTCCCCATGTAATATATCGGTGTCAACTATCAATACCAATATTATCGACGATATTGACCGATATATCACCGACTTTCCCGATATCAATACCTTTCTTCTTAGTTCTAGCATTCGTCTTTCTTCTTATTGCTGCTATTAGTGTTTTAAGTCTTAATTGTTAGTGTTTTAAGTCTTAATCAGTTCCTACTTGCTACAATTGTTAGGGGTTTGCAAGTTGCAAAAGGTTAATTTGTTAATGGTAGGAGAGTATACTGAATTGTCAGTGTTAAATGGCTATATATATATATATATATATATATATATATATATATATATATATATATATATATATGTATAAATTCTACATGATATTAAAATTACCGATATCCCACCACGATAACCTGTATCTCAAATATCGGTCCTTGACTGATATTGGATTCTTTACCGCATTAACAGGATAGAATGTATCAGGATACCTGATGCACAAACAAAAGAATGAGAAAAATGCTTGAACAAAGGTTTAGTTCGTTAATACATGTATTCGATGTGGCATTTTCTACCTATATATTAAAAATTATGATTTTGTACTTGGTTTGATTTCATGTAAATTGTGGCACCAGAAATTTTTCATTGACCAAGGTCAAAGTTACTTTAGGTCTAAGTTCAAGAAGTGTAATTTCCTTTTATCTCTGTCAGGATGCTGATATGGACCATTCAGCCACCGAACATGCAAAGGTAGATGAAGAATGTGACCATTCATATATATTAAAAGACGATATCGGTTACGTGTGCCGTGTCTGTGGGGTAGTTGAACGGAGTATTGAATCCATTATCGAGTATCAGCGCCCCAAGGTACATCCCATTTCTTCATTTACAATTTACATAAACTATCTTTCTTAATCTACGTTAACAACAAGCATTAGAGATTATAATGTGGTGTTTGATCTGAACTCAGAGCTCGAAGAGTATAAGGACTTATTATAACGAAGACCGGTCTGATAAATCAGGAGAGTCTTCTGGTGCGGTTCTCGATGGAGTGAAAACACCGGGAAAAGATTTCTCGGTGGTAGAAGTATCGGCTCACCCGAGGCATAAAAAGCAAATGAAGCCACATCAAATCGAAGGCTTTAATTTTCTTTTAAGTAACTTAGTTACCGACAATCCAGGTGGCTGCATCCTGGCCCACGCTCCGGGATCCGGGAAAACGTTCATGCTCATCAGTTTTATCCAAAGTTTTATGGCTAAATATCCAGATGCAAGACCGTTAGTGGTTCTACCAAGAGGTATTCTAGCCACGTGGAAGAAAGAGTTTAAAAGGTGGCAAGTTGAAGACATACCCCTCTTTGACTGTTATTCCCAAAAGGCCGATAACCGGGCTCAACAACTTGAAGTGCTCAAACAATGGGCCAACACGAGGTCCATACTGTTTCTCGGCTACAAACAGTTCTCCACAATAGTGTGTGATAATGACAGAAGCGCTGTTTCCGCCACCTGTCAAGAAATACTGTTGACATTCCCATCACTTGTGATATTAGACGAGGGCCACACTCCAAGAAACAAGGACACTGATGTTTTTACGTCTGTTGAAAAGGTTCAAACTCCAAGAAAAGTGGTTCTTTCCGGAACACTCTACCAAAATCACGTGACTGAGGTCTTCAATATCTTGAACCTTGTTCGACCAAGGTTCTTGAAAATGGAGGATTCTAGAACAATAAAAAGGCGTATTTTGAGTAGAGTATCAATGGAAACCCGAAGAAAGCTTTCCAAGAAGGGCACTGACGTCGAGTTTTGCGAGCTGGTTGAACATACATTACTCAAGGATGAGAATTTTAAAAGAAAGGTTACGGTTATCGAAGATTTACGGGAGATGACGAAAAATGTTCTTCACTACTACAAAGGGGATTTCTTGGATGAGCTTCCGGGCCATGTGGATTTTTCCGTGTTTTTAAACCTTACCCCGAAGCAAAAACGGGAAGTAAAAGATTTGAAAAAAATGTCGAGAAAATTCAAAGTTAGTGCGGACGGTAGTGCCCTTTACGTCCACCCGGAACTCAAGTCTCTTGTAAATTCTGCAACTAACGACAAAAACGACGACAACATACACAAAAAAATTGATGCACTTTTGGAGAACTTGGATGAGAGAGAAGGTGTGAAGGCTAAGTTTTTTCTAAATCTACTTCGCCTTTGTGAATCCAGTGACGAAAAACTTCTCGTTTTCGGTAATTATCTACTCCCTTTAAATTTCTTGCTACAGTTGACCATGAAAGTCAAAGGGTGGAGACTTAACAAGGAAATATTCATGATAACTGGAGATCATGACAATGATGAGCGCGAGGTGGCAATGGATGCATTCAACAACACTTATGAAGCCAAAGTGTTTTTCGGGTCAATAAAGGCTTGTGGGGAGGGTATATCATTGGTTGGGGCTTCTAGAATCATTATCTTGGATGTGCATTTGAACCCGTCTGTGACCCGTCAAGCAATAGGTCGGGCTTTTCGACCCGGGCAGGTGAGGAAGGTGTATACTTATCGATTAATTGCTGCGGGTTCTCCTGAAGAGAAAGATCATACCACATGTTTCCGAAAGGAGTCCATTGCGAAAATGTGGTTTGAGTGGAACGAGTATTGTGGTCGTAATGAATTTGAAATGGAGACGATTGATGTCAAAGATTGTGGTGACGAGTTTTTGGAAACTCCGTGGCTGAATGAAGATGTAACTGCATTGTCTCGAAGGTTAGTAACGTTACTTTTGTCTGAAATGCAAAACGGGCGGGTCTAACAGGTTGGGTAACGGATCAAGGCATTGTTATTATTGATTTATGTTTCACAAGGGTGACCTGATATCTGATTTTACTTTCTCGTGTGTTCTTTGTAGATCATGAATGCTGAGGTGGCAACCCCTGTTGATATTTCTCTACTCTAGGAATGTTTTTTGCTGCTGTGGTCGGGTCGCGTAGAAATGTAGTTTTCATTAATATCTTGTAGGTTACAATGGAAGTTGATTACTTTTTTAGGGTTCATATGTTTGGTCTTCTGCTAATTCTGAAATTACAATGCCCATATTTGCTGACATCTTTCAAATGAAATCATTATTTAGGCTGGGTTACATCTAATATTATTCATTTTGTTTTGTTATTGAAAATCGTGTGTAGGTTAAGATTAATTTATATTTTTCATATTTATCGTAGGGTAATATCAATTATCCACTTTTTTAGTGGCGAATGCACACCTCTAAAATATACTACTTTTGAAGTCCACCTATTACCTGTTGCGTGGGGATTTTCATAGGGATGGACATCTGGTGTCGCTGGACCGAAAAGCTTAATGGTGGTTTTTCGCACGACATTTTGTTTTCTCCATAATTAGATCATCAGTTACTGGATCACACACATGCCATGGTGGCGGTGATCCGGCACTATACACCAATCCGCCCCTCCGTTAAAGGGTATCAGCCCTTTAACCAGAAGGAACCATTGTTAAAGGGGGTAATGGGTGGGCCCCATGGCCATGCCCCATTGACCAATCGCATGTTTTGTTTTGTTTTATTAGTTTTATTAGATTTATATATAATATTTCAATGGGGTAGTGGACTGTTAAAACATGGAAACTATTACACATCAAATGGGGAAAAAAGGTAGTGGCTGTTAAAACGTGTGAAACTATAACAGACATAGAAAGAAAAAAAGAAATGTCATTTTATGACGGTGACGGTTAAAAATTATGAACTCACAATACATAGCCTTACTGATACAACTAGCCAGTTGATGTCCAGATGGTAAAATGATAATGATTGAAACTAAAACAACAAATGATGTCGAAATGGTAAAATGATAATGATTGAAACTAAAACAACAAATAATTTAGAATTTGACAGATAATAAATTAAGTGGTTAAGTTATATGAGTATAAAAACAAAACATAGAAACACTAACAATTATGTAAATAGCATGAGCTCTGATATTTTTATTTTGTGAACGGCGAATAAATTTTAAATACATATATGTTTTAGACAGATGCGATGAATTCTAATGCAACAACAACAACAACAACAACAACAACAACAAACAACAACAACAACAACAACAACAACAACAACAACAACAACAACAACAACAACAACAACAACAACAACAACAACAACAACAACAACAACAACAACAACAACAACAACAACAACAACAACAACAACAACAACAAACAACAACAACAACAACAACAACAACAACAACAACAACAACAACAACAACAACAACAACAACAACAACAACAACATTATTAACGCAAAAATAAAACAAAATTATAACAGATACAAAATCAATCAACAACTACACAAAATAATAATAATAATAATAATATAATAATATTCTGAATAAATTATTCAGTCGGGTTATAAATTTACGGGTGGTCTACATATAAATATTTTGAGCTAAAAGTAATTATGATTACAACTTACAATCGAGGAAATCTTTTCGAGGTTTTTTTTTTAAACTCGTTTAATAAATAAGTGTAGTTTATATAAAATAAACAAAATAAGTGTAGTTTTCTTATATTTTAACTGATTGATTATACTTATTTTATTTTTTTTATACTTCTATCAAGTCATCATATTTCTTTTTATCAACTCTTTATTTTTATTTTCTCAAACTCATTATATTTCTTGATTTATACAAATGTATAAAAAAATGTTCAAGAAGTATGGGTTGCAAACAAACCCGACAAATACAAATGTGGCTTGGTGTTGTTTGTTTGTTTAACGTTAACCAAACCAATGAGTGAACAAAATAAATTCTTATTCGTATCCGTTTGTTAAGAAATTCAACGTCTTCAACAGTACCTTACAAGTTTAGCGAACACCAACTGAGAATAAACAAAAGTCTAAATGTCATCATAACATGACATGATCGGGCAATGCTTCACATTTAAAAGAAAATGAACAGTCGGTAAAAATATTTGAAATGACACACAATATCTAAACATATTTGAATAAATATTCAAAAGGACACACACAAAGGAATAGATATAAAAGGAATGCAAATAAACAAAACGTAAATGATCAAATATAAATTAACGTTGTCAATCGTAAATGAACAACCGGAACACATGTTCATATCCGTTCGTTTAATAACGAATATACATGAACCTCCCTTAAATGAGTGGTGTCCATGTAATGTAAAACAAATAACAATTGTGTGTACCTGGTAAGCTAGAAACAACATCAGATAATGAAGTAGACGACATCATCGTTATTTTGGTCGAGTTTCCTTTTAGGGTGTACAGTTCTGATGGAGTTTATGTGTCCTAAAGAACACGGTTATGAGAGAGAGAGAGAGAGAGAGAGAGAGATGGGACAACTTAGAGAGTAATGATGTTGTGTTTTTGTCTAACCCTAATCTCTCTTACACCTAAGGGGAAACCCTTAATTAGTTAATGAGGGTAATACGATCCATCAACAATCACCAACTAATATATTAAAAGACTTGGTTTTGCTATTCAGAAAAGGGTAGCGGCGCAGCTTGTTGCCCGTTTACCATCTATCTCGATGTAAATAAAATTTGCTTTATAATTACAAGGTATAATTTAATATTTTAACCTATCATTATATAAATGATTATAATGACCATATATAAATAAATATATTATTTATTTATTCTTACGAGTGGAGTTTCTCTTAAGCATTTTTTATGTGTATTGTATTTGATAGTTTACATCAGGAGTGAATGAAGTTTTAATTAGGGGTTTCCATGGTCTTGTTTGGACGGTTTTTACGTCAAACCGTGAACCAAACCGTTAGTAACGGTTTTTTTCTTCAATAACCAAAACCGAACCGCTGACAATTAAAACCGAACCGAACCAAACCGTTAGTAACAGTTTGGTTCCGGTTTGGTTTCACGGTTTGGACAATAACTACTAATCGTTGCTATTTCATGGTAGATTATCAAACATAAGCACTAATAACTTGATTCTCTCCTTTCTACTGAAGAAAACTGCTTCAGTAATTAACAACTAAGGTTCAAAGGCTCTTCAATATTTAAATTTTAATACTAGTAGCATTCAATTAAATTACTAACAGAATCATACATAAATATTAATACAAAGTGATAAACAATGAAATGTAGATTTAGTAAACATTTTAGCCCACTTCAACAATGTTAATTCAATTAAAACCAAATGGCCGAATACACCAAAAAATAATAAGTGATACAAAATATACAATATCTAAAAAATAAAATATAAACCAATCTTACGTTCCGGTCCGGTTTTATACGGTTGGTTTTCTGTATAAACCACAAACCGAACCATTCGATACGGTTTGAAAATTTAAAAACCGACCGACCAAAATTAAAAGAAACAAACCGACCGTGAAACCAAACCGATGACCGGTTTAACGGTTTCGTGGTGTTAAACCAAACTGTAAACACCCCTAGTTTTAATATTTGCTTGATGTTTCATCTTTACTATTTCATTTTTTAAGTTTATCTGGCATAATTCATTTTGTTTGTATTTGACAAGTTCTTACTGCACTTTAATAAAAGGGCAAAGGGTTGATTGAAAAAATAATAATAAATTGAGTATGATAGGTTGATTTAAAAAACTTAAAATAAGTATAGTAGGTTGATTAAAAAAAGTATAATTTGTTGGTTAGAAAAATAGAAAAAGTATAACTCTATACACATAATACGTTAACTTTCAAATATGTTTAGCGGCTGCTCATATTCTTCTCCCCGTCACCAAACAAGATAGTTCATCTTTTTCAGTCTAGTACGTTAGGCTTCGGGCCTTATGGGATGAAATTGCCACGGTCCTACTAATGCCCCATTGCACATGTGTTGATTGCTCTTGTGATGTTAGAAAGAAGATGATGAGTTTACACAAAAAGAACACATGTATGAATTTCTTATGGGTTTAGATTCAGATTTTTCTGTCCTAAGAACCCAAATCTTATAAATGAGGCCAACCCAAGTATGGGAAAAGCCTACCATCTGACATCTAAAGATGAGAAACGAAGAGGTATGGTCTCAAAGACGTGCATACGTGGCAGGACCCACACCACGCTTTTCCAGCTTGGCACTACACGTCAGCAGAAGCGTCCGAATCTTCCTAGAAGGCTCTAGAAGTTTCTAGAATAAATTAATAGAGACAAGGAAGATGCTCCTCGAGACATAAAGGACAATACGTGGCACCAAGGGATGGATGCCAGCTGGACAAGGCAAGTACGAAGAGGACAAGCCGACATCGGCTGGAAAGCGACGCCTAGCTGGACGAAAGAGGATGCGCCACGTCATCCACTACCCTGACGGTAGCAGGGGAGACAAAAAGGATATTCCTCCCATTATCCAGCTGGGGCTCGGATGACAGCTGGTAGGTCTCCTCCTCCTTCATCATCCTTCGGCTATAAATAGGAGCTCCATATTCAGGTTCAAGAATCCACACTCTCACTATCACTATTAACACACACTATTTCTCCTCAGAACAGTACTTATTCTCACGCCGGAGGGTGGTCACAAGGAGAACCACCTTCTTCTCCTCCTTTTGGCGAGTCACCGGTGTTCTGTTTTGCAGGATATCAGCCATTGGCAAGTTGAAAGAAAGATTGAACCCATTTCGATGAAGACAGCCTAGCTGTGTTATCCTTGTGATACCCAGTGTTTCATCATTGGCGCCCACCGGTTTTATAAACTAACTAATTTTGTCTTCTATTTCCACAAACACTTTCCATGGCTGAAAGAGACTCCTCTCTTCAGAACGACGAAGAAAACTCTCCATTTGAACTAACCACGGGTGACGTGGGCAACCCGGGAAAGCAAACGGACGAGATCGTCAAGGAGGGAGCCCCAAGCACTCGTATTCCGGACTTCTTTGGAAGTGCTTCAAGGGTAATCAATCAAATCACTCCAGGAGTTCAGATTGGGAACCATGGTGCCGGCCCGTCAGGACCATCGGAACCCGTTGAACTAAACATCTCTCGTTGTTGGGGTTACCAGAGGGAGAGACGCTTGCTTCATGGTATGCAAAGCAACAAGCATCACTGAACGTAATTTATGCACAATTGAACGCGCAGAAAAGCCCTGATTCAAGCGCAAGCCCTACAAACCCCACATGTAACGCCGACACAACAACATTCTCAACACACAGCTTCGCAACACACTGCTACTAAGAACCAGCAGAATGAAAAATCGCATACCACAAGAAGACAAAGTGCGCATGACACACGTGATACGTATGGAGAAACAGAGAGCAACTACGGGCAACACACTCAGAAACAAAAGAAGCCTTCATTACATAGCAGGCTTGGGCCGCGCAATATTAACAAAGAATGGGAACAACATGTGACACCCGGCTATTTAGACTGTCCCGTACAAATGTAACACGTGTCATGAATGAATAAAAGGCCGTATTTGATTATTTATGATGTTTATTATGGTATTTGATGTGTTGGTAAATCCAAAGTTTGATAAAAATTACGTTGGCAATATTAAGATAAACGCTTATCGCGTAACGGTTAAAATGCGAAACGAACGTCGGTGACCGCCGGATAATGTTAAAATCCCAAAAATAGTCGTTATGAGTTAAATAATATATTTAATCATAATCGTGAGGAAAAATAATTTAAAACGCTAAGAAACTCTATTTTTCGAGTTTAAGCGCGTATTGCGCGATACTACGCGTATCTGACAACATATTGTCAACACAGCCAGTCCAGGGCAACCAATAATTATTATAGTAATAATTTGACAAGTTTATTTTTATAGAATGATAAAAATAAATTAAAACGCTTAAAATCCCTATTTTACGAATTTAAGCGCTTACTGCGCAACACAGCGCACATACTGCCAAATACCGACAACATAGCCGGTCCAGACAATTAAAATATTGATTAGTAATATTTTAGTGAGTTTATTTTTATAGAGCATTAATAATAATTTAAAACGCATTAAAACGTGACTAAAACGCTAGAGAAAATACCCGATATCCAGTTAAATGCATGTATTTAACTAATAATACTTATACATATATATGCATATGCATGGTGAATGTGTGTGCATGTGAAGGTGGCGTCCAAAGGAGATGTCCACCATTTCTCTCTCACTTGACAAGTGTTGAGTCTAAGATTAAAGGTCTAATCATTTTAATTCCTCAACACAACATTAAACAATTTCAACAAATAAAATCAACCAAATCTTCCACTTTCATTCTCTAAAACCATAGACATCACCACCACTTCCATTTTACTTTTTCTTGATTATTTCTTGAAGAATCAAGTGCCTTCCAAGCCATTTTCAAATTTCTTCAAAGATTTGAAGGTCCATCCATGGAATTTCAAGAAGGTGCAAGCTTTTTATTACAAAAACCATCATCAAAAACCCTCTAATATTCTTGAAAGGTATAAAGTTATTTTCAAGTTCATGCTATTGTTACTTGATGATGATGGAAAGTTTCTCAAAAGCTTGGAATTCTTTACAAACTTGAAATTTAAATAAGAAAATGGTTTTCACTCAAACAAAAATGGAAGTGTATATATGTGTGTGTGAGGCCGTGAGTATGTGTGAGTGTGTGTTAGAGTTTGTGTTTTGTTAATATGTTGAGTTTTGAATGGAAGGATTCTTTAAAAGGTTCATGCATGTATGATTGAAGGTGATATACATGAAAATGATTGTGATTAAAGTGGAATGATGAAAATTTCATGTTTGAAAATATGTATATAGCCTGTATATATACATGTATGTTGGATACATATTAAATTTTTTTTGTTAGTTCATAAAAGCTTGAAGAATATGCATTAGGTGCTTGTACTTAAGCATGCATAATGATAAGATAATCATAAATGGTGAAAATGTTATGATGTGACCAAGGTGTTTTAAATCAGATTATATACACTAGAAATAATATTATTTGGTGTGTTATAATGGCATGAAACTTTGCCATAAAGTTTGCTAGCTTGCATGTTGTACTTTGTGCTTAAAAGTAGTTGTAAAATGTGTGAAATCGCATGATTTATGTGCCTTACACAAAAACTGCACTAATCTGATTATAACCATCATTTTATTCAGTATTACATGTATTGTGTTAAAATATGAAGTTGTTTCGAGTTCGGATGGTTAGGGTAACGTTTGACGCAAAACTATGCGGTAAAAACGGTAAAAAATTGCCTTTTTAAGAGGGTTTTTATGAAACTGTTTTAGATCAGTAAATAAACTGATATTTTTTTATATAAATATAAGTATATTAACTTATATTAAGATTATTTGGTGTTTGGTTGGTCATACGTGACTTTCGACGCCCGAAAACGTTACCGAATCGCTAAAATACGCATTTTTCAATGTACACTAGATGGGTTGTTCATGGGTGAACCTTATGTGTTTAAATGTGTTATGTGATTTAAATATGAGTATATGATAATATGTTAAGTGTTGACATGACAACGGGAATTAAGTCTATGCATGTATGCTTGTATGTTTAAAACGGTAGAATCGGTAAAATCGCGATTTGTGTGTAACTTATTTATCGAGCATGAAAATTGATACATAGGTTAACTTAATTAGTTATTTCATGTATGCATGCTTTAAAAATGATAGGTGTATGAGATAACGAGATCTCGCGTGTTATGATGTTGTGAAAAGGTGCACGTTTATGTATATATATTACGACGTGCAAATCGTAGATATATAGTATTTATAAACGGGAGAGTGTAACGGGTATAACATTAAGGTCACCAATAAAATCGTTCAAGTCGCAAAATCTTAAATATATATATATATATATATATGAACTCATATATATATTAATACGCCAACATAATAAAAAAATAATAACTTTTCGAGAAAATCTCAAAGTTATGTGAAAATTCTAAGTATTGGAGAAACTTAAGAATTTTGTAATATATTGATTATTAAATCGTGCCTACATATGTTAGGACGTGTAGAATCAAATTGTGGGATCGCGCTATTTTAAATACGCACCCAAAGGTGAGTGTCACTAAACCCCTCTTTTTACTGTTTTATAACTGTTTTGGGGGAAGAACACGCCTTAAAAAGGATTAAAGATGTTTTTGAATAAAACATACATTTGCTTATATAAAATGTATATTTTAATGGAAAATATATGATTTGATGATATCATTATGTTTCGGGTAGAAACGGTTTTGTGAATAAATATATTTCGGGGATGAAACGGGATTTTACGGTGTTTTGGGGATAAAACGACCGTGTAGATTTATAATTGCTTAAATCTAAAGTTGTGACGAATTGGCTCGGTCTCAAGAGAAGTATCGGGATTAGGCTTACGTTTCGGTGGGGACATCGGGGATTCGTACAACTCGTTAAATATTAAATTTATCATTTTAGTAGGAGATATGTATTGTTCATGAGGCAAGTGATATAGATGGCCCTTATGGGCGCATTGTAACATCCGTCAAAAACTGGATTTACCAAACCCGCTCCGTTTATTAACCGAACAATCAGTTAAAATTTTCGTTGCGTATTTAATGCCCAAATTAATTTTAAACGATACATAATTAATAAGTATATTGGAATATATAATTTATATTTGAAAAAGTATTAAAAATAGTGGTTTAAAAATAAAACAAGGCTGCCAGGTTTCGAACCCGGGTCAGCCGGGTCAACCTGGTCAACAACGCCTTAACTTCCAACCATCCAACCACTGCGCCACTTGTGTTCTTTAGTAATATATCCAAACAATTAATTCAAATAATGAAACAGAAATCAAACCCAGTCAACAGCGCGCCCAAATCCGCTGACGCCGGAAAATCCGACGATTTCGTCAATCACCGTCGGTTACCTTTGACTCAACGTAAACATTAACAATGACGTCGGTTATAACCGATGTACAGTCCGCGACACAAGTCATAACCGCCGGAAAATTTTTAACCGACGAATCAAGACGGTAAACGGACCAAATTCGTCGATGTTCTGCCCTATAAATACACCCTCTAACTTCTGTTAGCCTTTTCGCTCACAATCACACCCTTTCTCGACGTAATTTCACTCGCCGGAAAACTTCTGCAACTCGCCGGAAAACCGAACCCTTTCACCTCTGTGCCTTACTCTAAAAACTGAACACCTAGAACTCATACCGAAGCCACCCACACCCACCTCAAGCTCCCTGAAGACCCTCTGCCGCAAGACACACGTCGCCGGAATAACTTGCTATCACCGGAATCTCGCCGGCGAAACAGGGGACCTCTGTCGGTATATCTTATACCTAATCTCTCTCATTCTTTTTATTAATCTCACATGTAATTAATCACAACACACTAAAGAACTTGATTAAATCGTCGAACCAGTCGGACATTGGTTCTGGATGAAGCTTAACGAAGAAGATGAAGTTTTCAGTAGTATATATGTTTAATTTAAATCAAGATATATCTCGGGTTAGACACACAGTCCAGCGGTGGACTGTGTGCAAATAAACACGCATACGTCCCGAGTTCGATTCTTGTCCCACGCACAACAGCCTTAATAAAAATGTTCCTTTTTTTAAACTGAACCGGATTCACTGCAAATAGATGTTAAGTTTAATAAAAACCGGAATAATAACCAAGATAGACACACAGTCCAGTGGTGGACTGTGTGAACGTTTAAATCACACGTCGCGAGTTCGAGTCCAGACTACCGCACCGGTTCTGGCAATTATCAAACTTTTTATATAAGGCAGAAATGAAATTATTTAGTTTGTATATAAGTATAATAAAAATCAGATTATTTACCAAGTTAGACACACAGTCCAGCGGTGGACTGTGTGTCAACCTAAACCACAGGTCCCGGGTTCGAGACCTGTGGAGAGCACCGAGCGTGATATTAAAATCGTTTTTTAAAACTAATGATTTTCGGATTAATTCAATTAGTATATAAATATAATTAAAAACATGGATATTTCGGGTTAGACACGTAGCTCAGTTGGTAGAGCTGCGTGCACGCGAACGGGAGGTCTCGGGTTCGAGCCTCACCCGGCGCACACAATTACACAATAAAACCGGTCAACAAGTCAACGGTCAACAGTCAAAAAATCAACATTTTTTTATTACTTTTATTTATTTATTTACATTAAAAATACTTAAAAATAACATTTTTAAAGTTAGAAAATAGCCTTAAACTCACAAAAATATATCCAACAATCCTACTAAAATTGATTAATAAAATCCGCTTACTTACCGAACCATTATGCTATTATCTAGGTTAGTTTCACTCGTGGTTAAAACCAACTTCGTGCGCATTCAACATCATCAACCGAACGCACCCAATGTGAGTGAATCTTACAACTCCCCTTTTTAATTACACGTTTTGGGGTGTGTCATGTGTCACTAAAATTAACTCGTTTATTTAAACTTGTGCCATACCATATTGTGATCTAAACTTAGAATGTATATATTGTTTGTAGTTATGTATTTCATATTGTCAAGTCATATGCGAATCATTCATTAGGCCCATCAGTTCCTCGTGGGAGACGAGTTGAGCAACGCGTGCCTCAAAACAATCTATTATTGTATGTGTGTGCATTATTTAATATTAAGTGATTTGTGAATAAGTTTACATCTATATTTACTCATATGTGGTTGTGCACTGTATTTTATAATCAATTCAATAAACTTGTTCAAATGTTTTTCATAGGATTCACTCGCCAACTTTTTGTTGATCCAAAAACCATTTTTTCTCATGATACAGGTGAACAGGATGAAGCAAGGAAAAACATAGGAAATGCCTTAGAAGAAAACAATGAAGTCTAGAATGATGTTTAGGACATGATGTAATTATGATTGTATGTTTCCCTTTAAATTGTAATAATGAATATGAAACGTTATAATAAATGTCATGAGCTTTGATGATAACCCAATCATGCCCCGATCACCTTATCCGCTGCGGGTCGGGGTGTGACACGCATGCGCAAGTATTGCTGTTTAATCATTTAAGTATTGAACACGTAGAATTGTTGGTAGATCTATCGGGTTGACTACCCCATTGTGATCGGTCGCTCCGGTCAAGTCAAGCGACGAATTGATATTCTATTATAGTCTAGTCTTGATTATACCCTTATTGTTAATATATAGTTCGTGTTGTCTTGCAAACATACGAGTCTGAACATTTGACGCAATAAATTTAATATGTAAAACTTGGGAAGATGCTTAGTTTGGAGGTTTCGGGGAAACGCTTGCGACGGCTGACTCATGGATTTTATTAAGGAAATAAATTAACTTTCGAAAATATTATTTGGATGTTTTGATAATAAACACATAATTAGAAAGTTTTCCTTGTTTTAAATTTGAATATGTGAGCTCACCCTCCTTTGTGTTGACACTTGATTTTAACGTGTTCTTCAGGTACTTGAGCATGGCTTCGGGAATCTTTGGCGTGTCTTGTGGTTGTGATGCATGTTTTGTTTAATAATAAACTTTGGACTACTTTTAAAACTTATTTGGGACCGACTGTATTAAGATCCTTAAGGATCGAGACAACTTAACTACTTTATGGTTGTGGTTTATGTTTAAACTTGTAAACAATGTTTTAATTAAGTAATATGTCCAAAATTAACGATGCATCATGCACTAAGATATTTATGGGCACCAACTTCTGTCACCATTACGTTTGTATTTCCGCTGTGACGTTTTTGGGGTGTAACACAATACAAGGAGGAAGAGGACTCCACTTATAAGCAAGAAGAAACGTCTTTCTTCAGCAGGTTGCCTCCTAACCACGAGTCTTAGAGACTGCGTGCGTGCGGGGGATATAATCAAGCTGCGGAACATGATTTCACGTTAAGCTACCGTCCTGAGGGCGTAGCCGAGAAATCCAAATTCACCAAGGAGATTGTTATGCCTCCTTTGGAAAAAAACGAAATTACCACACAATGTGGAAAAGTACAACAGTCTCACAGACCAGGATGATCACTTTCAAGTATTCACAAGCGCGGGAGTCCTAGGAGGATGGTCTCTTCCAGTCTAGTGTCACTTATTCGTACAAACCTTTATAGGCACCGCGCGCGCTTGGTTTGATACTTTGCCAGCTGGAAAAATTAAGTCTTGGATGGATTTTCAAGAAAAATTTCTATCTCACTTTAGCCAGCAAAGAAGATATACAAGGGATCCTGCGTATGTACTCAACATCTGGTGCAAGGACCATGGAAGTATAGAAGACTTCATCACGCGGTACAACAAAGAATGCCTGGAGATAGGTAATGTGGGCGAAGAAATCAGACGCGCGCATTTCATGCGCGCCGTCAAATGTGATGATTTAACTCGAAGGCTGAAGGGCAGAGATGGAGGCCCAAAGGATTGGGAGACTTTCATTGAAGCGGCAAAAATCATCGCTCAGACAGATAAACAATTAACCAGTGGCAAAGGCCGACATAACAAATATGACCAACATCCTAGTGACGAACATAACAAGAAAGGAAGGAACCAGCCCTGGAAGGAGCCTGCCTTGTAACAACTCGGAAATTCTTTGTTATATTTTCTTTTTATTTTTCCGTTTTATCTCTCCTTGTAATCCCGAGATTCAATTGATAAGAAAGTTATGTTAATTACATGTGTCTATTTACAGTTATATCGCATCTAATCGCTTATTAAACGCATCGCTAATTTAATCGCAATCACAAGTGATTATGCTCCTATACGAGCCGAGTGTGTTATTTGTTAATAAACACTTGTGCCATCGCATCGCTTATCTCATCGCATCGCAAAACGCAGTTAATTATGTGGAATTATGTTTTTATATGTGTTATGTTTGTTTATGTTATGGTTACAATCGCTATCGCAACGCTCTCACACGCACGAATTGCTAAATCGCACTATTATATCAAATACAACGCTTAATATAACTATCTAATACGAACCGAATCGCCAAACGAACTCGTAATGCGAAATAATCAAACAAAACTTGGCCACTAGGTCCAGTTCGGCCGAACTTGTATACCAGAAGTTCGCCCGAACTTGTCTAAGCCTTATAACTCATCAAAACCAACAAGTCCGCTCGGACTTGTCTCTAAAACACAAGGATTACACAAGTTCGCCCGAACTTGTAACAAGTTCGCCCGAACTTGATCTATTTCAGCCCATTCTCATCTCCACCTATAAATACCCAGCTCCATTCTTCATTTGAACTTGCTGCAAGTTCGCACGGAGCTCCCCAAAACCGAAGCCCTTTGTTTTCTAAGTAAGATTCAACCTGTTTTCAACTACAACAACGTTCAACAACGTATTACAATGATTTTGGCACAAGGCAATGCCTTCGTTTTCATCAAATCTCTTCTATTTACGAAAATCTTCATCTTTTTATGCAAAATTTCTGTTTTCCACTTAGATCTATGCTTAGATCTGAGTAAAACCTTTAAATCATCAATTTTCACACAATTTGTTGATGCGGCCGGATTCTCTTCGTCCTTCCATGTTAACCCTGCTGCGTTCGCCAGCCAGGTTGACCCTCGTTATGCTTTTACAAGCAACGGTTGGATCGAAGACGATGGTGATGATGCTCCATCCTCGATCTACGAGACTGGGCAATCATCAGGTACCGTGCTAGTTATCGATGACGTGGATAGAGGTGTTCCGTTGTTCGGAGGATCTTATAGTATCGCACCAGCAGTAGACGCTACCATTGTTACGGCTCAGCCATTAGAGCCCTTAGTCGTCACATCTACTTTCGTTGCTGAGCCCACTACTGAGATCCCTCCACCTGTTGTTACCAAGTCATCATTTCCATTGATCGAGTCGCGCGCTCCTACCGCACCCCTTTTGGTCTACTTTCGACGTAGGAAGAGGATACGACCAGCTGGAGACATCGCTTCAACTTCCAGAGCTGAGACAGCATCTGCTTCGAAGAAGCAGAAAGGAGTGTGGGTTAACCGATGCTCTCATTGCGACCGTCAGTTGGGGGCCATACGCGGAGATCTGGAGGCGACCAAGGAAAAGGTGAAGGATTTAGAGGGGCAGATGGACTGGTTTGATGAGCTTAAGGATCTGGATGATAGTGCAATGGATCAGATGCACTGGAGGATAGTTGAGCGGAGGAGCTTGTGAGGAAGCTTCTAGAGTTTGTTGGCATGAAGAAATGATGGTTGTTTGTCATTTATGTTGTTTGTTTGTTTTGTATGTCTCTTTGATAAACCCTTATATTGGCTTACATGCCAAATTTTTGGATATTTAGGAGGAAATTTCATCTAGACTTGTATTGGTGGTTGATTGTGTCTCACCAAATTTTGATTAGTCGTTGTACTATGGAGAAGCTTTGTAATTTCCGTGATAAATATCAATGACATGGATTTCTTTTGGTTAAATTATTCTCATTATTATGTGGATGCATGTGTATTGCTTAGTCCACTATTATTTAATGATTGAAATATTTAAACAATGTCTTATGTTGATATTATTTTTGCAATAATAGAAACGACAAGATGCCGCCAAAAGCGAGACAGGGTACTGGACTACCTACCACCCCTGAAGAGTTGGCACAACTCATAGCCCAATACGTTAATGCTGCCTTGGAACAGCGGGAAGCTAACCAGAATATTGGGACAAGGACGTGGTGCTCCAGGGCATAGTGAAGGTGGTGTACAGATTGGAAACCCGCACGGTAATATATTGATTGGAAAAGTTTTAGTAGTTCCTGTGTTATAATATAATCAGAGCGAAATCTTGATTTTTCATTAACCTTGTGAACAGTGCATGGATGTACGTATAAAACATTTCAGGGTTTTAACCCACGATCATTTACCGGTGTTGAAGGGCCTCTTGAAATCAATAGATGGATCGAGAAGATGGAATCTGTGATGGCCATCAGCGGTTGTGCTGCTGATTAGAGGGTTAGGTATGCTTCGTGTTCATTTCTTGATGAAGCTTTATCCTGGTGGAACACTCAAGTTCAAGTTTTGGGTGAAGACGCGGCCTACGGTCTTACCTGGAATGAACTAAAAGAGATGCTTCTTAAGGAATACTGCCCGCGTAGTGAGATGCATAAAATTGAGACTGACTTCTGGAATTTGACTATGGAAGGCCTGAACGTCAGAGCTTATACGTCTCGGTTCAATGATTTGGCTAGATTGGTTCCACGAATGGTCACCCTGAGTATGTTAAGGTAGAGATTTGGGAATTGTCACCACAAATTCGTAGTATGGTTACATCAGCGAAGCCACACCTATATGGAAGCTACTACTCTAGCGAAATCATTAACGGATGATGTTGCTCGCAAAAGTAGCCTTAACAGGAAAGAGGAGACTGAGAAGTCGTCGGGAAAAGTCAAGGCAGATGGGAAATCTGACCGGTCAGAGCGTTCTGAGCCTAGATCTGGGGATTCGCGGAAGCGAAAGTCTGAGAGTTCGAGGAAGGATTACGATGTGAAGCGTGAGAGGAAACGCGATTCGGGGAAAGCATATGTGGCCAATTCTAGTGGTTCGAGGAAGGATAATGCCAGGGATGGCGGAAGTGGTTCAGTAAAGAAGACTCACGGAGATGAGCAGGGAAAGTGTGCCAGATGTGGTGGAACTGGACATGTTACTCACGAGTGCTATGCTAAGAATACGTCGGAGGGAGTTAAGCTCGATGGATGCTTTGAATGCGGAGAGCAGGGAGACTATAAGAGGAACTGTCTGAATGTGAAGGGTTAAAATGCCACGGGCAGAGCTTTTGAGCTGAATGCTGGGAAGGCACGTGATGATCCTGCAGTTATTACTGGTACGTTCTTAATCAATGACCATTTCGTGTTCGTACGATTTGATACTGGTGCTGACTTGAGTTTTTTTTTCGAAAAACTTTGAACCGTTTCTGTGTTCTCAAACAAGTAAGCTAAGTAAAAAGTACTCGATAGAATTAGCAAATGGAAAACTGATAGAGACTAGCGAAGTTATTCATGATTGTAGAATCCGGTTATGTGATTATAGTTTTAGTATCGATTTATTACCAGTGGAGCTGGGCAGTTTTGATGTAGTCGTTGGGATGGATTGGCTATCCAAGAACGGAGCTGAGGTCATTTGTTCGGAGAAACAAGTGCGGATACCTCGTCCTGGTGGTGGTGAAGCTTTAGTTATTCACAGTGACCGATCGAGTCGAGTATCAAGAGTTGTTAGTATTATGAAGATGCACAAGATGTTGCGTAAAGGCTATCCTGCGTTCTTGGTTAATGTAGTGGATACGAAGGCTGAAGTGGGAAGATTGAAGAAATTCATGTAGTTCGCGATTATCCGGAAGTTTTCCCTAAAGACTTGCCTGGATTACCCCCTGCGAGACAGATCGAGTTTTGAATCGATCTTGTACCTGGTGCTGCGCCGATTGCAAAATCTCCATACAGATTAGCACCGTCAGAAATGAAAGAATTGTCAAATCAGCTTCAAGAGCTATTAGACAAAGGTTTCATACGACCAAGCTTTTCGCCTTGGGGAGCACCTGTTTTGTTCGTGAAGAAGAAAGATGGTTCCTTCAGAATGTGTATTGATTACAGAGAGTTGAACAAGCTGACTATCAAGAATCGGTACCCGTTACCGAGAATCGACGATTTGTTCGACCAGCTTCAAGGATCAAGTTACTACTAGAAGATAGACCTACGTTCAGGATATCACCAATTGAAGATTGATGAGGAAGATGTTCTGAAGACTGCTTTTAGAACACGTTATGGCCATTATGAGTTTTTAGTCATGCCTTTTGGCTTAACTAATGCGCCTGCCGTGTTCATGGATCTCATGAACAGGGTATGCAAACCCTACTTGGACAAATTCGTGATAGTATTTATTGATGATATACTAATCTATTCGCGAGCCAAAGAAGATCATGAGCAACATTTGAAGATGATTCTGGAGCTTTTGAAGAAAGAGAAGTTGTATGCCAAGTTCTCTAAATGTGAATTTTGGATTCGAGAGGTGCATTTCCTCGGACATGTCATAAATTGGAAAGGTATACATGTGGATCTGTCGAAGATTGATGCGATTAAGAATTGGGAAGCGCCAAAGACTCCGTTAGAGGTGCGACAATTCTTAGGACTTGCTGGATATTATAGAAGATTCTTTGAGAATTTTTTCAGAATAGCGCAGCCATTAACGCTATTGACCCAGAAGGATAAGAAGTTTGATTGGACAGAGAAGCAGGAGAAAGCTTTTCAGTTGTTGAAGGAGAAGTTGTGTAGTGCACCTATTCTATCCCTGCCTGAGGGAAATGATGGTTTTGTTGTATACTGTGATGCGTCACGTTTGGGCCTTGGTTGTGTGCTTATGCAGAAGGACAAAGTGATAGCCTATGCATCCAGACAACTGAAAGTGCATGAGAAAAACTACGCAACTCATGATTTAGAGTTGGGAGCTGTTGTGTTCGCTTTAAAGATTTGGAGACATTATCTGTATGGCACGAAGTGTACGATTTAAACAGACCATAAGAGCCTCCAGCATATCTTTGATCAGAAGGAACTCAACATGCGACAACGGCGTTGGGTAGAGTTACTCAATGATTATGAGTGTGATATTCGTTATCACCCAGGGAAAGCAAATGTTGTTGCTGACGTGCTTAGTAGGAAGGAGCGGGAGAAGCCTCTGCGTGTGCGTGCTTTAGGTTTGACCATAGAATCGACTTTGACCGATCGAATTCTTAATTCACAACGAGAAGCTTTAAAGGATGAGAACCTGAGAAGAGAAGGCTTGAGAGGTTTGGACTGTGAACTGATACCAAAAGCGGATGAAGTAATGTACTTCATGAACCGAGTTTGGGTTCCGCTTACAGGTAACCTACATGAACTGGTTATGAACGAGGCTCATAAGTCCAAATATTAGATTCACCCAGGTTCTACCAAGATGTATCAGGATATTAAGGAATTATATTGGTGGCCGAATATGAAGAGAGATATTACGGTGTTTGTAAGCAAATGTCTGACATGCTCGAAGGTTAAGGCTGAGCATCAGAGGCCGTCTGGGCTTCTGCAGCAACTAGAGATTCCTAAATGGAAGTGGGAGCATCTTGCAATACTTTATCACCAAATTACCCCGTACGTCATGTGGACATGACACCATATGGGTAATTGTAGATCGATTGACAAAGTCTGCTCATTTTCTAGCCATTAAGGAAACAGACAAGACGGAAAAGATATTGCAGTTGTACCTCAACGAGATTGTAGCCCGACATGGAGTGCCTGTGTCAATTATCTCCGATAGAGATGGACGATTTGACTCCAGATTTGGCGATCTCTTCAGGAGTCGTTGGGCTCTCGTTTGGACATGAGTATTGCGTACCATCCTCAAACGGATGGTCAAAGTGAGAGAACCATTCAGACGTTAGAGGATATGCTGAGAGCGTGCGTGATTGATTTTGGTGGAAGTTGGGATACTCATTTGTTGTTGGCAGAGTTTTCGTACAACAATAGTTACCACGCTAGTATCAAAGCCGCTCCGTTTGAAGCTTTGTATGGAAGGAAGTGTCGATCGCCCTGGTGCTGGGCTGAAGTTGGCGAAAGACAACTAACCGGACCTGAGCTTATCCAGGAAACCACCGAAAAGGTTGTCTAGATCAAGGAAAGGTTGAAAGCTGCCGCCGGTCGACAGAAAAGTTATGTAGACAACCGAAGGAAACCGTTGCAGTTTCAAGTCGGGGATCGTGTTCTGCTGAAAGTGTCACCTTGGTAGGTGTTGTTAGATTTGGGAAAAAATGGAAAGCTAAGCCCACGGTATATAGGTCCTTTCGAAATTGCATATCGAGTTGGATCAATCGCGTATAGGCTAAAGCTGCCACAGGATTTGAATGGAGTTCATGACGTGTTTCATGTTTCCAACCTGAGAAAGTGCCTGTCAGATGAGACACTAATAATACCCCCTGATGAGGTTCAAGTAGATGATAAATCGAGATTTATCGAGGAACCGGTTGAAGTTCTGGATGAGAAGATTCAGAAGCTTAGAAGGAGTCGGATCAAGTTGGTCAAGGTTCGCTGGAATTCTAAACTTGGACCCGAGTTCACATGGGAACGAAAGGACCAGATGCAACGAAAATATCCGCATCTCTTTAAACCTAGTGCGAAAACGAAACCTATAGTGTAAGAATTTCGGGGACGAAATTCCTTAAACAGGGGAAACTGTGACATCCGGCTATTTAGGTTGTCCCGTACAAATGTAACACGTGTCATGAATGAATAAAAGGCCGTATTTGATTATTTATGATGTTTATTTATGGTATTTGATGTGTTGGTAAATCCAAAGTTTGATAAAAATTACGTTGGAAATATTAAGATAAACGCTTATCGCGTAAGTTAAAATGCGAAACGA
Organism: Scalesia atractyloides; assembly: GCA_947069175.1. Lineage (NCBI taxonomy): Eukaryota > Viridiplantae > Streptophyta > Magnoliopsida > Asterales > Asteraceae > Scalesia > Scalesia atractyloides. The sequence continues at coordinate 57,330,933 of CAMTDV010000009.1, forward strand.
ACACCGGTGACCGCCGGATAATGTTAAAATCCCAAAAATAGTCTGTTATGAGTTAAATAATATATTTAATCATAATCGTGATGAAAAATAATTTAAAACGCTAAGAAACTCTATTTTTCGAGTTTAAGCACGTATTACGCGATACTGCGCGTAGCTGACAAAATATTGTCAACACAGCCAGTCCAGGGCAACCAATAATTATTATAGTAATAATTTGACAAGTTTATTTTTATAGAATTCTAAAAATAAATTAAAACTCTTAAAATTCCTCTTTTGCGAATTTAAGCGCTTATTGCGCAACACAGCGCGCATACTGCCAAATACTGACAACGTAGCCGGTCCAGACAATTAAAATATTGATTAGTAATATTTTATTGAGTTTATTTTAATAGAGCGTTAAAAATAATTTAAAACGCGTTAAAACGTGACTAAAACGCTAGAGAAAATACCCGGTATCCAGTTAAATACATGTATTTAACTAATAATACTTATACATATATATGCATATGCATGGTGAATGTGTGTGCATGTGAAGGTGGCGTCCAAGGGAGATGTCCACCATTTCTCTCTCACTTGACAAGTGTTGAGTCTAAGATTAAAGGTCCAATCATTTTAATTCCTCAACACAACATTAAACAATTTCCAACAAATAAAATCAACCAAATCTTCCACTTTTATTCTCTAAAACCGTAGACATCACCACCACTTCTATTTTACTTTTTCTTGATTATTTCTTGAAGAATCAAGTGCCTTCCAAGCCATTTTCAAGTTTCTTCAAAGATTTGAAGGTCCATCCATGGAATTTTCAAGAAGGTGCAAGCTTTTTATTACAAAAACTATCATCAAAAACCCTCTAATATTCTTGAAAGGTATAAAGTTATTTCCAACTTCATACTATTGTTACTTGATGATGATAGAAAGTTTCTCAAAAGCTTGGAATTCTTTACAAACTTGAAATTTAAATAAGAAAATGGTTTTAATCAAACAAAAATGGAAGTGTATATATGTGTGTGAGGCCGTGAGTATGTGTGAGTGTGTGTTAGAGTTAGTGTTTTGTTAATATGTTGGGTTTTGAATGGAAGGATTCTTTAAAAGGTTCATGCATGTATGATTGAAGGTGATATACATGAAAATGATTGTGATTAAAGTGGAATGATGAAAATTTCATGTTTGAAAATATGTATATAGCCGTGTATATATACATGTATGTATGGATACATATGAATTTCTTTTGTTAGTTCATTAAAGCTTGAGAAATATGCATTAGGTGCTTGTACTTAAGCATACATGATGATAAGATAATCATAAATGGTGAAACTGTTATGATGTGACCAAGGTGTTCTAAATCAGATTATATACACTAGAAATAATATTATTTGGTGTGTTATAATGGCATGAAACTTTGCCATAAAGTTTGCTAGCTTGCATGTTATACTTTGTGCTTAAAAGTGTTGAAAAGTGTGTGAAATCGCATGTTTTATGTGCCTTACATAAAAACTGCACTAATCTGATTATAACCATCATTTTATTCAGTATATAACATGTATTGTGTTAAAATATGAATTCGTTCGAGTTCGTATGGTTAGGGTAACGTTTGACGCAAAACTACGCGGTAAAAACGGTAAAAATCGCCTTTTTAAGAGGGTTTTTATGAAAATATTTTAGATCAGTAAATAAACTGATATTTTTTATATAAATATACGTATATTAACTTATATTAAGATTATTTGGTGTTTGGTTGGTCATACGTGACTTCCGACGCCCGAATTCGTTACCGAATCGCTAAAATATGCATTTTTCAATGTACACTAGAATGGGTTGTTCATGGGTGAAACTTATGTGTTTAAATGTGTTATGTGATTTAAATATGAGTATATGATAATATGTTAAGTGTTGACATGATAGCGGGAATTAAGTCTATGCATGTACGCTTGTATGTTTAAAACGGTAGAATCGGTAAAATCGCGATTTGTGTGTAACTTATTTATCGAGCATGAAAATTGATACATAGGTTAACTTAATTAGTTATTTCATGTATGCATGCTTTAAAAATGATAAGTGTATGAGTTAACGAGATCTCGCGTGTTATGATGTTGTGAAAATGTGCACGTTTATGTATATATATTACGACGCGTAAATAGTAGATATATAGTATTTATAAATGGGAGAGTGTAACGGGTATAACATTAAGGTCACTAATAAAATCGTTCATGTCGTAAAATCTTAAAGGTATATATATATATATATATAAACTCATATATATATTAATACCCCAACATAATCAAAAATAATAACTCTTCGAGAAAATCTCAAAGTTATGTGAAAATTCTAAGTATTGGAGAAACTTAGGAATTTTGTAATATATTGATTATTAAATCATGCATACGTATGTTAGGACGTGTAGAATCAAATTGTGGCATCACGATATTTTAAATACGCACCCAAAGGTGAGTGTCACTAAACCCCTCTTTTTACTGTTTTATAATTGTTTTGGGGGAAGAACACGCCTTAAAAAGGATTAAAGATGTTTTTAAATAAAACATACCTTTGCTTATATAAAATGTATATTTTTCATGGAAAATATATGATTTGATGATATCATTATGTTTCGGGTAGAAACTGTTTTGTGAATAAATATGTTTCGGGGATGAAACGGGATTTTAAGGTGTTTTGGGGATAAAACGACCGTGTAGATTTATAATTGCTTAAATCTAAAGTTGTGCGAATTGGCTCGGTCTCAAGAGAGTAAGTATCGGGATTAGGCTTACGTTTCGGTGGGGACGTCGGGGATTCGTACAACTCGTTAAATATTAAATTTATTATTTTAGTAGGATATATATATATTGTTCATGAGGCAAGTGATATAGATGGCCCTTATGGGCGCATGCGCAAGTATTGATGTTTAATCATTAAAGTATTGAACACGTATAATTGTTGGTAGATATATCGGGTTAACTACCCCGTCGTGATCGGTCGCTCCGGTCAAGTCAAACGACGAATTGATATTCTATTATAGTCTAGTCTTGATTATACCCTTATTGTTAATATATAGTTCGTATTGTCTTGCAAACATACGAGTCTGAACATTTGACGCAATAAATTTAATGTGTAAAACTTGGGAAGATGCTTAGTTCGGAGGTTTCGGGGAAACGCTTGCGACGGCTGACTCATGGATTTTATTAAGGAAATAAATTAACTTTTGAAAATATTATTTGGATGTTTTGATAATAAACACATAATTAGAAAGTTTTCCTCGTTTTAAATTTGAATATGTGAGCTCACCCTCCTTTGTGTTGACACTGGATTTTAACGTGTTCTTCAGGTACTTGAGCATGGCTTCGGGAATCTTTGGTGTGTCTTGTGGTTGTGATGCATGTTTTGTTTAATAATAAACTTTGGACTACTTTTAAAACTTATTTGGGACCGACTGTATTAAGATCCTTAAGGATCGAGACAACTTAACTACTTTATGGTTGTGGTTTATGTTTAAACTTGTAAACAATGTTTTAATTAAGTCATATGTCCAAAATTAATGATGCATCACGCACTAAGATATTTATGGGCACCAACTTCTGTCACCATTACGTTTGTATTTCTGCTGCGTCGTTTTTGGGGTGTTACACAATACAAGGAGGAAGAGGACTCCACTTATAAGCAAGAAGAAACGTCTTTCTTCAGCAGGTTGCCTCCCAGCCACGAGTCTTACAGGCCGCGTGCGCGCGGGGGATGCGGAACATGATTTCACGTTAAGCTACCGTCCTGAGGGCGTAGCCGAGAAATCCAAATTCACCAAGGAGATTGCTATGCCTCCTTTGGAAAAAAACGAAATTACCACACAATGTGGAGAAGTACAACAGTCTCACAGACCCGGATGATCACTTGCAAGTATTCACAAGCGTGGGAGTCCTAGGAGGATGGTCTCTTCCAGTCTAGTGTCACTTATTCGTACAAACCTTTGTAGGCACCGCGCGCGCTTGGTTTGATACTTTGCCAGCTAGAAAAATCAAGTCTTGGATGGATTTTCAAGAAAAATTTCTAACTCACTTTAGCCAGCAAAGAAGATATACAAGGGATCCTGCATATGTACTCAACATCTGGCGCAAGGACCTTGAGAGTATAGAAGACTTCATCACGCGGTACAACAAAGAATGCCAGGAGATAGGTAATGTGGGCGAAGAAATTAGACACGCGCATTTCATGCGCGCCATCAAATGTGATGATTTAATTCGAAGGCTGAAGGGCAGAGATGGAGGCCCAAAGGATTGGGAGACTTTCATTGAAGCGGCAAAAATCATCGCTCAGACAGATAAACAATTAACTAGTGGCGAAGGCCGACATAACAGATATGACCAACATCCTAGTGACGAACTTGATGTATTTCAGCCCGGACTTTCTAAGCCTCATAACTCATCAAAACCAACAAGTCCACCCGGACTTGTCTCTAAAACACAAGGAATACACAAGTTCGCTCGAACTTGTAACAAGTTCGCCCGAACTTGGTACAAGTTCGCCCGAACTTGATCTATTTCAGCCCATTCTCACATCCACCTATAAATACCCAGCTCCATTCTTCATCTGAACTTGCTGCAAGTTCGCCCGGAGCTCCCCAAAACCGAAACCCTTTGTTTTCTAAGTAAGATTTAACCCGTTTTCAACTACGACAACGTTCAACAACGTATTACAACGATTTTGGCAGAATGTATTGCCTTCGTTTTCATCAAATCTCTTCTGTTTACGAAAATCTTCATCTTTTTATGCAAAATTTCTGTTTTCCACTCAGATATATGCTTAAATCTGAGTAAAACCTTTAAATTATCGATTTTCACACAATATTCGGACTAATGACGTATGTTTCGTTCACTTTGAAGTGGAACGAGCCGTTGTCATGCAAAATCTCAGATCCGTAAGCACAAGGACGAAATCGTCACTTTACACAAGCTGGACTAACCCGTACGAACCTTCAAGTTCGCCCGGATTAGCCCGAGTTTCTGTAAAATGGCTAAACTCGCTCCAAAAGACCTCTCCAGCCTAAGTTTTACTCAGTGGCCTAAGGTTGGAAGGATGGACACTCGATTTCCTCAACAAACGACGTGAAAACGCACGATTTGGATGCCAAAACAGTCAAGTTCGCTCGGAAGGCATCAAGTTCGCTCGAACTTGTCACTAGATTGGTGACCAAGTTCCCCTGAACTTGATCAACACTCACCAAAATGACACAAATTCCCCCCGAACTTGTACTGATTTCCAAGGAAATCAGACAAGTTCACCTGAACTTGTAACCTCCCTCTACAAAAGGGACAAGTTCACTCGAACTTGTCCATTTCCTAGGAAACCAGACAAGTTCGCCCGAACTTGTTCACTCAGTAAGTCAGTTACACAAGTTCGCCCGAACTTGTACTTTCAAGTACAAGTTCGCCCAACTTGTATTTCAAGTACAAGTTCGCCCGAACTTGTCTGCTGTTCTCTGAACCGTTAACCGTTTCAGCAATTTGGAAGACTGATGCACTTTCGTTCGCTTACAGGCTGATCCAGAACTCTCCGCAACTTCTCTCAGATCCCGTCTCATCTCCCAAAATGCACCAACATTGAGTATACTTGAACCCCTTTTACGCTTAAACGCACTTTTGGGTGTCACATATGTTCGTATATCAATTCACATCACACAACTCTCAAACGCTTATTCGTAACCCGCTGTTACATGATTCTACGTGAAATCTGCTGAATTGTATGTATTGCTTGATTGCTTGTACGCCACCCTTAACATGATAGTATACTAGAGGTTGACCCGCCACCGGAGGCCGGGTTGTTAAGGCTCGCATTTTACATTTCTCATTATTTTCTCTTTTAGGATGTGAACACTTGTTCGTGTGCCTCGCTCAATCGCGGTCTGTTGGTTTGCATGAATCTAAGTAGTTACATCATTCACATCTATTACGTATGTCATGCGGTGTATGCTAAACGCTTTTTATATCTATTATGTACGCAAACCTGTAAGCTCACCCTTACTTAATTGTATTGACGTTTTATTTTAACATATGTGGCATGAAGACACCCTAGATCAACTAGACCGGAACCTAAGTAGACTTTGCGGCAATCAAGGAAACCATACCCATTAAATAACTCTAAGGAGACTTCGCGCATACTTCTTGGCCAAAATGAGATTTATTAGAACTCTGCGCCGAATATCTAAGAGAGGAAAGGAGCATATAACTACCTTGCGCTGGCTCACGCAAGGTTCAAAGTTAACCTCGAACATTCTCTTTGGATAAAAGCTTCGTTTAACTACCTTGCGCGGGCTCGTGCAAGGTTCAAAGTTAACCTTGAATAATCTCGTTTGATAATGCTTCATGCATAAACCTTGCACGGATATTTATATCAAAGCAAGTATCCACCAAACATTGCGCTAAGCAGCAAGGAGAAGAAAGAAGATCAGTTAACTAACTTGCACTTCTCGCGCAAGGAAATAGTTAACCCTGAGAAACTTTCCCTTAGCAAAATCCTTGACTTGGTGCAAAAGTGAAGGGAATCTTTTCTGTTGTAACAGAATGTATGCGTGGCGAACAACAGATTGGTAACAGTTGTGAAACCTTCTAGAAGCCATTAACACCCAATCGTGCAAGCATCTTTTCGGTTATAACCAATTGCCACTTGGCAACATCTGGACGGCTGAGGAAGATCACAGTGATGGCATGCTCACATTTATAAAATATAGTGATCTCATGTTGACACGTGGTACCTCCCTAACCGCTGATGAGCTCACGATCCGTGTGCACTAACGGATTGCCTAAAACATTAACGGAATAGCAGAAGATTCCCTTAAAGTTAACAATCTCTCCTTTTGGCGCCAACACCGACTATAAATAAGTGACTTGGAGTTCAAGGAAAGGTATTCACTCTCAACTACTCTCTCTCTTACAATACTTTACTTTTGACTACCTGTACTTATTCTCACGCCGAAGGGTGGTCACGGAGAGAACCCCCCTTCTCCCCCTGGCGAGCTAACGGTGTTCTGTTTTGCAGGATTAGCCGGAGTACTGTTTTATTCATCATTCATCGTGAAACCAAACGAAGGGTTAACCCTTTTATGCAGAGCCCATTCCATAGATCTACTTAGGTTCTGGTCTAGTTGATCTAGGGTTTCTTCATGGCAGGTTGAGGATATTGCTTTGGACGCTTAGATTAGGTTTTGCTTTAGAAAATCATGTAATAAAAATCTAGGGGATATCGAACTTGTTTTGTTTTATGGGATTGCTTGTATTTTGTAACCCTGTTTAAGGATTATATGTTGAAAGTATGGGATTTTGACGTTTAAATATTGTCGCTTGGATAGTGTTATGGAATTTCTCATGAGACAATCTGGTTCGCCTAGTGCAACTGCCCCGATGTTTCCGCCATCGGTTGGGGTGTGACAGATTGGTATCAGAGCCATAACTGTAGGGAATTAGGTAGAATTGCCATGTTCGACCTAGTCTACAGTCTAAGTACCCAATTTGACCAATCTTTGACTTAAATGCTTAAACTACTTGCCATGAATGCTTAAATATGTCTTTCCTAAGGCTAACACAATATACACGCTTAGATACGCTCGTACCACGCAAAACGAGTGATCAAGTCGAGATTAGGTGTGAAAACCAAGAACTCTCGACAAGATCATTCACTCCGCGCATTCTCTATCGCTTGAGATACCTTCGTTGAGTTAGGAGTGATATCCGAACCTCGACGAAAAAAACTCCCTTTCTATCTAGTGGAACTCTCACGCGATCGGTGAGCATAACCACAGCTAGGAATGAAGTTGTTAAGTTAGGGGTGAAACCCGCATCTTAATAACTAATTCCGCTCCTCGATTTTCAATCTCACCAAAGTCCCGACTATTTCGATGACTCGGAACACGACGTAACTGGAAGGATAAGTGCCGTTAACCGTTGTACAGCGAGAGCATTTGTCTATTAGGCCAAATCGTGTGTGCGAACTCAGAGAAATCTCGAATCACTTTGGGTAGTCAACGTCTCAAAACCCAGACGCTCCCAATTGATTTAAGCCTACTATCGTCGATTTTACGCATCATCGAGTTTATTATTATTTAAATTTTGAGAATTTTCGCTTATTCGATTTCTCGCCTTATTGATTTCTCGTATTATTGTATTTTCGCTTTATCGCTCTTCGCTTTATAAAGTACGCACTACTCGCACAGCTCTCGCAATCTAAAACGCTAATAATACACCAACCAAACTAAAACGCTCATCTCTCTTACGCGTATGGGTTCATACGCGGTATTACCCGCTCATCTCACTTATCTCGCTTATATATATCACTTATATTTCGCTTATATATCGCATGTCGAACGCGCTACGCTTTACTTATAAGAAGGTGAATACGTGCAAAGTATATGCTTACATGAATTATGTGATTACGTGCTTATGTGCTATGTGCTTATGTGCCTACGTGTTTGCTTGCCTATGTGTTTACTTGTCTATGTGTTTATTGATCCAGCGTATTCGATTATTATCAAACAGATTACATATTCATTGATCCAGGGAGCACTGCGGATATCATTTACGAACAATGTTTTATCAATTGGACGAAGAGGAGAAAGCGCGACTATAACCAGTCGATTATCCGCTCACTGGGTTTTGTAATGAGGCTGTTTTCCCCTTGGTCATATATCTTTCCCAGTGCTGCTCTCGGATGGCAGGAACTCTAGAACAAAAGAGGTTATGTTCATGGTTTTGCCAGCAAATTCAAGACACGACATTCTATTGGGAAGAGAATCTCCGCTAGATTTCAGCATGATCTGTTCAGTTCCTCATGCTGCAGTAGGTTTTCCAACAGAGACAGGGGTGGCAATCATTTTTTGCAAGCAAAGAAGTGCTTATGACAGATGAGGCAAGGCCGTCGAAAGCAAGCAAACCAACACCGCGCACAACGCAGGAAAATAGGTTTTGAATAGGAAATACCCAGAACAGATGATAACATTAGGACCGGCATTGTCCGAGTCTACGCGTGCTAACCTAAAGAACTACTATTCGCGAATATGGATGTCTTCGCCTGGACACCGACCGCATGGTGGGGGTTCCACGGCATGTTGCAGAACACAGATTGAATGTTTCAGAGAACGCCAAACCAGTCATCCAGAGTAAACGAAACCTGGGGCCAGAAAAGCATGAAGCCATGAAGCAACAGGTGACAGAGTTGCTAAACGCAGGAATCATCAGAGAAGTACGCTATCAAACATGGGTGTCTAACCCAGTGATGGTACCAAAGGGAAATGGCGGTTGGAGAATGTGCGTAGACTTCAAAGACCTGAACAAAGCATGCCCAAGGGATTGTTATTCCTTACCCGAGACATATGAGAAAATTGACTCTCTGGCATCTTTTAGATGGAAGTGTTTCCTAGACCTGAACAAAGCATCTTTTACCCGAGACAATTGGTACCACCAGGTCCAAATGGCTATACAAGACAAAGATAAGACAACATTTCGCACGCCGATGGGATTGTACTGTTATACAAAAATGCCCTTTGGTTTATGTAATGCTGGAGCCACGTATCAGAGATTGATGAATGAAACATTTGGGGAAGACATCGGCAAGCACGTTGAAGTATATATGTATGACCTAGTTATCATGAGCAAGGAAGAGAATGCGATGCTCCAGAATATCCAAAAGACTTTCGACACACTGCGAGGCGTGAACATCAAGTTAAACCCAGCAAAATGTTCTTTCGGGATGGAAGCGGGCAAATTCCTGGGGTTCATAGTAACAAAAGACAGATTCAAAGTCAACCCGAGAAAGTCAAAGCAATAGAAAGGAAGCCTTCCCCAACAACAGTAAAAGAGATGCAAGTAGTAGCGCTGAACCGTTTCCTAGCCAATCACGCGGGAAGTCTCATCCATTCATCACGACTCTCAGAAATTGTGTGAAGAAAAGAAAGTTTCTGTGGACCCCGGAAGCAGAGGCCGCATTTAAAGAAATGAAAGACTGCTTGATGCGCCTCCCTACCTTGACAGCTCCTAGTAAAGAAGAACCCCTGGTGATGTATTTATCAGCGTCAGAAAAAGTAGTGGGGGCAGTTTTGTTGGTCGACCGGCAAGGAGTGCAAACACCAGTTTATTACGTTAGCCGAACCTTGAATGATCCAGAAACAAGATATTCCATGATGGAGAAGTTAGTCTTGGCACTAATCCACGCATCACGAAGGTTGCGCAGATATACTTTGGGGGCACCTCATCCAAGTCCTGACAAACTATAACATTGGTAATATCCTAGCTCGGCCAGAAATCTCTGGAAGACTAGCAAAGTGGGCCATCGAGCTTGGTGGACATAACGTCATCTTTAAACCTCGGCCAGCAATCAAAGGGCAAATATTGGCAGATTTCCTGACCGAAGTGCAAAAGGAAAAGAACAAGAGTGTGAAGTAATGGAAAAGGTCGAAGCACAACCTACAGATGAGTCGTGGCTGTTATACACGGACGGCGCATCCAACGAAGATGGAGCTGGTGCAGGATTACGATTTAGAAAAACATGAGTTCACCTATGTTATCCTCTTAGAGTTCAAAAGTACAAACAACGAAGCGGAATATGAGGCTTTTCTTATGGGTTGCGGTTAGCAATTAAGATGGGGGTAAGAACTTAGAAGCACATGTAGACTCGTTGCTTGTGGCGGGTCAAATCAATGGTCAGTACGATGCCAGGGGTGAGGTAATGGTATTGTTATCTCGAACAAGCCAATCTCTTACAGAGTTTCAAGTCTTTCAAAATTACACATATCAACCGAAGCGAGAACAAACCAGCAGACGCATTGAGCAAGCCATGTCCACAAGTTTCCAACACCTGGCGAAAGACGTACGAATCGAAGTGTTAAGAAACCCGTCTTTCCCACTATCGCCAAGTAAGCGTTATTCAAGTGGGGTCTTCATCATGGATGTCTCCAATTATAATGTACCTCCAATCAAAGATTTTACCAGAAAACAAAGCGGAGGCAAGGAAGGTGCAACATAAGGCCTTGCATTACCAGATGTCTGATGGTATTTTATATCGGCGATCATACCTTGGCCCTCTGCTCTGATGCGTAGACCCGGAAGACGCAGATTACTTGTTCGGGAAGTGCATGAAGGAATTTGTGGGATCCACGCAGGTCCCAGAATGGTAGTAGAAAGGTGATGAACCGGGGTACTATTGGCCAAGGATGCATCTAGATGCAGTAAAGATATTGAGAAAGTGCGACGGATGCCAAAGGCACGCACCAAAGACCTTGCCCCTAAGAACGAACTCGTTCCGGTTACAGCAGCACGGCCATTTCAACAGTGGGGGATAGACATGGTAGGTCCGTTCCCTGACGCCCCAGGCGCAGAAAAATTCATCATAGTAGCAGTCGACTACTTTACCAAATGGGTAGAGGCGAAGGCATTAGCATCCACAACGGCGATGGTAGTGAGGAAGTTCATCTAGGAACAAATAATCTGCAGATTTGGTTTGCCTCTGGCATCATTACTGACAACGGCACAAATTTCGCAGCAGATGATCTGCAGAAGTGGTTAAAGAGCTGAACATAGAACATACATTCTCCTCGGTTGCACACCCGTAGGGGAATGGGCAGGTAGAGGCTGTAAACAAAAACATTGTAGAGGGGATAAAGGCAAGGTTAGGAACTCCGCGATGGGGTTGGGTTGATGAATTGCCAAGCATCCTGTGGACCCATAGGACGATGCCTAAAACAAGCAATGGGGAAACCCCGTTCAGCTTGGTGTATGGGTCAGAGGCAGTCATACCAGCAGAAATTGGCTTGCCATCTTCGAGAATGCTTGCAATGAACGACGTGAACAATGAAGAGGAGCGTAGGATGGATCTGGATCTCCTCGAAGAAAGGAGACAAATGGCACTAATCAACGAAGCAAAATATAAGACAAAGCTAGAGAAGTATTATAATAGCAAGGTTAAAATTTGCACTTTTAACCCAGGCGATTATGTCTCAGAGATAATGAGGCGTCAAATGCAGAGAAACCAGGGAAGTTAGCACCGAAGTGGGAAGGACCCTATGTTATCTACAAGGTCCTAGGCAAAGGAGCGTATCAGTTGCGCACCCTGGATGAAAAAGAAGTCCCGAGAACTTGGAACGCTCGGCAATTAAGAAAGTGTTACATGTAGCGAGCAAATGTTTACTCTTTTATGTAAGGCTAAAAGCCCAAACATACATCTTATATACAAGAAGTGTTGATTATCCTACAATGATATGTGAATTTTAGTTACAAATGCATATATTACTTTGGGTGCACATGAAAACATTGCTGACATAACGACACCCAAGGGTCAACTCCCAAGGCTCGTTGCAATTAAGCGCACAGCCGAGTTAACCACCCATGGATACGTGTCAGTCAATGAGATACTGCATAAACCATCAAACACACGAAACGTTGTCTCAGGAATGTTACAGTAAACAGACGTAAGGATAACCACAACCAAGTGGACAACCACGTCGAAGTAGCGTATTGACCTGTATATGACAATTCGTATCATTGCAAGACATGTAAAAATGAAATATGGCACAAAAACAGCTAAAAACATTGTAGACTTAGTAAGCTAGGCACAAGCAAGTGCATGGCTAAAAGTCAATAAAACACAATATACTGTTACGTCAACATTCATTCATTACACCTACTCAAAGTAAGTAGCACATTCACCTATTATAACGACAAAAGTCACACATAATTTAATATAGGAGCAGGTAATGCAAACACCTGAAGTAGTTACCATAAAAATATCACAAGGCAGTTAAAATGTTTACAGCCAAAAATCGAAGTATATTGTCTGAATTACAAGTCCTTAGACCATACTTCAGCGCACAGGCCGGTGAGATGGAGAGTTAAGCCGGAGGACTGGTACCAGTACCACCAGTCTTCCCAACATCCGAGGGAAGATCTCCAAGAGCTTTCTTTAGAACCTCAACGGTGACTCCACCGCGTGCCAGCTTCTCAACGGCCTTTACAATTCCAAACTCGATGAATTCAAATTCACGGCGCTTCTGAGCCTACTTCTCCGTGCAGTCAACCTTGTAGAGTTCAGACTTGTCATCTTTGGCCTTTGCAATAGCGGCAGCTTTGCCCTCAGCATACCCATCCTTCCGACCACTGTTATATGCAGCAGTACCAAGCTCGAACATATACTTGGCAAGCTCTTTCGATCTTACTAAGCGATCAGCAATCTGCACAACGGAGATGTCAAAATATAGAGAGTAAAATGAAGGTCAAAAGGAAATGAAAAGCGTACCAGTGGGACGCCGCGAGTCAACAACCACTTGCAATCATTCCCTAACTCTTGAGAGAGCAAGTCAGAAGCTTCCTTCTGTGTTTCTCGTTCAACCAAGGCCTTCTCGAGCTCAGCAATTCACGCAAGGGCTTCATCTTTTTCAGTTTGCAAGGCTAAAGTTTCAACTTCCTTTTTCTTGTAAGTAGCAGAGAGTTGATCGTAGTCATTGTGCGCTTTGTTACGTTCATCTTTCACGTGTAACACCTCTTCACGAGCAGCCTTCAGCTCACGATTAGAACGATCGCATGCGTGTTCCCACTCTTTTAGCGAGTAGCATGAAGTTGTTTTCTTAGCTTAGTTTCTCTTCTGCGTCAGACATGCGCCACATCAACCCCTTCTTCTTAGAATTAAACAGATCCTTCTCCTCAGCGAAAGCCTTCTTGGCTGCCTTAAAATCCATTACATCCACCCCCATAGATTTCCATTCCCGAACGATTTCTTGCGTAGTGGGAAGGAAGTATACTGGAATGGATATGGTCCGCCAAAAAATCAAACCGGCCATGATTCTTCTGAAATAACTTCCCGCATGGGACAGGGATAAGGAGTAAACGGCGCGGCAGTTATCTAAATTGTCCATCCTAGAACCTTGCGTAAGAGCCCATTGGGAACATGAGGTAGATCATCGCATGCAGGATTGTGGAATATCCATGAACCACCAGGCCCAGCCTTTGTAATCTCAGGGTCTGATCGGGCACTAGAGGCGCCTTGGTCGCCAGTAGGAACCCGACGAGTATATCGAGTACCCCGAGTTGCAGTAGCCTCGCTGGATTCCCAATCAGTTTTACCACCCTCTCGAGGATGGTCCTCATCTTTAATTACCACACCGGTAACAGGCTTTTTCCACTAGTTTCACCAACAACATCTTCGACTCCCTTACCTTTTGCAGTTGGGAGGGGAGGAGATTGACCAACAAGTACAGGAGGTGGAGAAAGCAGGAGGAATAATGTCACCAACATCGGGGGAAGTAATCTTGACACCCTTAGAAGAAGTCTTAGCAGATTTAGAAGATGCTACAAGAAATAGAATGTGTATTGTTTTCAATAAATAAAATCAGAAGTTAAAAACACAGATAAGAGAAGAGAAACACGAAACCATACATCGCGGAGTAGATGATGCTTCATAAATCTTCTCAAGAAGATTCCCAGACTTGGGAGCAAACATGTTAAGATCAACATCTGATTCAGAATGGGCAACAGGAACACCCATAGCTTCATTTTTTTCTCTTAAAGAAGGAGAGAGGCGTCATCGTCAAGTTCTTTTTTTTCTCAGAAAGTGTTTTTTGTTTCTTCAACATCATTTGGGCCAACGTCTCAGCATCTTTAGGATCAGCAGCAGGACGCTTGACTCCTGCGTCTAAACCCGACATGGTGTTAGAAACAACAACGTAATCCAAGTAAGGAACATCAGAAGAACACTTACGGGGGTAAAGACCAACAGGCTTATCAACAACCTTCTTGGTGCGCACCCCCTGGGCCGCGGAATCCCCAAGGTTACCTTCCTTTACACTAGAACCTCCGACATCAGCAGTCAGATGTACATCAACAGGAACAACATCACCAACGGGAGCTCGACCAGGTCGTTGCTGCGGACCTGCACCAGACGAACGATGGATCAAACCATGAGAGGAACCAGTAGATTCCTCACTTGAAAGGAGAATAGTTTCCTTACAAGCAGGAGCAACCTCTACGTCAATATTTGCGACAGAAGCACCTAAAGAGATATTGGCAAAATTAGCAAGACTCTCGACAGTGGGATGTAAAAAGTTGTTTCGAATTCTCTCCGTCCATGGTGAGGAACCAACTGGTAGCAACCTAGTACCAACTTCTCCTGCGACCTTGGGATCAAATACATTCATCATGTTGTAACCTACTGGACAGATAAAAGAGGTATGAGCAAAACAGAAAATTCAACGAGTATAAAGGAGCAAAGGGTTTGGAACGATGTACTTTTCCCTTTGTGAACGTAGAGAGGAAAAGCCCGCAGATCCCTTGGCGCCCATAATAAACTCATTCTAACGACAACAAGAGACCTCGTCATGTTGAATCATGGGAGTAGGGTTGCGGATGAGAGTTTTATACCAATCTTGTTCTGTAAAATCAAAAGAAACGACAACCTTGGGCACACCCTCGTCTTCCGATCAATAGTGCATATCTATCGAGATCACCCCATGGCGTATGTTAAAGAACTTCTGCTTCTAATCGTGCAAGCTCTTTAGAGGGTCACGGCTGCAAGGAAGAACTCCGCCAGTCCGGGCTTGAAGAGTAGAAACCCCCAGTGTACGTGACGTAGTAGAAAACGTTAAAGATGTCAAACGTTGGTTCTATTCGATTAACACGACAAAAGAACTCGAAATGTGTCATTCGGAGTAAACCTAGGGCGTTTATCTGCGAGATATGAAGGCCATAGTTTGTCAACACTTCTCCGATGAACTTAGACATCGGTAACCCAAAATTCCCTTCTCGAAAGAAAGCGGCGTATAGGGTTATGTAACCAGGAGGGGTCATCAAGGGCAGTACAGTTTGCAGTAGGAAACTGTGTACCCCAATCGGAAGAAAACTGCAGATGTAGTAAGGTTGTTTAGTTCTTCTTCCCTCCAGTTGATCTGGTTAGGGCCAGGAGGCTGCCGTGTTCTTGTTTGACGCTTCTTGGAACCTGTGAGTTTAGAAGACGTCTACATTTTTTCTCAAGAAGATGAAAGAAAGAGGGGAGAGAACGAAGTTGGAGAAAGTTTATAGAGAAGGGTTAAAGAGAAGTCATAGTGGAGAAGGAGGAACGCGGTTTATATTCCCATCGCATTTAATGCGATGGGCCATAAGGAAGAAGGTTCTCCAGCAAAATCATGCCACGACAGGAGAGATAAACTGAAACGGCGGCAGGTCAGGGAGCGTGATCGACACGCTCCCGAAAAAAGGCGAAAAGTACGAACCATCATCTGAAAAAGTGACTGTTCACCATCTCCGATAGGACAGGTGTCAGGAACGAGTCAGTCAAAAGTCAAAACATCTTTTCACCTCAGGCACAAAACGCTTCTCTTAGAAGGAACCACCATGCACCCTTTAGGCTCACTTTTGCACGCAAGTGTCGTACGCCATGCGCCATGCAACCTTTTGGCTCACTTTTGCACGCAAGAGTTGTACGCCATGTGCCATGCACCGTCTTGGCTCAACTGTGTGCGCGAGGGTCATACACCACGCGCCGATTAACCTCATCTACAGAATCAAAGGCAAACCATACCAACATTCCTTATTAAGTCTAGAATCTCTCCTTACATGATAAATTCAGTCAGAAGAGACACTGGACTGGGGGACTTGAAGAGGTATGGTCCCAAAGACGTGCATACGTGGCATGGCCCACACCACGCTTTTCCAGCTTGGCACTACAGGTCAGCAGAAGCGTGCGAATCTTCCTAGAAGGCTCTATAAGTTTCTAGAATAAATTAATAGAGACAAGGAAGATGCTCCTCCAGACATAAAGGACAATGCGTGGCACCAAGGGATGGATGCCAGCTGGACAAGGCAGGTACGAAGAGGACAAGCCGACATCGGCTGGAAGGCGACGCCTAGCTGGACGAAAGAGGATGCGCCACGTCATCCACTACCCTGACGGTAGCAAGGGAGACCTGTAACATTTGTCGAAAACGGGTTTTATCAAACCCGCTCCGTTTGTAATCGAATATTCAGTTATAAATGTTTGTTGCCTATTTATGCTTATTTTAATTTTTAATGATACATAATTAATAAACAAACTAAACCATAAAAGTTATAATTGATAAAAAAATAAAAATAAAACAATTAAAAATGAAATGGGGCTGCCGAGACTCGAACCCGGATCAGCCGGGTTGTAACTCCAAAGATTTAACACTCACACGCATAACCACTCCGCCACTTGTTTGTTTTCTGTCAACTCTAGGAAACAAATAAGTCTTATATACAAACCTAGATAAACCGGTTGCGCCAACTGAAAAACTGAAATCGGCTATTCAACCGTCTAAATGTTTGAATAATCGCGATTTCAGGTTTATAACCGATGCACCGACAATTCTAATCAATTCAGACTTTAATTGACTTGAATTCGGATGATGATGGGTTTTATAACCGAAGCTTTCCAATAATCCGAATTACTGTAATCAAAGATCTTCTTCACAACTCAGAAACATTCCACAAACCTCCAATTACATTTCCGCACACTTTACAGTCCACCGGAGAAGTTTATTTTGCTCGCCGGAAAATTCTGCAAGTTCGCCGGAAAACCGTATTCTTCATCAAAACGGTAAGTCTTTCAATACCGTCGTAGTCTAACAATTGTTAAGCTATTTCTAACTAAAACCTTTCACTTGAAATCGAATTCAGACGCCGTTATCGAATAATTCCAGTTCGCCGGAAAATTTCTGGAAGTCTTTATTTTCGTCTGTGAAACGGTAAGGACCTTCAAACACACTGTTAACGTTTGTTTAGCACTTCAATTCCATGATTAGCTAATCAAAACGATTAATTGATTTGCTCAGTTGAAGTTCATAAAAACAGAGACCGACGCCTTGCCGGAATTCTGTAATAAATCGTTCACCGGTATGTTTACTTCTAATTATCATCTCTGCTATCTCATATTAGTCTGTGCAATGTTTAACAATCGAATTAACAAGATATAATGGTGTAATCTGCGGTCTGTAAAAACCAACGAAGAAGATGAACTGCGCTAACAATATAAGAATAATTAAAATTGGTATTTTGAATGGGTTAGACACACAGTCCAGCGGTGGACTGTGTGCGAACAAAAACACGTATACGTCCCGAGTTCGATCCCTGATACACGCACCCTCTATGTAATAAAATGCCTTTTTGTTTAAAAACTGAACCGGGTTAACTCCGTTAGTTGTTAAGTATAATAAAATTTGTATATTAACCAAGTTAGACACACAGTCCAGCGGTGGACTGTGTGTAACGTTAAAGCACAGGTCCCGAGTTCGAGACCTGTTAGTGGCACCGGTTCGACGAATTAAAATGTTTTTGAAAATAAAAGGATTTTGGATAAATTGAGTTAATATATAAGTATAATTAAAAACAGAATTATTTCGGGTTAGACACGTAGCTCAGTTGGTAGAGCTGCGTGCACGCGTACGGGAGGTCACGAGTTCGAGCCTCACCCAGCGCATTTCAGTCACACAATAAACCGGTCAAACAGTCAAAGTCAAAAAGTCAACGGTCAACCCAAAAAGTCAACATATTTTTATATTTTTAATTATTTAATTTAATTTAAAAATCAATTAAAAATACTTAAAAATAATGTTTTAAAGATAGGAAATAGCCTTAAACTCGTAAAAATATATCTAAAAATTCTATTAAAATCCTTAATAAAATCCATTCATTTACTATATTTTCCTTTATTATTTAGGTTAGTTAATTCTCGTTGTTCCGCTCTTACAACTCGTGCGCATCTCACCATCTCCAATCAAACGCACCCAATGTGAGTGAATCTTTACAAATTCCCCGTTTTAATCACGTTTTGGGGTGTATCATGTGTCTTGCTATATATTATATTCAAATCATTGTGCATACATCATATCATGAACATGTGTATTCAGCTTGTTTCAACTGTTTGTGTGGTTATTGTTAGATTCAGTTTATTATTTTCAGTACATGCAATTTCATAGGCCGCCGCTCCCCATTACATTATGAGCGTTGAGCAAGTTCCCCATTACATTATGAGCGTGAACCTGGCGTGCCAACATACGATCGGCTCCGTTTGATTGAGCCTTGATCGCACAGACATTTATCATTTTCAGTACATGCAATACGATCGGCTCCGTTTGATTGAGCCTTGATCGCACAGTTTCATTCATGTTATTTATCGTATGATGTTGGTATGTTAATGTATGCTATCATATGTTATTGTATGTTATAATTGTGATTGCTATTGCTACTGCTTGATTATTTACATTTGCTCATTTATGATTATGCACAATTTTTCATTGATAAACTAACAAGTAAATCAATAATAAATGTTTATCTAACAAGGTTCACTCGCCAACTTATGTTGACCCAAAAACCCCCATTTTTACACATGATACAGGTGAACCCGCTGTAGCCAGAAACACATAGGATTGGACTAGAAGAATAAAATGATTTAGAGCTTGGAATTATTTTGTTTGGTTATTTTCTTTGTATTGTATGGACATGTTTGGATTATTTGGAATGTAATTTTGACTTTAATAAATATGAAACATATTAGTAAATATCATGAGCTTTGGTGATAACCCAATTATGCCCCGACTTTTATTCCGCTGCGGGTCGGGGTGTGACAAGACCAAAAGGATATTCCTCCCATTATCCAGCTGGGGCTCGGATGACAGCTGGTAGGTCTCCTCCTCCTTCATCATCCTTTAGCTATAAATAGGAGACTCCATATTCAGGTTCAAGAATCCACACTCTCACTCTCACTATTAACACACACTATTTCTCCTCAGAACAGTACTTATTCTCATGCCGGAGGGTGATCACAAGGAGAACCACCTTCTTCTCCTCCTGGTGGCAAGTCACCGGTGTTATGTTTTGCATGATATCAGCCATTGACAAGTTGAAAGAAAGATTGAACCCATTTCGACGAAGACAACCTAGATGTGTTATCCTTGTGATAACCAGTGTTTCATCAAGAAACATTACTGCTACGATGAAGCCGCCAATCGAGTCAACAACTTTTCAAGCGGCCTCCCAAGACTGTCGTGATGCTGGAAATAACAACGAGAGGCAGAAAGGTTATCAAAAAGAGGTCAGGCGCACCAACCCTAGTGATGTTGAACAATGCTCGCATTGTGGCAAGCATGGTCATAATCGAGAAGGATGCTTTGAAAGAATAGGCTGCCCAGTGTGGTGGCCAGGCAAGGCAAAAAGGGAGAAAGGAATACTTAAAGCTAGGTGTGTGGGTATTGAATCTCGCACTGTTGTAGGTCTAACCGAACAACAATACCAAACTTTTCTCAAGCACTTCAAAGAACCTTTCCAGTGTGATACTGTTCCTAAAGCAAACATGGTTGGTAAGTTTTTTAAAGATCATGATTGGATTATAGACTCTTGCTTCACAAAAAATATTGGTCATGACCTGTGTTCACTTGAGAATCACACACAAGGAACGAATGAAACTCCCGTGACCTTACCTAACGGGGATAGCCTCGCGGTTCATGCGAGGGGAAGTTGTTCTTTCCCAAATGACTCACAAATAAATGGAGTCTTATATATACCTGATTTTACATGCAATCTACTTTCAGTTAGCCGTTTGGCTAAAGACTTACGTTGCCCTCTGGTTTTCTTCCCGGATTCCTATTATATGTAGGACTTACACTCGAGGAGGTTGATTGTGTAGGGAAAATCGTGAACGGTTTGTATCGGATGGGGATGGTGGGCGAAGAAAGGAAGGCAATGATGTTAAGGGTGGATGCAGAAACATGGCGTAAAAGACTCCGGCACGGATCTTATGACAAGTTATGCAAAATCGGGTTTGTAGAAAGTATTTCATTTAATTCAAAACAATTTTAGTTGTCACGTTTGTAATAAAGCGAAACACACTCGCTCTCCCCTTTATCCAAAAAGTTCCATTAAACGAAAGGTTGTTTTGATTTAATATATTGTGCATTTGGGGAAAATATAAAGCCTTATACCTCACGTGTAATTTTTTTTCCTGGCCATTGTTGATGATCTGAGTAGAGCGGTGTGTGTTTTTTCACATAAAACATTAGAGTGATGCCAGTGAATGTTTAATGTACTTACAAAGAATGGTGGAAACACAATTTGGCAAACTAATTAAGAGAATACGCTGTGATAAACGGGAGAATTCACTTCAAATAAAATGGTCAATTTTTATGCACATAGGGGATATTATAAGAAACTACATGTCCACATATTCCCCAACAAAATGGAGTAGTGAAAAGAAAACATTGTCATTTACTCGAAGTGGCATGAGCCCTCATGTTCCAAGAAAATCTCCCAAAATGGTTATGGGGAAAATGCGTATTGGCCTCGACATATATCATAAACCGCTTGCCACTAAGGTGATTGGGATTAAAACGCCATACGAAGTCATGTTTGGGAAATTTCCAGATTATGATCACCTAAAAGTTTTGGGTGCTTGGTCTATTATAGAAGTACAGAAACAAGGCGAGACAAATTCGAAATGAGGGGGAGACCCGGTGTTTTCCTAGGATACTGTAAAGCTCGACTCGTTAAAAACAATATTTAGAATACTTTACGAAAGATAGGCCCGATTTTTTTTATCTTACTTAATAAAAGTTATTATTCCATAAATATATTGATCCGCATATTCGGATTATAAAACATTTACAAACGCTAATTCAGAAAATTTTGCCATGACCCATTTGCAAAACGAACATCTCTACGAATATAAAACCTGCTTAATAACTGAAGTTTTTATGAAACAACATAACAAACTACTTTTTTAACGGAAAGGAACGACGTGCCAACCACCGTGACACCGGGCAGTTGTGGCCAAGATCGACTACTCGACCGCTGCCAGCCCCTTGGCTCTCCCAGATGCGCGGAAACCCGACCTCCACCCGCCCAAAGGCACGATAGTGAAATACTTGGTAAAACCTCGCCTCCCATCCAAGATGAATCCGGCGCCACCCGTATTCGCCCTTCACTAGATGCTGCAGAAAATAATGGAGAGAGTGGGAGTCGAACCTGGGTCACAAGGAACACTAATTCTTTCCCCAACCACTCCTTGACATACTAGCGCTTAGCTAAAACCAACGTTGAAGTTAAACTCCAAAATGCAAATAACTAGGTCACTTAGACCCGATAAGAAAACCTATATACTAAGTGAGCAAAACATCACTAAATCTTTCCATCGTTGATCCGGTTCCAAGATTTAATCACTTTAGTCTTTCTACCACCCGAATCTGCCATATAACATGACCATATCGTTAGCCTTGACCGAGGAATATTATATATATAGGGGGCCGCTAAAATGAAAACCACCACGAGTTGCGAGAACCGTGAGAACTTTTTAATCCGGGCGAGTTGGGCCAAAAAAAAATTTCATAAACGTAGATGAATATATTATAAACAAATCTGTAAAAAAAATTCAAAAAAAGTTTGTCGTGTATGTAGTTTTGACCACCACAAGTTTTTTTTACGGTAGGTGTAAAAATTAAATTTAAAATTTACGGTAGGCGTAAAAAACTTGTGGTGGTCAAAACTACATACACGACATTTTTTTTTGAAATTTTTTTTACTGATGTGTTTATAATATATTCATCTACGTTTATGAAAAAAAAATGTTGGCCCAACTCGCCCGGATCAAAAGTTCTCACGGTTCTCACAACTCGTGGTGGTTTTCATTTTAGTGGCTCCTTAAATATATATATATATACATATATATATATTCCCCACGATAAACATAATAATGACAAATAATTGAGTGAACTGGATTATTGGTGAACGACTTGTGAGTTCTTTTCTTCTTCCATGTTACCGGTTCAAACCACCCCATTATTTCTCACATTGTTCTCAAAACATATCACCTACATTGATAACACCACAAAAATTAGCTTTTCTTAAGTGAGACTCATAATATTATTTTTGTATCAAACTTAAAGGAGTTTCCAATGCTCATGAAGCCCAATGAAACAACATCGAGCCACTACTTCATTATCTTGAGCCACAAATTTCATGACTTTCTCCTTTCAAACCCGGGAGCCCCTTTTTATCCACGTCTCATGTATATCCCTGCTAATATAGAGTAAAGGACATTTCAAAGTAAACCATTATTAAAGCAATTCAGTCAATACAAATAAAATGCTAAACCGGCACATAACTATGTTATAATTCACTAAACAACGTATACAATTATCAACGACCGGTATTACTTAACATACTCTTAATAATTCATATATGCATTCATAACCTAATCAATTAAGTTAAATAATTTTAACGACACAAGTGTCATTCATACATAAGCACTACATAATGAACACATGCATTTGCACATACGGGTCACAACGCCCATGACTTTTTTAGTTTAGCATACACATCCCATGTTCATGGAATCACTCACTTCAACTCATGTAAAATATATAGTTACATTTAGGTTTACAACAATAATAAAATCACTTCCGATGGGTCCTTTATAAAATCTCCAAGATTAAGCAAGGTTGTAACATTTATGTTTTTCACTAGATTTGCGCATCTGTAGTAATTAGTATATTCCCATCTTTACAGAGATTATTTAATTTCAATCTAAAATTCTTAGTGACGGCGTCTCAGATACCTTTCCGTGGATATAAAACCCCGAACGGAAATTCGGTTGATTTACGATGAATTTTTAAATATTAGCAGAATCTGGAAATAAGCTTAATTTTCAGCACTTGGGTCTCTCGACCCATTAACAATTTGCATTATTTCTCAATGGATTGAAACCCCAAAACATCACAAAAACAATACCTTATTGTTAAATCAAACCCTATTCCAATAATTTGTATTAAATCGTCCACCTTAACAAATAAAATTTCAAGTTACAAGAATACTATTTAATTCAATACAATACAATCCAAATACATTCGAGTCACTCACCTTCGCCCGTAGGAGTGTTGTTGCTTTATTATTTGTCTGACCCGTTGCCATCCAAATGTTTCCTTACCTATCTTGACAACAAATCAAACTTGCAAATCATTAGAACACATAACATGGGTATTAATCTCAAAATACCTAAGTATATATTTACCCATTATCAATCATGCGCTCTAAATCATTGTTTTACCCCAAACTTGTAATTGATTTATTACCACTCATTTGACATGTTATTACGCATTTGTGTTTAATCATAACATATTAGTCGTTTTGGTCATAAATTTACCAAAACTTAATGTTTACTACACACCAATTTATTATTAGCGAATCACCGAAATCAAGTAAACATGGTAAATCTTTCAAAAACTCACTTTTATTTTGGTTTAGGCATTTAATCTAACACCTTGTGGGCATAAACGAAGATTCACCATTTTTATATTCATATGAACCCCCACACCCTCAATTCACCCTCAAGGATGTCTACTTTCATTGTAATTGTCATATGGTAACATCTTTCTTGTTTTTAAATAAAAGCATCGTCGTTTTAGGATCGTCAAATTCTACTCAGATTTTGGTCAACAAGTTTACACATGGTTTTTTCATCATCTCATCCTACTAGTTAACCAAATTTAGTTATCAAACCATAACATGCATTTGAATCTAAAATCCAACAACATCAAATAATCATTCTAGCATCTCAATCAAGGTTTCTTCATAGAAAATCCAACACTAGTAACCCCAATTTCGTGGGTTTAGAACCCACAACCTAACAACACAAAATTCATGATTTTTACTAATTCAAATTGAAGGAATACATACCAGGAACACTAGAAATTGATCAAAGAGAGCAATGTTGAGGTTTTAACCATCCAATTTTGTGATTGTCATGATGAAATTGGCTCCCCTTTCCTCTTTTCTCCTGCTCAGACATCGCACCAGGCTCTTCCCTGGTTGATGTTTGTTTTCTCATTTTTTTTATTTAACACTTTTTATACCTTATATTTTCCTTTTAGCACCACAACTCTTAGTTTCTATTCAGTTTAGCACCCATAGATACATATATTTCATTACTATAAATGTAATTATATTACATTTCACCCCTTACAATGTAAATCTTTTTTATAAATTTGTAACATAATATATATTTTTTTATTAAAATACTATCTTGCCAAGACACTATCATTTTAAAGACTAAATTTTCACATTTAGAATATAATTTAATATCATGAAAAATCGGGATGTTACAAGTATACCCCTTAAATAGGTTTCGTCCCCGAAACCGAATCATACTCTACTCTATGATATCACCCAAAGATTTAATTGTCCAGCTCATTTACTCACTCCTTTAAGCTTATATAGGGAGTTAATTTAACCTCTAATTATCATCAAAACTAAAGGTGTCCATTAAATGGATTTTACATTTAGAAGTTACTTAAGTGTACGATAAGTAGATCATTCATCCATGCTCGTTTGAGTGTCGTTGCACGCCTCCTATGCAACTCGCACACGCCTTCCATCTCTATTTGAACGTGTTTAAAACACATGTTCATATTAAACACGAGTTCTAATATGAACCCTTTGCCATTCAACCTTTAGTCCACATTTTTTTCAATCAAGGTAACACCTCTTAATTCCTTTATCATTAATCAACTTTCGTTCACATCTTAGTCCACCTATAAGTATTCGTTTTGAAACGATTAATAATTATTTTACATCCACATTTCGTGAAAGTAACAATTCAACCATTACCCAATTACTTAACGTTAGTTTTACCGTGGCGGATCCAAGATTTTTTCTCAAGGGGTTCACCTTTTTAATGCTCAAATTTCATATGTCCAAACATAAAAAAAAGTTCGGGTCGGTTCGACGTTCAAATCGGTAAGGTTCATCTCATAACAAAAATACGATACAGTGATAACTTTCATTTACCGCTCTCATATGGATGGTGCAACTTTTCATACCTTTAAGGTCAAAATCGGCAATAAAGCAATGTCTTAAGAAATTGAGTATTAGTGATACACGTTTACTATGTGCATTAGGTCATAAGAATGATTTTCTTTTTCATACAGCTTCAAGTATACAGTTATTCACCCAAATTTCATGTAGCTTAAACTATTATGCTCACATCAACTTATGCCATAGTTATGTAATTGAGGTGTTCCCTTCACTCTTTTACATTCACTGTTAATGTATGAATTCAACTCCAGCGAACAGAAAGTAGAAGAAAACTGAATTCTCAAAATCAACAAATTGAAACTTAAAAACAAGAATTTATAAATTTTAAAGTGGTGGCGGTGAAGGTCTGTGTGTGTATGTTTGAGTTTTTGGGAGTTGGACGTCAAAAAGCTTTGAAACAAGAGTCAAACTCGGAACCTTATGATGTACAGCAATCGCTCTACCAGTTGATCAGAACACACGTTTGTTCACAGGTTCCCCTAAAAAATATTTAAAGGTTCATTCAGTATTTTTCTTTATGAGTTTACATTATAAATTACAAACCGAACAGGTTCTTGGGAACCTCCTCGATGACTCTGGATCCGCCCCTGGGTTTTACACGTTACAATTTATGGGGATTAAATCTTACTTGACACTCGTGAAGCTTAAGGCGTCAAGAGAATCACTAATGAGGTACTTATCCTCATTATCATTTCCATGAAGTCCTTAGATATCAATGTTGTTACCCATGAAGTCCGGACACTTCATGTATACACCCTTGAAGTTCGTGTACTTCAAGTTCTCATCCTCCACTACTATTATTACAATTTATCATTCTAACTTCTCTCTTTTTATTTGAATAATTCACTCACATAGGAGCTTAACGCCATTAACATACGCATAATTAAACATATTTATGTGTTATCTTCTCCTTTATTAAAAATATCTGTATGGGATCATAAGTACTTACCTACATTCATATTCCCATATTACAATTTATAAACAGTTAAACACTTTTCCATACTTGCCTACTTAATAAGTAAGTAGGGGGCTCTTCGTGTGTACTTACAAGTACGCATACCACACTTCTGTGTACTTAATACGTACACTTATCTCACAGCCATTAACACTTGTAATTCAATTATTAGTTGTAGATTATGAGATACTTAAACCCTAATATTACCCGTGAAGTCCTTACACTTCACCTTACTTCCCCTGGAGTCCTTACACTCCAGGTATTATCTGTGATGTCCATAGATCATCGCCTTACACTCGTGATGTCCGTGGACAATCACCATTCATTCCATGATGTTCGTAGATATCTACTTTACGTCGCTTCTATTACATTCGTGAAAATTGTCGTTACTGATTAAAACTAAGTTTTAGTTCAAAGTTTTCTTTTTAACTTGTGTTAGTTACTCGCATCAAGAAATTGACTACCAATTGTTTTTTTTTCTTCACCAATTCCATTTTATGCGGGGAATCATAACCGATTCCCACGCCTTAACACAATTGACAACCATGCCCTTTTTAATTTTATCATGTAGGCTATTTCTTTAAGCATTCCTTTTTATTCGTGACTCGAAGGTCACAATGGTCCTTTAGACCCTTGCCATTATTTATAGGTCACAATGGTCCTTTAGACCCTTGCCATTATTTATAACTCGAAGGTCATGATGATCCCGTAGACCACCTTTACCCGTGTCATTTTTTTAAACGTATTTGGTGTCACACATCCATTTTATGTTTTGAAAATTATTTATTTTCATGTTTGAAATCTATTAGGGTCTCGCAGACCTCCAGATCATTCGTTCTTATTATTGTTATTTTCTTTTGCTTGCCCGTCATGGGCCTTTATACCGTTATTATTAGATTATTAGGTTTTTTTCAACGACTGTAGTCCATGCTATGATCGTTTTCGTTCTGGCAACGCCTCCGCTTTTATGACTCTGTGCATCATTTATGCGTCTGTTTTATTTCACGCTCCCATTACCCGTTTTGCGTTTATGCTTATTTCAATTACAACCCATTACCTGGGCTCGTTATTCTAATATTTCACGCTCCTGTTACCCGGTTTGCGTTTACATTAATATTCAATTACATCCCATTACCCGGACTCGTTATTCTAATGCTTTACGCTCCTGTTACCCGGTTTGTGTTTACATTTGTATTCAATTGCGTCCCATTACCTGGGCTCATTATTCTAATGTTTCACGCTCCCGTTACTCGGTTTGCGTTTACATTTGTATTCAGTTACGTCCCATTACCCGGGCTCGTTATTCTAATGCTTCACGCTCACGTTCCCCGGTTTGCGTTTACATTTGTATTCAGTTACGTCCCATTGCCCGGGCTCATTATTGTAGTGCTTCACGCTCATGTTCCCCAATTTGCGTTTACATTTATATTCAATTACGTCCCATTACCCGTGCTCATTATGCTAACGCTTCTGTTCTAGTCAACCATGGCTCTTTCGTCCAAAATAACTAAATCCAAGGGTTTTTTTTGTCACTTATATCTACACGCGTCATACTTTTTTTATGGTTCCTGCGAAAACCATTTATATAAATATGCCCGTAAGGTTTCTTAACCTCGAGGACCCTTTAATTCTTCCCATTAACCTCGTCCTTACTACATCGGATGTATATGCGCTTATTATAAGAAATTCATGCATGTGTTTACTACTTACTTAGCCAATGTAAGCAATCAACACATGGTACGCGTGATCTTTTTATAACTAACACATTACCTCCCATGTAAGTAAATTCTCGGTTCATGCACGTGTCTCCGATTTTATTTGGTAAAACCCTTTTTAATTGTCATTTAACAATTATTAGGTTTACCCATTTGCGTCCCAAAACATGTGGAATGTTCTTACTTTATAAAATTTTCATGCAATCACACTCATCAATGTGATCGTCATTTTTCCTCAATAGGATCTTATTGAGAATTTCTACTTGGATGGTTACACTCATCCAAGTTTCTAAGTTTGAACTCTTTTGTACTTTTGTTATTCACGATTGTGAATAATACATATTTCCCACCCAATTTCTCTTGGGAACATCATCCTGGATGGTTGTTCCATCCAGTTTTTCCCAAGTCTTAAATCCTATATGCAAATGTCATTCACCGTGTGTCACACCCCGACCCGCAGCGGAATAAGAGTCGGGGCATAATTGAGTTATCACCAAAGCTCATGACATTTACTAATATGTTTCATATTTAATAAAGTCAAAGTTACATTTCCAAAAATCCAAACATGTTCATTCAATACAAAGAAAATAAACCAACATAACAATCCCAACTCTAAATCGTTTTATTCTTCTAGTCCAAGTCCTATGTGTTCCTAGCTGCTGCTGGTTCACCTGTATCATGTGTAAAAATGGGAGTTTTTGGGTCAACATAAGTTGGCGAGTGAACCTTATTAGATAAACATTTATTAATAAATTAATTGTTAGTTTATCAATGAAAATTTGTGCATAATCATAGATGAGCAAATGTAAATAATCAAGCAATGGCAAATAGCAGTCACACTATAACATACAATAACATATGACAGCATACATGAACATACCAACATCATACTGTAAATAACATAAATGAAACTGTGCGATCAAGGCTCAATCAAACGGAGCCGATCGTATTGCATGTACTGAAAATGAAAATGTCTGTGCGATCAAGGCTCAATCAAACGGAGTCGATCGTATGTGGGCACGCCAGGTTCAACCTCATAATGAAATGGGGAACATTCTCAACGCTCATAATGTAATGGGGAGCGGCGGCCTATGAAATTGCATGTACTGAAAATAATAAACTTGCATCCAACAATAACTACACAACAGAAACAAACTGAATACACTAGTTCATGATATGATGCATGCACAATGGTTTAAGTATAATATATATATAACAAGACACATGATACACCCCAAAACGTGATTAAAACGGGGAATTTGTAAGGTTCACTCACATTGGGTGCGTTGGATTGGAGATGGTGATATGCGCACGAATTAGATGAGCGGAACAACGAGGATTACTAACCTAAATAATAACGGAAAAATATATTAAATGAGTGGATTTTATTCAGGATTTTAATGAAATTTTTAGATATATTTTTTTGAGTTTAAGGCTATTTTCTATCTTTAAAAATGTTATTTTTTAGTATTTTTAATTAATTTTTAAATTAAATTAAATAAATAAAAATATAAAAAAATTGTTTATTTTGCGTTGACCGTTGACCGTTGACCTGTTGACTTGTTGACCAGTTCGGTCAGGAGCATGGTTTGCGCTGGGTGAGGCTCGAACCCGAGACCTCCCGTACGCGTGCACGCAGCTCTACAAACTGAGCTACGTGTCTAACCCGAAATAATCTTGTTTTTAATTATATTTATACACTTATTCATTTTAACCGAAATTCTTTTTAACTTCAAAAACATTTTAATTCAACGGACCGGTGCAAGTGACGGGTTTCGAACGCGCGACGTCTGGTTTATGTTGCACACAGTCCACCACTGGACTGTGTGTCTAACCTGGTTATTATCTCGGTTTTTATTATACTTAACAACTAACTGAGTTATCCCGGTTTAGTTTTTAAACAAAAAGGCATTTTATTATATGAGTGCGTATAGCAGGAATCGAACTCGGGACGTGCGTTTGTATTTTGCACACAGTCCACCGCTGGGCTATGTGTCTAACCCGTTCATTTTACTAGATTTAAATATACTTATAACTTAGTTAGCTTCGTCTTCTTCATTCTAATTACAGTCAATCTGATTTACTATCTCGTTCCTTGTGTTTACGATTTACAGACATTATTAAAACTTAAATGAAAAGGCAGAGACGGTAATTAGAGGTGAACATACCGATGAACGGTTTATTTCAGATTTCCGGCGATGTGTCGGTTCCTGTTTTTATGCTCTTCAACCGAACAAGATAATTAACTATTTTGATTAGTCGAATGTGGAATTGAAGTGATAAACAAACGTTATCGATGTGTTTGAAGACCCTTACCGTTTCACAGACGGAATTAGAAATTTTCAGGGGAGTTCCGGCGAACTGGAGTTAGTTGAATACAGCGCCTGAATTCGATTTCAATTGAGAGGTTTAGGTTAGAAATAGTCTAATAATTGTTGAACTGCAATAATATTGAGAGAATTACCGTTTGAGGATGAATACGGTTTTCCGGTGGGATTTGCAGAAAATTCCGGCGAACTGATTTAAGCGCTCTGATGGTCTGAAAATGTGACGAAAATGAAATGGAGTAAGGTTATGACGTTTCTGAGTCGCGAGAGTGAGCTTGGATTGAAGTATTCAGGATTTGATTGCTTTTCGGTTATGAAGGCCGATAATGATGAGACTTGATGCTCAATCAATTCTGAATTGATTAAAGACATCGGTTCATCGGTTATGAACGTGAATACGCGAGAAATCAAACGATTTGACGATTGCTTTGCCGTTTTCCGTTTCTCAGTTGGCGGAACCGATTCAACTTAGTCTGTATATAAATCTCGTTTGTTTCCTAGTGATAACAGAAAACACAAAGTGGCGGAGTGGTGATGTGAGTGTGTGTTAAAGCGTTGGGGTTGTCTTGGCTGACCCGGGTTCGAGTCCCGACAGCAACATAACTTTTTTATTTATTTTGTTTTAACTTATTATCAAATATAATTTTTATAGTTTAGTTTATTTATTAATTATGTATCGTTTTAAATCAAAATAATCATAAATATTCAACGTAACTTTTATAACTTGATATTCGATTACAAAACGGAGCGGGTTTTGAAAACCCGATTTTTACAAATGTTACAGTATCCCCTACTTTTAGGAATTTCGTCCCGAAATTTAAGTAGTTGAAGTAGTAGGAAAAAGATGCGGGTATTTTTCACGCATTGAGTCTTCACGTTCCCAAGTAAACTCAGGTCCCCGTTTCGACTCCCAGCGTACCCTAACAATTGGAATGCGACTTCGTCGAAGACGTTTCTCCCCGTAGTCCATGATCTCCACTGGTCTTTCAATAAAATGCATATATTCATCAATCTGAATATCTTCCAGCGGAATATGGAGATTCTCATCAGCAGGGCACTTCTTCAAGTTCGACACGTGGAATGTGGGATGAATCCTGTTGAGTTCTTCTGATAGGTCAAGCTAGTATGCTACAGGACCTACTCTTTCGAGTATCTTGAAAGGTCCTACGTAACGAGGTGCTAGCTTCCCCTTTTGACCAAAACGAACTACTCCCTTCCACGGTGATACTTTTAAAAGCACATGATCACCAATGTTAAATTCTAAGGGCTTCCGTCGTTTATCTGCATAACTCTTTTGACGACTTTGAGCCGCTAGAAGATTGTTTCGAATTTGATGGATCTTGTCTGTGGTTTCTTGGATCAATTCTGGGCCAGTAATTTGTGCTTCCCCAATTTCGTGCCAACATACAGGAGATCGGCACTTACGTCCATATAAGGCTTCAAAAGGTGCCATGCCGATGCTCGAAGGATAGCTGTTGTTATACGAAAATTCTACTAATGGTAGGTGGGCGTCCCAATTTCCCTTGAAGTCTATGACACATGCTCTAAGCATATCTTCAAGAGTTTGAATGGTGCGCTCAGACTGTCCATCAGTTTGAGGATGATAGGCGGTACTGAGATCTAATCGTGTGCCCATAGAGGATTGTACTGCTTGCCATGTTCGTGAGGTGAAACGACCATCACGATCAGAAATAATACTTAACGGTACCCCATGCCGGCTTACGATTTCGTTGATATAAATACATGCAAGCTTTTCGTTCTTGAAATCTTCGCGGATAGGAATAAAGTGAGCTGATTTTGTAAGTCGGTCTATAATCACCCATATAGTGTCATACCCACCAGAAGTGCGAGGTAACCCGGTAATGAAATCCATGGTTATGTTTTCCCACTTCCATACAGGTATTTCCGGTTGGACTAGAAGTCCTGAGGGTCTTTGGTGTTCAGCCTTCACCTTGGAACATGTGAGGCACTTGGAAACAAAAACGGCAATATCCTTCTTCATTCCAGGCCACCAATAGGTGTATCGTAGGTCTTGATACATCTTATCGGCTCCTGGGTGTATAGAATATCGCGTTTTGTGAGCTTCATTCATAAGAGTTTCACGAAGATTGTTGTGGTTAGGAATCCAGATACGATCTAGGTAATACAGAATACCGTCTGATTTAGTTTCAAGTTTTAGCTCGGCTCCACAGGACATCTCCTTTCGTACATCTTCTTCTGTTATTGAAACGTGTTGGGCTTCTCGAATGATCTTTAATGTCGGTTATAATTTGCGAACATAGAAGATGAATGGAGTTCGCATAACCCTTTCGACTAAGTGCATCAGCCACCACATTTGCTTTACCAGGGTGGTATCTAATTTCACAGTCGTAATCATTTAGAAGTTCGACCCATCTTCGTTGCCTCATGTTTAGCTCTTTTTGATTGAAGATATGTTGAAGACTCTTGTGGTCAGTGTATATTTCACACTTGGTACCATAGAGATAATGTCTCCATATCTTAAGAGCGAACACCACGGCTCCAAGTTCTAGGTCATGAGTGGTGTAGTTCTTTTCATGTGTCTTGAGTTGTCTCGAAGCATAAGCTATGACTTTTCCTCTTTGCATAAGAACGCAGCCTAATCCTTGCCCTGACGCGTCACAGTAGACTACAAAATTATCACAACCTTCAGGAAGAGTGAGGATTGGTGCATCACAAAGTTTCTGTTTAAGAGTTTGAAAGGCTTCTTCTTGCTTGGGTCCCATATGAAAGGCTGTCCCTTATGAGTTAAAGCCGTGAGTGGTACAGCAATGTGAGAGAAGTTTGAAATGAACCGACGATAATAGCCAGCTAGTCCAAGAAAAGATCTTACTTCAGTTGGTGTACGTGGAGCTTGCCATTCTTGAACCGCTTTGATCTTTGAAGGGTCAACATGTATTCCCTTGTCATTGACTACATGCCCGAGGAATTGCACCTCTTTTAACCAGAATTCACATTTGGAGAATTTGGCATAAAGCTTTTCCTTTTCTAGAAGTGCAAGAACGAGTCGAAGATGACGCTCATGATCAGATTTAGATTTTGAATAAATAAGTATATCGTCGATGAAGACTATAACAAATCGATCAAGATAAGGTTTGCAGACTCTGTTCATTAGGTCCATGAAGACAGCTGGTGCGTTGGTTAATCCAAATGGCATAACCATGAATTCATAGTGACCATAACGAGTTCGAAAAGCAGTCTTAGGGACGTCTTCTTCATGCACTCTAAGTTGATGATAGCCAGATCGAAGATCGATTTTTGAAAAGCAGCTGGCACCTTATAGTTGGTCAAGAAGATCATCGATGCGAGGTAAAGGATAGCGATTCTTGATTGTTAACTTGTTGAGCTCTCTGTAGTCGATGCACATACGAAAAGATCCATCTTTCTTCTTTACAAAAAGGACAGGTGCACCCCAAGGCGACGAGCTAGGACGTATGAATCCCTTGTCAGTCAACTCTTGCAATTGACTGGCTAGCTCTTGCATTTCAGAGGGGGCTAACCTATATGGAGACTTTGCAACTGGTGTAGCACCAGGTATAAGGTCAATACGGAATTCGACGTCTCTAACTGGAGGAAGTCCTGAAATGTCGTCAGGAAAAACTTGCGGGAAGTCTTTTACTACAGGAATGTCTTCAAGTTTCTTCTCTGTGGTTCCCTTCTTGATGATATGAGCTAAAAACGCGACATAATTCTTGCGAAGATATTTTTGAGCTTGGAGACAAGACATTAAGCTGAGCCCTTTCGACGAGGTTTCTCCAATGATTCGAAGAGTCTGACCGTTTGAAAGAGGAATACGAATAAATTTTTCACGACATACAACTTCCGCCTGATGTTGACTGAGCAAATCCATACCGATTATGATGTCAAAACTTCCCAGCTTCATAGGAATAAGGTCGACTGAGAAATCGTGGTCGTTTAAGGTGAGTGTACAGTTGCGTAAAATAGAGTCTAATGAAACTGGCTTCCCGTCCGCAACTTCTACTGTTATGGATTCCATGAGCTTATCCCGATTTTTGTTTAAGATAGGTTCAAATTCTAAAGACACAAAACTTCTATCCGCACCAGTATCAAATAACATAGAGGCATATCTACCATTTATAAGGAACGTACCGTTGACCACATTGCCGTCAGCTCTGGCCTGGTTAGCGTTGATATTGAAAGCTCTCCCTCTTGCAGGTGGGGGAGCTTGGTTTGCTTGGTTCACTGGGTTGGCTTGGGCCTGAGCATGAATAATATTAACCAGCCTTGGACATGTGTTTCTGAAATGACTCGGGTCGCCGCAATTGTAACAGGCCCGCATTGGTTGACCCATAGGATAATTGGGGTGGAAATATGTTTGGGCTAAAGGTTGGGTGGGTGGTAATAGTAGGGGTTGTTGGGCTTGGCCCATTATCTGTTGATGGGTTTGGGTTAAAGGTTGGTGGCGGTTCGTTCGTTGAGGCATGCGGCAAGTTTGAACAGTATGACCTGCGCGACCGTAGCCGGTGCAATATTGGCAAGGATGATCAGGGGAATGGTGATATTGGCAACGGTTACATTTTGGTAACGGGCCAGTGTAGGGTCTTCTGTATGGTGCGGGTGAAGGAGTGACTTGAGTAATGGGTGCAACAGGAATAGGGAATTGGTTTGGGTAACTGCAAAATTTCTGGTGTTGCGCTTCCTCTTGTTAGCAAACTTAGAGGAAGGAATGGGGTGGTTTGAGGTTTGTCCCTCAACAGGGGCTTTCTTCTTCTCTTCTTTGAACTTCCTATTGCGAATTCGGTTTTCGTTCAGTTCAGTTGCTAACTCCATAGCAGCTTCAAGTGTTACTGGTGAAACGCTGAGAACTGAATCTTGGATTTTTGAGGGAAGTCCTCGAATATAGTGCTCGATCAGACGATAGGTTGGGGTGAACAAATTTGGAACCATTTGGTTCAACTCCAAGAACCTCTTGTTATATGTAGTGTGATCACCCTCCTTTTGCTTTAGAGAATGAAATTCGTCCTCCAGCTTTTTAATTTCACTTCTAGGACAGAAACGCCTAGTCATGATTTCCCTTAACTCCTCCCAAGTTAAGGCCATCGCATCTTCAGTTCCCCTCTTCCCTTTCTCAGTATTCCACCAAGTGAGAGCTACTCCAAATAGTCTCCCGGTGGCGTATCGAACCTTGCGATCCTCAGGACAATCGCAGTTTAGGAAGGTGTTTTCCATCTCCTCGAACCAATGTAGGAGAGCAGTGACACCCTCGGTCCCTTCAAATTTAGGAGGATCACAAGACTTAAAATGTTTGTAAGAGCACTTGCTGGTAGGAGGGTTGTCGATGTTCTGGTCCTGTTGTTGGGGAGGGTTAGTAGGATTTGTAGCAAGGGCTTGTTGTACTTGGACCACAATGTCAGGCAATATCGTGGCCATTTGTTTCGCGATCTGAGTGGCCAAACGTTCCTGAGACCTTCCCGATCTTTTACCCCTTCGTTGCTGTCTAGACGACATCTACAGGATCATACAATGAGAAGATTGTGAGTTTATGATGTCTTTTTTTTAGGTGTCATGTGTCTTTAAGAAAATGAAAATAACATAAATATCAATAATGCAACTACATCCATAGGATGTCTTGGGTTCGCTCATGTTGGGCCTCAAATGTCCCCCATACCTTCACCTACATAGTCATGTGGGCCCCCATGGCTATTGGCTTGGTAGGATTCACATTAGTATTGGCAAATTAACACTCGCATCCCCCGAATGCAAACCACAAAATATGTTCATGAGATGTTTGGTCGGAACGTGTCCAGGTGTAGACACAATGACAACTCAAAGTGGGGTTAGCTCACACGACGTTTGGTATAGCATGCTTTGGCCTAATAGGTACTTCGTACTCTCATCGTTAGTCCCCAGGTAGGCAAACTGGTCCTTTATTTTGGATTTATACGAATGCCAGCCTAGACAGGACGTTCCGACTACCGGTACTGGTACCCTTCCAGTTACTACATGCCCGTCATGAGAACTCACTTTGATGAGATTTGAAAACACGAAAATCATTGTAAAAGCAATCATGATGTGGTGTGTGCTTTCATGGATGTGATATGTTATGAGTATACGATTCATGATAGGCATTATATGATAATACATACTTATGAACATGCTTGCACAATATCAAATGTAACATTTAACATAAAACATATAAACATCATGAAATTTGGCATGTAACACACAAAAATCTTATAAGTTTCTAATCGACTATAGTATAGGCTCTAAGGGTCTAATAACCTATCCTATATCCCTATAGTCATGGCTCTGATACCAATTTGTCACACCCCGACCCGCAGCGGAATAAAAGTCGGGGCATAATTGGGTTATCACCAAAGCTCATGACATTTACTAATATGTTTCATATTTAATAAAGTCAAAGTTACATTTCCAAAAATCCAAACATGTTCATTCAATACAAAGAAAATAAACCAACATAACAATCCCAACTCTAAATCGTTTTATTCTTCTAGTCCAAGTCCTATGTGTTCCTAGCTGCTGCTGGTTCACCTGTATCATGTGTAAAAATGGGAGTTTTTGGGTCAATATAAGTTGGCGAGTGAACCTTATTAGATAAACATTTATTAATAAATTAATTGTTAGTTTATCAATGAAAATTTGTGCATAATCATAGATGAGCAAATGTAAATAATCAAGAAATGGCAAATAGCAGTCACACTATAACATACAATAACATATGACAGCATACATGAACATACCAACATCATACTGTAAATAACATAAATGAAACTGTGCGATCAAGGCTCAATCAAACGGAGCCGATCGTATTGTATGTACTGAAAATGAAAATGTCTGTGCGATCAAGGCTCAATCAAACGGAGCCGATCGTATGTGGGCACGCCAGGTTCAACCTCATAATGAAATGGGGAACATGCTCAACGCTCATAATGTAATGGGGAGTGGCGGCCTATGAAATTGCATGTACTGAAAATAATAAACTTGCATCCAACAATAACTACACAACAGAAACAAACTGAATACACTAGTTCATGATATGATGCATGCACAATGGTTTAAGTATAATATATATATAACAAGACACATGATACACCCCAAAACGTGATTAAAACGGGGAATTTGTAAAGGTTCACTCACATTGGGTGCGTTGGATTGGAGATGGTGATATGCGCACGAATTAGATGAGCGGAACAACGAGGATTACTAACCTAAATAATAACGGAAAAATATATTAAATGAGTGGATTTTATTCAGGATTTTAATGAAATTTTTAGATATATTTTTTGAGTTTAAGGCTATTTTCTATCTTTAAAAATGTTATTTTTTAGTATTTTTAATTAATTTTTAAATTAAATTAAATAAATAAAAATATAAAAAAATTGTTTATTTTGCGTTGACCGTTGACCGTTGACCATTGACCTTTGACCTGTTGACTTGTTGACCGGTTCGGTCAGGAGCATGGTTTGCGCTGGGTGAGGCTCGAACCCGAGACCTCCCGTACGCATGCACGCAGCTCTACCAACTGAGCTACGTGTCTAACCCGAAATAATCTTGTTTTTAATTATATTTATACACTTATTCATTTTAACCGAAATTCTTTTTAACTTCAAAAACATTTTAATTCAACGGACCGGTGCAAGTGACGGGTTTCGAACGCGCGACGTATGGTTTATGTTGCACACAGTCCACCGCTGGACTGTGTGTCTAACGTGGTTATTATCTCGGTTTTTATTATACTTAACAACTAACTGAGTTATCCCGGTTTAGTTTTTAAACAAAAGGGCATTTTATTATATAAGGAGTGCGTATAGCAGGAATCGAACTCAGGACGTGCGTTTGTATTTTGCACACAGTCCACCGCTGGACTGTGTGTCTAACCCGTTCATTTTACTAGTTTTAAATATACTTATAACTTAGTTAGCTTCGTCTTCTTCATTCTAATTACAGTCAATCTGATTTACTATCTCGTTCCTTGTGTTTACGATTTACAGACATTATTAAAACTTAAATGAAAAGGCAGAGACGGTAATTAGAGGTGAACATACCGATGAACGGTTTATTTCAGATTTCCGGCGATGTGTAGGTTCCTGTTTTTATGCTCTTCAACCGAACAAGATAATTAACTATTTTGATTAGTCGACTGTGGAATTGAAGTGATAAACAAACGTTATCGATGTGTTTGAAGACCCTTACCGTTTCACAGACGGAATTAGAAATTTTCAGGGGAGTTCCGGCGAACTGGAGTTAGTTGAATACAGCGCCTGAATTCGATTTCAATTGAGAGGTTTAGGTTAGAAATAGTCTAATAATTGTTGAACTGCAATAATATTGAGAGAATTACCGTTTGAGGATGAATACGGTTTTCCGGCGGGATTTGCAGAAAATTCCGGTGAACTGATTTAAGCGCTCTGATGGTCTGAAAATGTGACGAAAATGAAATGGAGTAAGGTTATGACGTTTCTGAGTCGCGAGAGTGAGCTTAGATTGAAGTATTCAGGATTTGATTGCTTTTCGGTTATGAAGGCCGATAATGATGAGACTTGATGCTCAATCAATTCTGAATTGATTAAAGACATCGGTTCATCGGTTATGAACGTGAATACGCGAGAAATCAAACGATTTGACGATTGCTTTGCCGTTTTCCGTTTCTCAGTTGGCGGAACCGATTCAACTTAGTCTGTATATAAATCTCGTTTGTTTCCTAGTGATAACAGAAAACACAAAGTGGCGAAGTGGTGATGTGAGTGTGTGTAAAAGCGTTGGGGTTGTCTTGGCTAACCCGGGTTCGAGTCCCGGCAGCAACATAACTTTTTTATTTATTTTGTTTTAACTTTTTATCAAATATAATTTTTATAGTTTAGTTTATTTATTAATTATGTATCGTTTTAAATCAAAATAATCATAAATATTCAACGTAACTTTTATAACTTGATATTCGATTACAAAACGGAGCGGGTTTTGAAAACCCGATTTTTACAAATGTTACACCGTGTGAATGTTGCATACTATCTTTCATACGATAATTTAAAGTGTGCACCTGGGTGATAATCGCCCTGATGGGCTTTCATTGTTGTTCAACCCTTTTTCGATAATTACTTGATTTAGGTCCTTGGTGAGCATGCTTTACTTGTCATACTTCCACCATTCTAGCAACACGTCGAGTGGATCATCAGATTTCCGCCATATTCAAATGTGGGGATCAGACAACTGAAATATTCACAAAAGAGTAGTAACATTTCAATTTGATACGAGTCTGTACTATAATACAAGGCATCCTATATTACTTGTTAACACAAGCAGCTTGTTATCAATACGGTCAGTTAGTTAGCCCTTAGGCCGCCTTAACCGTCTTTGGCTTCGTGATCAAGTCCCGAGTCAACATTCAACTCCTGTTAAGAGCACTAAGGTTGAGTTTGAATACCACTACATATTCAATTCTCTCAACCCACGACTCTGATACCAACTTGTAACGCTCGACTCGTCAAAAACAATATTTAAAATACTTTGCGGAAAATAGGCCCAAATTTTTTATCTTACTTAATAAAGGTTATTATTCCATAAATATATTGATCCGCATATTCGGATTAATAAAACATTTACAAACGCTAATGTAACAACCCGTATTTTCAGTTGTTTCTGTTTTCGTGTATTTATTTTGATTTCCCAGATTAGTACTCCGAGATTCGTTAATAGAAATGTTCGTATTAAAATTAAATATGTTTTGCCATTACATCGCATTGTTACATCACAACTAAACGCTATTTAAATGCTAATTTAACGCAACGCTTCGCATATCTCATCGCTATCCCATCACAATCGCAACGCAATTACTTAATTTGGTATATTGGAATTATGTGGTAATATTAGTTTACGTGTTTGTGTGTTATACGTGTTAATGTGTCATATGTGGATTGGAATTATCGTGGTTTAATCGGCTGGCAAACTCACGCAGCTCGCTCTCACGCGTTGACTCGCTATTACAACGCTTAAATCATCGCTAAATCGCTTAACTTTGCCTTATAACTCGATTACATCGCTGAACAATCGATAAACGAGCGAGAAACGAAGAAAAACCCATCAATTTTGGGTCAAGTTTGCTCGAACTTGGTGACCCCAAGTTCGGCCGAACTTGGCTGGCCAAAACTCAATTCCTTCATTAACTACAAGTTCGCTCGAACTTGTACAAGTCTGTACAAGTTCGGCCGAACTTGACTCACTCCCCTCAGATATCTCATAAGTTCGGCCAAACTTGACTCCACCAGCCCCCAATTTTATCTTCACCTATAAATATTCAGTCCCATTCTCTCATTTGAACTTGCTGCAACTTCGCTCTGAGCTCCTGAAACCTAAAACCCTCTGTTTTCTAAGTAAGAATCAACCCGATTTCAACTGCAATGATATTCAACAACGTTTTACAACGATTTTGCACAAGGCATTGCCTTCGTTTTCTTCAAATCTCCTCCGTTTACGAAAATCTTTATCTTTTTTCGTCAAAACTTCTGTTTTCACTCAGATCATAGATCTGAGCAAAATCTTTAAAGTATTGATTTTTACACCATTTTCAGACTAATGACGTATGTTTCGTTCACTTTTGAGTGGAACGAGGCGTTGTCGAAGCTAGATCTCAGATCCGGAAGCACAAGGACGAAATCGTCACTTTACACAAGTTGGACTAACCCGTACGAACCATCAAGTTCGCCCGGATTAGCCCGAGTTTCTGTAAAATGCTAAGTTCGCTCCAAAAGACCTATCCAGCCTAAGTTTTACTCAGTGGCTTAAGGTTGGAGGGATGGGCACTCTATTTCCTCAGCAAACGACGCGAAAACGCAAGATTTTGGACCCGAAACATCAAGTTCGCTCGAGATTACACTGATTTTGACAACACAAGTAGTCAAGTTCGGCCGAACTTGAGTGGAAATACTCAAAAATTACTTCAGAAACCCTCAAGTTCGGCCGAACTTGTCTCTCCTCTTATCAAGCCCTCACAAGTTCGACTGAACTTGTCAAGTTTCTTTGAGAAACTTACAAGTTCGCCCGAACTTGACTTAAACCTCAGCAATCCTGTGCAAGTTCGCTCGAACCTGTATGTTTACATACAAGTTCGGCTGAACTTGTCTACTGCTCAACCCAAACTTAACCGTTTCAGCTTTTCGGAGACTGATGCACTTCCGTTCGCGTATGCAGGCTGATCCGGTGCTCCTCTTCACCTCTCGACAGTCGTCTACTCTCTCCTAAACGCACCGACTATGAGTATACTTGACCCATTTTCGCTTTAAATGCACTTTTTGGGTGTTACATACGTTCCTCTATCAAAAATCACTACACAAATCAAACTGTTTATCACACGCGAATAATCTGATTGTGTATGCTCAATACGTGATACTAGAAACATGTGACTAGGACTTGTTTTCGTTAACTTGCCTCCTTAGCTAGTATGGTACTATAGTGTGGCTTACACCCGACAGGGTCTAGTTAGGATGGACGCGCAAGCCTTCTCACGGTAGTTAGCATGAGAAATGAGCCTATGTTGTGTGATGTGTTTTGGTGTATCATGATATGCAGTTAGATTATTTCGGGAACGCTTTCTCTAATATGCTAGTAGTACTTAAACCTGTATGCTCACATTTACTTAATTGTATTGACTTGTATTTTAACGTATGTAACAGGTTGAGGATTTTTAGCTTGGATGCTTTGGAAGTAGTTGTTTCATTTAGTTTTTTGTTTAGTTCAAATGTAATAAATCTAGGGAAAATCAAACCTTTTTGTTTTGTGGGAAAAACGAGTTTCTGTAATGGTTATTTTGAAATATTGAGTTTAATGCTATGGGACGTTAAATGTTAAATGATGTTGATAGATAATTGTTATGGAATTCTCATGAGACAATCTGGTCGCCTAGTGCCACTACCCCGATGTTTCCGCCATCGGTTGGGGTGTGACAACTAATTTAGAAAATTTCGCCATGACCTGTTTGCAAAACGACCATTCTTTACGAATACAAAACCTGCTTAATAACCAAAGTTTTTATGAAACAACATAACAACTACTACGTTGACATACCAGCGCTTAGCTAAAACCAACGTTGAAGTTAATCTCCAAAATGTAAATAACTAGGTCACTTTGACCCGATAAGAAAACCCATATACTTAGTGAGCAAAACATCACTAAATCTTTCCAGCGTTGATACGCTTCCAAGACTTGATCACTTTCGCCTTTCTACCACCTGAATCTGCCATATAACATTACCATATCATTAGCCTTGACAGAGAAGTATTATATATATATATATATATATATATATAGGTTTAGGATCATGTGAGAAGCACTAGGCTAATTGAGAAATTTGTGAAATATTCTAGACCACACATTTATCTAAAGCTTTTCGTAATATACATATACGTATAGTTTAAAATTGAGTATATACATATGTGTATAATTCATTATACACATATGTATATACTCATTTTTGAACTATACGTATGTGTATATTGCGAAAGGCTTCGAGAAATGTATGGTCCAGAATGCTTCTCAAGTTTGTCAAATAGGGTGGACTTCTCTTAGGATCCCTACCATATATATATATATATATATATATATATCCCTACGGTAAACATAATAATGACAAATATATTGAGTGAACCGGATTATTGGTGAACGACTTGTGAGTTCTTTTCTTCTTCCATGTTACCGGTTCAAGCCACCCCATTGTTTCTCATGACTTATCTATTCGTTCATTGTTCTCAAACATATCACTAACATTGAAAACACCACAAAAATTAGCTTTTGCTAAGTGAGGACTCAAAATATTATCTTTTATCAAACGTAAAGGAGTTTTCAATACTCATGACGCCCAATGAATCGAGCCACTACTTCATTATCTCGAGTCACGCATTTCATCACTTTTTCCTTCCTAACCCGGGAGCCCCTTTTTTTATCCACATATCATGTATATCCCTGATAATATAGAGTCAAGGACACTTCAAAGTAAAACATTATTAAAGCAATTCAGTCAATATAAATAAAATGCTAAACCGCCACACAACTATGTTGTAATTCATTTAACAACATATACAATTATCAATGACCGTTGTTACTTAACATACTCTTAATAATTTATATATGCATTGATAACCTAATCAAGTAGGTTATATAAGTTTACCGACACAAGTGACATTCATACATAAGCACTACACAATGAACACATGCATTTGCACATACGGGTCACAACGCCCGTGACTTTTTTAGTTTAGCATACACATCCCATATTCATGGAATCACTCACTTCAACTCATGTAAATATATATAGTTACATTGAGGTTTACAACAATAATAAAATCACTTCCAACGGGTCCTTTATAAAATTTCCAAAATTAAGCATGTGTTGTAAAATTTATGTTTTTCACTCAGTTGTGCGCATGTTTAGTAA
The DNA here is from genome assembly GCA_947069175.1 of Scalesia atractyloides. NCBI lineage: Eukaryota > Viridiplantae > Streptophyta > Magnoliopsida > Asterales > Asteraceae > Scalesia > Scalesia atractyloides. Next base: position 57,375,182 of record CAMTDV010000009.1, read on the forward strand.
TTAAGTATATTCCCCCCTTTTACAGAGATTATTTAATTTCAAACTAAAATTCTTAGTGACGGCGTCTCAGATACCTTTCCGTGGATATAAAACCCTGAACAGAAATTCGGTTGATTTACGATGAATTTTTAAATATTAACAGAAATCTGGAAATAAGCTTAATTTTCAGCACTTGGGTCTCTCGACCCATTAACAATTTGCATTATTTCTCAACGGATTGAAACCCCCAAAATATCACAAAAACAATACCTTATTGTTAAATCAAACCCCATTCCAATAATTTGTATTAAATCGTCCACCTTAACAATAAAATTTCAAGTTAACAAGAATACTATTTAATTCAATACAATACAATCCAAATACATTCGAGTCACTCACCTTCGCCCGTAGGAGTATTGTTGCTTTATTATTTGTCTGACCCGTTGCCATCCAAATGTTTCCTTACCTATCTTGACAACAAATCAAACTTGCAAATCATTAGAACACATAACATGGGTATTAATCTCAAAATACCTAAGTATATATTTACTCATTATCAATCATGCGCTCTAAATCGTTGTTTTACCCCAAACTTGTAATTGATTTATACCACTCATTTGACCTGTTATTACGCATTTGTGTTTAATCATAACATATGAGTCGTTTTGGCCATAAATTTACCAAAACTTAATGTTTACTACACACCAATTTATTATTAGCGAATCACCAAAATCAAGTAAACATGGTAAATCTTTCAAAAACTCACTTTTATTTTGGTTTAGGCATTTAATCTAACACCTTGTGGGCATAAACGAAGATTCACCATTTTTATATTCATATGAACCCCCACACCCTCAATTCACCCTCAAGGATGTCTACTTTCTTTGTAATTGTCATATAGTACCCTCTTTCATGTTTTTAAATAAATGCATCATTGTTTTAGGATCGTCGAATTGTACTCAGATTTTGGTCAACAAGTTTACACCTGGTTTTTTTTTTCATCTCATCCTACTAGTTAACCAAATTTAGTAATCAAACCATAAAATACATTTGAATCTAAAATCCAGTAACATTAAATAATCATTTTAACATCTCAATCAAGGTTTCTTCATAGAAAATCCAACACTAGTAACCCCAATTTCGTGGGTTCAGAACCCACAACCTAACAACCCAAAATTCATGAATTTTACTAATTCAAGATGAAGGAATACATACCAGGAACACTAAAAAGTGATCAAAGAGAGTAGAGTTGAGGTATTAAACATCCAATTTTGTGATTGTCATGATGAAATTGGCTCCCCCTTCTTCTTTTCTCCTGCCCAGACATCGCACCAGGCTCTCCCCTGGTCGATCTTTTTATTTTCTTCATTTTTTTGTTTAACACCCTCTTAAACCTTATATTTTCCTTTTATCAACTCTTAGTTTATATTCATTTTAGTCCCCATAGATACATATATTTCATTACTAGAAATGTAATTATATTACATTACATTTCCCCCCTTACAATATAAATCCTTTTTATAAATTTATAACATTAATATATTTTTTTATTAAAATACTATCTTGCTAAGTCACTATCATTTTAGAGATTAAATTTTCACATTTAGAATATAATTTAATCTCATGAAAAAGCAGTTTATTACAGATACCCTCAAAGGATACAAATTTTTTGACATCGAACATGACAAGTTTGCAACCTCACGGGATGTTAAGTTTCTTGAACACATTTTTCCTTTCGTAAAAATTCACACCGAGACCATAAAAGATGATGCTTTCGAAGTTCCTTTTTTGATGATGACGAGGTTGATGCAACCACCCATGTTGATGACTTTCATGCACATGATCCAACTACTGATTAAGCTTTTAGTGAAAAAACAACCATTGACCAAACCACAAGAGAGGGAGGAGCCGATTCTAATCACGAACACAATCAATCGGGTCCTTCGTCAACCACTCAAACTGTTGAAACACAAGAGGATCAGTTTGTGGAACAAGAGAATAATCAAGTCACAAATCAGTCTAGACCAAGTTGAAACAAGACTCAACCCCATTGTTTAAAGATTTTAGTGTTCAACTACCACCACCCATTGACCACGCTAACTCCACACCTGATCAACCTTCAACGACAGTATACCCTATTTCTAATTATGTTTCATATAAAAAAAATTCTTCTGCGCATAAAGCTTACTTGGCGGCCATTAGTTCCAATAATGAGCCAAACAGGCGGCCATTAGTTCCAGTAATGAGCCAAACATTTCATCAGGCCATGCATGATAAAAATTGGCAAGAAGCTATTAATAGAGAGATTAATGCTCTTGAAAAGAATCAAACTTAGGTCCTTGAATCATTACCAACGGGCAAACGAGCCACAGATTCTAATTGGATCTATAAAATAGAAACCAGATCGAACGATTGAAAGGTACAAGGATCGTCATGTGGCTAAGGGTTTTACGCAAATGGAAGGAGTAGACTTTCATGACACGTTTGCTCCTGTTGCTAAACTAGTCATGGTACGAACTCTCCTAGGTGTTGTGGTGAAACGAGATTGGCTTATTCACTAATGGGATGTAAATAATGTGTTCCTTTATGGTGAATTGGATGAAGAAGTGTATATGAAGGTCCCTCAGGGATTTCGTAAATAAAATGAAAGTAGAGTTTGTCATTTGAAAAAGTCTCTTTACGGGCTAAAACAAACCTCGAGGAGTTGGTACCCAAAGTTCACTTCTGCCCTTCTAAAATTTGGTTTCTTCCGGTCTAAAGCAGAACATTCTTTATTTACCTTCAAGGAAGATGACCATTTGTTTCCATTCTTATTTATGTCGGTGATGTTGTTATCACTGGCAATCACATACATAAGGTGCAACAAACAAACACCAACATTTCAGCACCAAAGACCTTGGACCAATTTAGTATTTTTTAGGGATTAAAGTGGCTAAGACTCCAGACGGTCAAGTTTTGAGCCAAAGGAAGTACACATTGGATATTCTTGAGGACATTGGGTTTACAGGTTGTCGACCTAGCTCTTTTCCTATGGAGCAAACCTGAAACTTGATAAGTGTGCTGACAGTCATAAAACTTATGCACAACAATACAGACGTCTCATTGGGAGGATATTGTGCCTTCAAGCCACTCGTCTAGATATTGCTTGTCATGTTAACTTGTTAAGCCAGTTTTCCTCTGACCCTCGACAAGAACACAAGGAAGCTGTGCATCGCGTTCTGCAATACCTCAAAGCCACACCAGGTCAAGGAGTTTTCTTCCTAAAACAGGCTGATATAGAGTTAACAGCTTATTGTGATGTCGATTGGCTAGGGTGCTAATTCACTAAATGTTCTCACACTTGTTACCTCCTTTCTTTAGGAGGCGCTATAGTTTATTGGAAAACAAAAAACAATATGTCGTCTCTCGCTCCTCTACTGAAGCTGAACATTGTGCTATAGCATCTACATTCAGTGAAACTTTATGGTTGAGGTGGTTGTTATGAGACTTACAAGTTCACATTTTCGTTGCCATTCTAATATTTTATGACAACCTTGTCGCTCGTTATATAGCAAATAATTCGGTCTTTCATGAACGTACAAAACGTGTGGAAATAGACTGCTATCTTGTTCGTGAAAGAGTAAAATCCAAAGAGATATTGCCTTTGCATATTGACACAAAACAACAAATTGCCGACTTATACAAGCCATTGGATCTCAACAGTTGCAGGTTTTCCTTGGCAAGTTAGGCATTCGTGATCTTCATACTCCAACTTGAGGGGGAGTAAAGGAAATCGTCTTATATTAGTCAATTATCTATTCCATGTTTATTAAGTTTCTAGTGTTCTCTTTTCCTTATTTAGAGGAGCTCTTTCTTGTATTCTACATTCCCAATGAATTAATAAGAAATTAAGTGCTTTTGGTGTCATAAATCTTTATGAATTGCATAATAAACCTTGATTTGGTGTGAAACATAAATTTTCTCCCTTGTATTTTGCACATTATTTAGTTAATTTGTATTCGTTTTTGTATGTTTATGGCTTGTACATAGTTGTATGTGGTTTTACAAGTGTTCGTGTGTAGATGGAGCAAAACGAGCTAAAACGTTAAGGAAACGAGCACACGAGAGAAGGTTTAGGCTTAGTGAAGGATTCTCATGGAATGGAAACGAATATTTAAGAATATGAGATGATATAGAATTGAATTACGAAGACGTAGACGAAAACGGTGAAGAAAACATAGTTGAATCGAAAAGTTATAATGAAAATCATTTTCCGGATACTGATGCCCGTCGCGTCACATGAGAGCAAGGCCCCAAAGCCCTCACGCAACGCGAGAGAAGCCCTGATCGACGCGGATTATTTGAGTTTAACCCTATTTTAAGCCCACAGTTAACCCTAATACGAATAAAACTGCCCAGACGAATTTTAGAGGTTCCATGGGTGATTTTCGGGGGAAAGAAGGTGTCGGGATCGATTTTGATATTGTGGGTTCGTGATTTCACTCTAGCAAAGAGTTAGTTCGTTATTAATCTTTAACTTTGTGTTTTTGATACATTTGACATGTTTGTTTTATCTGATGAACTTGTTAATGTCTTGTTATGATTATTGACTAAAAATTTGGACCACATAGGATAAGATGATTATATGGTTAAACTTGTCTTTTTATAGGTTTTGCATTTAAGGATTGATTATTGAAGTAAAGATTTGGTTTTTATTGATCAGGATGTATATGCATATTTAATTTGTTCATTAAATGATTATTTACTCCCATGTTCCTTGGCGAATATCTTTCAAATACCAGGTGCATGCTAGGTCGATTACCGTGTGTTCTTGATTATTGGAGGGTGTGCTACACGTAGTGATCCAAAGGAGTAATAATTGTGATTTGGATAGGTTAGGCATTCTACCAATCTAGATAGCTGTGAGGTGAGAGATTGTCGGTATGTCTTTAGTGTTAGATTGCTAGGGTTAGATACTTTGTTAGAAGACCCCCTTAGTTTCCCTTTCACTACTTGCTTTTAGAGTCCGATCAGGATTCCTTAGTTACCTGTGACTAGGGCTGTCCAAACTGCTCAGCGCTCGAAGATCGTTCGACGATCGTTCGAAAAAGCTCGGAAATTTGCTCGTTCGATTCCTTGCTCGGCTAAAACCGAGCCGAGCAACTCGGTTCAGTTTAGAAGATCGAGCACGAGCATAGGTACGCTCGCTCGTCACTCGTTCGGTTTCGATCGAATTTATTTTATTTTTATTATATATATATATATATTATTAAATATAAACATGTAACATAAATATTTATTATATTATATATATAATAAATATATTAAAAAGTATTTAAAAAGTTGAAATATGATATTCCCGCTATTGTTTTAGACTTTAGTAAAGTAACCTTAATTTTCCCTAATCTTCGTCATTCTTCTCAACACTGAAGTTCACCATTTCAATATTTCACCAAAACTAGCCCTAGTCTCTCTCTCCCTCTCTCTTGGAGTAAAATTCTCACAGCCTTCTCTCGTATCATCCTTCTGATCTTCTCTCGTAGCATTTTAGATGTTCTTAAACATTAAACATTTGGATGAAATTTTGTGTTTATTTTTATGGGACTTTTTTATGTTTGTATTTTGTTAAATTGTTAAGTGTGTGTGAGACATATAAGTTGGTGAATTTTGGTCAATGAATGGTTGTGTAGGAATGCTAAATAAAACTGAGCAAAAGCAAACCGAACCAAGCGGCTCTATTCTAAACCGAACCGAGCACGAGCATAAGATTTCCGCTCGATTTCTTAAATCCGAACCGAACCGAGCGGCTAGGTTTCAAACCGAACCGAGCACGAGCATACCTCCGTTCGGTTCGGTTCGGCTCATGAACACCCCTACCTGTGACTTTCGCGCTGTGAGGTAGATTGTTTATAGGGTACTTTATTTTTACTGTAGAAAGCTCGTGAGGGAATCCTCTAAACCGGTAGTTATCCTTTAAGTTTAGTCGGGATTATTTATCCTTTAGGTATCCATAGGTTTCTTCTCGAGAAGGGTCAAGGGTCCTTTAGGTTATCCTTTAAGTTTAGTATTTAAAGATCCCGATTTCCACAATAGTTCCATAACCGATAGAAGCTTGTTAGGCATAGTTCCATAACCGATAGAAGCTTGTTAGGCATGTGTAGAATTCTGACCTAGTTAGTGTGTTTCTCATCATTTGAATTCGTCTGCAATTAATTCGTGTATAGGCAGTCTAGTCATTAATTTAGTTAAATTTAGTAGTCTGTTAGAAACCCGCTCCCCTAAAACAACAAAACAAATTAGTCGAGTCAGTTTAGTTAATAGTAATCAAGTCTAGTATTCGTAATTAGTAGAGTCTTGTGGGTTCGATACTCGACTTACTTTAGCTTTGCTACATTGACCGATACACTTGTCGGTTGTTTGTCTAGATTTTTAGGGAGTCTAGTTTATAAATTTAAAACTAGCTTAGGGTTAAAATTAGTTAGTTTAATTAGACCACTCAGTGCACATCAAACCTTTTACAATAAATAAACAAAAAAATGTTGTATTTAAATATTAGATTTACTCACCAACTTATGTTGACCCAAGATATTTTTAGACATGATACATGTGAATATGTTTGAAGTGATGAGGACAAGGACATGTAGAGATATGCCTTAGATAATAAACTGGATTATTTTGCTCATGTTTATGTTTTGTTTCGCTGGATTATTTGAATACTTATTGGTTTTGTGACATTTGTTTAATTCGAATATAATAATATTTAACTTTTAATTAGTTGTCATAAGTGTGAACAATCATTATGCCCCGGCCACCTAATCCGCAGTGGGTCGAAGTGTGACAAGTTAGGCATAACTAGCGAGTCATACATTAAGCCTAGTGAGCCAGACAAAACAAATGAGCCAGACAGTATGCCTAGTGAGCCAAGCATAACTAATGAGTCCAACAATATGCCTAGTGACCCAGACATAACTAACGAGTCAAGCAGTATGCCTAGTAAGTCAGGCATAACTAGCGAGTCAAACATTATGCTAGTGAGCCATACATAACTAACGAATCAGAAAGTATGCCTAGTGAGTCAGATAGTGTGACTAGTGAGCCATGCATAATACTGTGTCAGGCATTATGCCAAGTGAGCCAGGCATGGTGCCTAGCGAGCGAGGCTTTTCACCCGAATGAACCGAATTTGTTTTCTTGTCGATTTTTCCACTTATCAACATAAACACTAACCGTTTTGTGGGTGTTTATGATAGGTAAAATCTAAAGCAAACATTGGATGGACGATCTAGCCATGCGAGGAACCGAACACCTTAAACTATTATCTCCTTGAGTATATCCTATAGGAAAAGATTAAGCATGATCATGCGTGACAAGTTTCTTAAGTCCAAAACTTTTGATGTGTTTTGGACTTTGATGTATGAGTAATATTTTATTACGTTAGTTTGTTTGAGTTATCAGTTAACCCTGACTTGTAAGTTCTATGTCAAAATATATAGGGGACCGCTAAAATGAAAACCACCACGAGTTGCGAGAACCGTGAGAGAACTATACCATCCGAGACGAGTTGGGCCAAAAAAATTTTCATAAACGTAGATGAATATAATAAAAAAATTTAAAAAAATTGTCGTGTATGTAGTTTTGACCACCACAAGTTTTTTTTACGGTACCGTTTGTGGTGGTCAAAACTACATACACGACAAAAAAATTGTTGAAATTTTTTTTGGCCCAACTCGTCCCGGATCAAAAAGTTCTCACGGTTCTCACAACTCGTAGTGGTTTTCATCTTAATATATATATATATATATACACACACACGGGAACTAAATGTTCGAATATTTTAAGATATTCAATAATTATGGGAAGGGGTGCCACAAAATAAAGTAACTATAAACTTTATCATGCGTTAGACACACAAGTATTTATCTTAATAATAGCATTGCAAAAAAAATTGGCATCGCAAACTCGTAGGACAACTTCTCCAAACAATATGCGCACAATCAATGTTACCGAGCATCCCCGGAAAGTGTCATCTAGTTTCATGTACGGTGTACAAACGTGTTATATCGTGTCTAATCGGCCATCGTAGAAACTCTGTACCATATAACTTAATAATAACATTGCAATAAATAAATAAATAAATAATCATGAGATTCACTAAAAGTCCTAGAAGACATAGCTAAATATTCATCAGGAATCGTTACCGGTTGCAATTTGATGAATCATGGACGCACATTTTTGTGTCGTTGTGAAACTCTTTTTTCCCTTACCGTCGTATTCTTCTTGAAACCATTCAAATTAAGCTTCGATTTCTCCCACAATCTTTAAAAATAAATATTTCGACAAACAAAACCTCGCTCTAAATATATCAACATTATACTTTGGATTTTCAACAATGTAATCATTCATTAGAACTTCATTTGCCGCAAACCCGATCATGACACATGTTTTTTTATCGTCCCATATCTTCAAGTTCCGCGGCTTCACAAAACTTTGCAAAAATTTAAAGAGTAGAACCCATTGAATCGGACGAACTAGATTAGTCGGGTGGAAACGTACTTGGACGCTCCATACCCCCATTGGTATTTTTCAAAAATTTAGGAGAATTTTTTTTATAGAGTTTAGAAATAAATTATGAAGTGTGTGAGTGTAAAAAATAGAAGAAGGTTGGATGAGTGGGACTGATTTTTTCTGTTGGTGTAACAGTCATGTTTTCCACGCTTGCGATAGCCATCACGGCCATGCACATCACTTGTCGTGAAAACATCGCATGCGGCGGTGTTTCACGACCATCACATTCATCACGGGAGGGAAAAGCCTGACACCTTGTGTACCTTATAGGGCGTCAAAATAAAGTTCTAAGTGTCCCACGATTAGGGATGAGCTTGATACCGGTACCAAATCACCAAATATGGGTACCGGTACTGGTATTGAAAATGTTCGGTACGATACGGTAAAATACTGGTATGGTGCCGAACCAAACCACAAATACCGGTATTTAAAATGCTAAAAAGTGGATACGAATCGGTACCGAAAAACTTTCGATACGAGAAATTCGATACCAATACCATTACAGTACCAATTCAATATCAGTATACCCAATTCAATATCAAGATATACCCAGTATCATATGCTTATCTCTTCGCACGACCCTTTTGAAAAATACTATTTCAGAGAAGAAGAAAAAAAATCTTGGATCGTAAGTTGTTACCACATTTATTTATTTTAGCTCAAAGCATTGAAAAATACTATTTCAGAAGAAGAAAAAAAAATCTTGGATCGTAAATGCTTGGTTGGTCCCTGTGGTTTACGAAATTGCAGACTTGGTCCCAATGGTTCACTAATTACACGCTTGGTCCTAATAGTTGTAATTTTTGCATTCGGGTGGTCCTTATCACTAACCTATGTTAAGTTTTTCAGTTAAGGATGTGCAAAATTACTAACTTGCCCCTAAACAAATAAAAAAAAGAAAAAGAACTGAACCCCCCTTTATCTTCTTCATCCTCTTCCCCCCCCCCTCTCTCTCTCTAAAACCCACCACCCACCTCCACCGTCAGCCCATCACCACCACCACCACCACCTTCAACCACCACCACCACCTCCTTCAACCGCTGCATCAACAAACATGTTGGGCCTGTCGAGGAAGCTGGGCTGAGAAAGTACGGTCATGTGGAGGACATCAATGGTGGCACGTGCCACCGTCTAACCGTCGGTTCACGACGGTTGTTTCACCAAAAACGCCATTCGCCGGCCGAATCTCGCCGGATTGTTCACACCGTGAAGATTCGAGACGCTCGTTCTCTCTAGCTGATCCCCGATTAAGTCGATCCACATATTCGTCTTCAATTTGACCGATTCGATGTCTTCTAGGGTTTTGAATCTCGTTTCCGTCATAAGATGACACACTGCCTTCATAACCATAGTAATTCGAGGTAATTCGATCGAATATCCGACGGTGACTCAGATCTGAACTTTCGTATTCCGATAGCACGTCATTGTTTTCCAGATTCACCGGTTTTTTCTGCCTCGTATCCAGCAGTTTGTCAGCAATTATGCTTTTGAAGCTCGATCTGGAGCCGTAATCGGAATCTCTAACGATTTTGTTAGCGTAAGATTCTTCGAATTCACTACTGGTTTCTTCGAATTCGGCCTCGTGTCTGCAGCTTAAGAATTGATCTACATCATCAGTGTAGTCTTGATCTGGATCTAGATCTGAATCTGGATCCTCATGATGTGAAAGTTCTAATGAGTTATGAGGTTTGTGATGATCATTGGTTGAATTAACATTTAGTTTTTTATTCGAGCTGCTACTTGTTACATTATTATCCGATAGCTGCTTGGTTTTCTGCTCGCCTGACGAATGATCATTATGAGCTTGTTCTTGTGGTTGATCTATTCTGGTATGACCTGTGGCTTCGGGTGATGACTCAGGATCCTTATGGCCAGATAGCTCGGTTGAGCTACGGGGATCATGAATGTTTCTATGCGGCTCGTCTGTTGAATTAACCGGTGATTGTTTATGTAAGCTGCTGCTGCTGGCTTCATGATCGTCGTTAGTTGCTTTTGTTTCTGTTTGAAGATGACGGTCTTCATGATCGTCAGTTAGTTGCTTTTGTTTCTGTTTTGAAGATGACGGTACATCAATCGAACCATTTTTAGCTATGTTAGCTGCATCATGATCCCTGTTTTGATCTGATTCATCATTAGAAATATTAACCTGCAGCTGTTGATTTTAGCCGGAATTGTAACACCTCGCCAGAAATTCACCGGAGAAGATGACCGATGATGCAGCGGTTGAAGGAGTCGATGGAGGAGGTGGTGGTGGGTTGAAGGTGGCGGTGGTGGTGATGATGGGCTGACGGTGGAGGTGGGTGGTGGGTTTTAGAGTGAGAGAGAGGGGGGGAGAGGATGAAGAAGATAAAGGGGGGTTCAGTTCTTTTTCTTTTTTTATTTGTTTAGGGGCAAGTTAGTAATTTTGTACGTATTTAACTGAAAAACTTAACATAGGTTAGTGATAAGGACCACCCGAGTGCAAAAATTACAACTATTAGGACCAAGCGTGTAATTAGTAGACCACTGGGACCAAGTCTGCAATTTTCGCAAACCACAAAAACTAACCAAGCATTTAACTCTTTATTTTAGCTCAAAGCATTTATATGTATTCCCCTAGCTGGTGGAAGTGTTGATGTCCCACGTGGAGTCATGCCGGTGTGGTCACTGTCATTCCCGCTCATTTCACGTTTATTTTTAAAAAAACTTGATTCATTTTCGTGGCGCCGTCGCTTTCAAGCAAAAACTCAAAATTTAAATTTTCGAAACACCACACCCCTCCACGTCATCCACCACACGCAAAGTCTACTTTTTCATTTCTGTTTTTGCCCCTCTTTACAATAAAAACAAATGAATAAAAGTTCATAGGCATATCTTCTATCTATTATTATATAGTAATTTCTTAAAAAAAATTCGTTAGTCGTTATAAAAAAAAAGTAATTTCTTAAATATACATACATATGACGTAATTAATATACAATAAATTTTAGACAAACATAAATACGTATACATAATGCATCTTATGCATAACAAGAAAGAAACAATCATATGATCACATAACTTTCTTATTTATAAGGCTATAGGTCGTTTGGTTCGTGAAATGTTTTGGAATTTAAACATTCCATTTGTAGTTGGAAATTGCTGAAATTGGAATCTCAATTCCATTTTTGTTGTGTTTGGTTGTCAAATAAATTGGAATCCATCACCCCGTCACCCACAACCACCGGTTCGGGTCGAAACAGTATGTGTCGAAAAGGTACAGGTCAAAACGATTCGCATCGACTCGGTTCGATTCGAAACGTTACATGTCGAAACGGTTCGCGACGAAACGGTTCGCGACGAAATGGTTCGGGTCAAAACAGTATGAGTCGGAACGGTTCGAGTCGAAAAAGTTCTGGTCGGAACGGTTCGCGTACGGGTCGAAAAGGGATTGGTCGGAACGGTTCAGGTCGAAACGGTACTGGTCGGAACGTTTGCGTCGAACCTGTACGGTCGAAAAGGTACTGGTCGGAACGGTTGTGTCGAAACGGTACAGGTCGGAACGGTTCACGTCGAAACGGTATGGATTGAAACAGTTTGGATCGAAACGGTACGGGTCGAAACGGTTCGGGTCGAAACGGTACGGGTCGAAACGGTTCGGATCAAAACGGTACGGGTCGAAACGGTTCGGATCGAAACGGTATGGGTTAAAACGGTCAAAGATTCAATGAATTTACATTAATTCATTCACATATAGGAAGGATTTTGAATTCTTTTAGTTAAAGGAATTCATGGCTAATTCCAATTTCATTGTCAACCAAACACATGAAGATTGGAATTGAGATTCCAATTCCATCAAATTATGTGAGCCAAACATATTAAGAGATAGAATTCAGATTCCAATTCCCTTAAAATGCATTGAATTCCTGCAAATCAAAAGCCCCTAATGATATGAAGTATGGGAGTGGTGGCTTGTGTCATGGATTACGTAGGACCATAGAACCACCACTATATCGCTCCCCTGTGCAAACCATAGTGGTTCACATGGTTTAATCCATGACAACCATGACTTCTTTCAATCAATTAGGAGATTTTGATTGGTGAGAAATAATAGTGGAGGTCATGGTCCTAGAATATAAGGTGGTGAATTTGATTTGTGGATAAGGGTGAGGTGACATTGACACTAATATGAAAGGTGGTAATGATCATTTGGTTAAGACCACAACATATATCTTAATGGTTCTAAAGTTACTCTAACCATTTATAAGACTTGATGTTAAAGAGATCAAATTGTGATGAGTTTTAGGTAATTTATTATCTACTATGTTTTGTTTCGTAATATGTTAAAATATAATATTTACTGCTTTTTTAAAAATACGAAATGTTTACTTTTTAAAAATACGAGATGTTTTCTTAGAAACAATAAAAGTAGATTACAAGTATAAGGAGGTCAAAATCGAAAACCCATTATGTCAAAAAAAAAAAAAACTTAAATTCAAATGTCTTAACCAATCAAAATCCATCAACCAATCCTAATGTTAACAACATCCGAAGACATAAATATTTTCAGGAGTACTTAATGCATGAGGCTACACGGTATCGTAATGACCCTTCAAAGGAGGATGAGCCTCCAGGGAGGCACCATGCGGGCCGGACATGAGGATGGAACAAAGAGGATGAAGGTATGAAATGGAGAATGTGCCTAAAATATATGTATATGGTGTATGTATATATATGTGTGTGTGAGGAGGCTTTGTCCTCTAGTGGACCGACTTGCACGGCTTAGAGATGCCGAAGATGCCGCTGTAAAGGGGGGCGAAATGGCGGCAAGACGGCGCCGGTTCTCCACGTTTGATGCCGGCACTTTGCCAGGCACCACACCGTGTGGCCTGAGTGCCCCATCCCCTAATGATGCTTGACACACCCCTTTCTCGTGATCTTCATGACATGTCCTCATTTTCCTACAATTTATCGGTGTGTTTGTTTGAGTAGTGGTTAGTTAATTCCTAAATTTCAGTCATATGTAAAGACCATATCAAGCCTTGTAGTCGTATTTGAATCAAAGAATTTTTTTTTATTAAAAGTCTAATTTCTCTCTAAATGTCTATCAATTTTCTTTGGACCATTTAGTAAACGATTCAATCATACAAGTGTCAATTATTTTCAAACAAAACATCTTTAACATTTTTTATGGAACGTAACTTATTTATTTATGATAATCTATTTGTATTATTACATTTGTATACAGTAATTTATAATTTTTGTTAACATTTTCAACATAAAAGCAACCTTTTTTTTTGTTTTTTATAATTTTGTTAACATTTTCAACATAAAAGCAATCCTTTTTTTTTTTTTTATAATTTTGTTAACATTTTCAACATAAAAGCAGTTTTTTTATTTAAATAAAAGTCATTAGTGAACAAACTTTTTATTTAGTTAACATTTTCAACATAAAGCAAACTTTTTTTATTTAAATAGAAGTCATTAGTGAACAAAAGGCACGTTAATTACAAAGTGGTGTTAAGTAGAAAATTATTGGAATCATATTAAAACTTGCATACTCTTACTTTTAATATGATACATATAAAGATATGTAATTATCAACAAAAAAGCTTTTAAACTGATCCGCTTTATATTTTAAAATAGAGTAATAGTATTCTATTTCAAATATTTTTTCCTCGAAATTCCAATGCATACGTTAAACACTACATAACGTATTATCACTTTTCAGACTATGAGGTGGTACAACGGTTTAGGGCATGGGATGAGGTGGTGCGACCTCCACGGAGTGGAACACCACCCTCCTTGCCGTTGCCACGACTCGGGCCGGATGGCATGGGGAAACCCACATGAGTAAAGGTTGGCGTGGAAGGTGTGAAGGTAATTTTTTTAAATGTATGTTGAGTTTGGATGTGGAAAGTGAAATTATACACCCTCATATGTGAAAATGATGTGTCACTAAGGAGACGTGTGTGAAAGTAAATCACACCAATAGTCTTATATTTTTTACTCAAAACTGTTTATTTATCGGACCATATTCTATTGAATAATTTCATAATGATTGCTGAATATAATTATAACCGTTATCAATTATTTTTTATATTATTACTGAGTTCACTGAATGTTTATTCTTCTAAATAATTAAGTAATATTAAATGAAAAAAAAAACCGAGGCTTTGATATTTAAATATGTAAGTTGAGATAACTTACACGTTTAATTCTCTATTCTATAATCTAGATTACCGTGTAGGAAAATAGTGGATATTAAAAAATGACACACATTGAAGTCGAATAAATTGTGATGCAAGCATATTTGAACAATAGTTTTATTTAATCGAAACATTTAATATACAAAGAATTACAATAATGTGTTTTTAATAATTCCATGCTTGAATTCCAATCATAATCATGCTTGAGTTTAAATTTATCATTTTTGCGTTATCTTAAAAGGAAACATGTTATTATTTTTTTTTAAATAGATCCTAAATAACCTATAAACTATATAACGTGCTTTTAAATTATTGTTTTGGGCCAAATTTGAGTATTGACTGACAAATTAATTTTTTTTATCTTCATTTGCATTTCATTATCAAATATAACGAACATTATTCATAAATAGCTCACTTTACTATAAATTTATAGAATGATACAAATGAAGTAAAAAGATAGTGATTAGTGTATTCGAAATCATATAAAGCACATACATTATCAAAGGTTATACCAAAGATCTAAGTTCGAGTTGGTATGATCTAATTGGTGTAAATTTCAATTTTAGTTTGTTTTTTTTTGTATCGTTTCTTAATGATTTATCGTGATGCTTGTTTTGCTTCTAACTCGTTACTAGTTGCTACTGATTTTTTCTTTTTGAAAACTAAAAGAAAAAACTTCTTCCAAAATATTAACATTACCATTTATAAATAAACAAGATTTTCTTGCATTATATGTTGTACATGTGCATGGGGTGAATTTAAAAAAAAATTCTTTTATCATTTCTCATTTTCATTTTCATTTTTCATTAAAATTTTATCTTTTCATTTTAACTTTTTTGTTTATTTTACTTTTAACCCAAAAACTTTCATGTTTTACAATTTAACCTCAACACTTTTTTATTTTCAACTTTAGTCTTCTATACTTTTCATCTTTTGCAAGTTTTTCGCTTTCGTGAACTCGTCCGCAACGTACGTGTGGGTTTCAACATTTTTTCATCTATTTTTTCCCGTTTGACAGGACCGTCACAACGCGTCTATTTTTCCTTGTTTGACAGGTTTGTTGCAACGCGCGTGGTCTAAGATCGACTTAGTTATTCTTTTTTATTTTTATGTTTCAGTCTAATTTTTTCGCATTAAAATGCCGCAACAGGTATGCGTGGTTCAACGATTTTACATATGCTTTTCGTTCTTTGTTTATTTTGTTTTTATGAGATTTTTCGGTTTTACTGAGTCGCTGTAGTTGTGTAGCATTAGTGCTATGAAGCTTGCTCCCGTTGACTTAATACTAAGTTATATCTTAAATAAAAACCTACAAATAGAATAAAAAATAATAATTCCACATTAAAAGTAGAAACATTAATTACATGCATAAAATAGATTCACTAATTTAAAAAACACAATTACTCCAAATTTAAAATTTTCACTTACCTCCCTCCCCAATTCTTCCGGTTCACTAGGGATCTCTCTCTCCACCATTTGCAGATCGTGTTTTGTCGTAAATCAGAAGAAAACACACACACACACACACACTCTCTTTCTCTCTCTACCTCTACCACACACACTTTCTCTCTCTATACGTATACATTCACACACTCACCTTCTCTCTCTCTAGAATAGTTTCAACTTTCAAATCTACTTTCTCTCTCTAGAAACCTTTCAATCACTCACCGACTGTAAACAAACAATGTTCGATTCGGTTCTAACAATCTGGCAGCATGTGGAGCTCTGACAAACCCTAACTCTGTGATTTGTTCGGAACTTTTGTCAGATTGTTAATCTGGTGAGTTGAATCGGTCAATGGCAGCTTCCTCTTCGAGAGGACCAATCAGTAGTTCATCGTTCTACAATAACAAACCTTCAAGTCCGTTTTCGTCGTCTTCATCGTCTTCTTCGTTCCAGCAGACTGTACCTCAATCGTCCGCATCCGCATCGACATTTTACGGAGGCTCCGGAAACGGTTACGGTTCCAGATCTGATAATTTTAACCTCACTACTTCCGATTCGATGTATTCTCGAGGCGGTTACGGCGCGCTTTCGCCTGTAGGTTATCCGTCTGCTGATGAGATGATTGATGAGCCGATTGATGATGTTCCGAGATCCGCAGGAGGTGATAGTATTTCTGTTACGATTCGGTTTAGGCCTTTGAGGTAATTTGATTAAGTTCATTTAGTTGCAGATCTTTATTTGAATTGATTTGAGTAGTTAATGAAGTGTTTAGTTGAATTTGTGTGGTATTAAGACAATGCTGTATTGATCTGGTGAATTTGTGGTGACTGTAGTGAAAGAGAGTATCAGAGGGGAGATGAGGTTGCGTGGTATGCGGATGGAGATAAACTTGTGCGAAATGAGTACAATCCGGCCACTTCGTATGCGTTTGGTACTAAATTTGGGTTTATGATATTAAGATTACAATACATAAGTGGATGTTAAGATAAGCATTATGTTAATTTCAATTATTGTTACTTGTATGTATTGTATTGTAGATAAAGTTTTTGGATCATATGCGGAAACTCAGGAAGTGTATGAAGTAGCTGCTGGACCTGTTATAAGAGCTGCTATGGAAGGCATAAATGGTGGGATAAAACTTGATTTAATTTGATATCCAGTATATTTATTGCTAAATATAGTTGTTGGAGCTAATGTGCAACTGCTAATGTAGGAACTGTATTTGCGTATGGTGTTACAAGTAGTGGAAAGACGCATACCATGCATGTAAGTACATTATTTATTTCCTTGCCTTTGATGAATTGTTATCATTTGATGTTATTTATAAGCCCAAGTAAGAATGTTGTATGCACGGCCATTGTTAGAAGCATTTAAATGCTACAAATAATGGTAGCTCTTTACATTTTAAGAACTTGATAGAATCTTATGGTCTATATCAATGCATCAAACTTGTATTGGACTTTAACTCTTTGGCATATGGTCTGTAACTTCTCATTTGTAATTCCTTGTCAAAATTCGTTGATGAAATGCTACTGGAAGAATTACAATGCATTTATAAAACGACCCAATGCAAATTAGCTGACCATTTATTGAAACACAGCGTTGTATTTTTCCTGCTCATTTGGGATAGCATTAGAAATGAAGATCATGTGAGAAGGTTGGGATGATGCATATTGAGAAGTGAGGTGGATTGCTATGCCTACACTCTAAAGTAGATCATGATTGGATTGGTTAGAACTTAGAAGAGGAGATTTGCACAAAGCTAAGAGAATGATTATAATGTGAGGGCTACTACATTTGTAGTAGAATGATAGTAAATCTTGCAGGATTATTTAGGGTTACAAACTCCACAACTCTAGTGTAAAAAAGTAAGTAAATTAAATCCTAGATCTTATTATCGTAAAGGCAACATTCTGTACTCCTATGGGTTCCGAGCTTGCAGTGGGTAAGCTACCATTGGCAACTAAAAGTATACTATTTGGGATTTCTTTGGTCCTTAGAGTCAGTTGGATAGGTCTAAAAAGAATCGACTCTTCTCAAATATAAACACTTAATGTTCTGTCTCCTGTGTTTACATTTGCTTGTAATGTACGTTGACTTGTGATTTCTGTTTGGTAACATAACAAAAATGCGTTTGACAGATTTCATATTTTCTAAAGAGTTAAGATACGATGAAAATCTAATATAATATATATCAAATGTGTTTGAAACACTTCATTGAAGCTGAAGGACAAGCCGTGTTTTCTTTTTAGGCTGTGGAAACAACACAATCAAGTTAAACAGTTATTTTACCTGATTGCTGTTTGCAAAATTTTGTAAACTAGTGTTGGGCTTTATTAGATGCAAAATTTGCCAATACTGTTTTGTACTTTGTTTCTAATTTTTGAATGTGAATGCGCAAACAGAATGCGACACTTATACATTATACATTGTTCTGATTTACGTATTGACGGTATTGTTGACTTCATATTTATGATGTAGATGGTTTGAACATAAGGTTGTTTGTTTATTTGTAGTTATCTGTTGTCTATAACTCTTTATTCTTCTCAATTGTCTTCACAGGGTGATCATAATTCTCCAGGAATAATACCCTTGGCCATAAAGGATGTTTTCAGCATTATTCAGGATGTAAGTTTTCTTAGGAACTTCTTAAGGGTTTACGTGTGTATCATTTTGCAAGCTCTTGACAACTTCTCATATATTTCTTGTTCCCTTGACAACTTCTCATGTATTTCTTGTACACAGACATATATTGTATGCATAATCGTGCATGCAGTTTTGATACATTTTGCTACTTTGCTCTAGTATTTATTTTATGAGTATAGTTTTTTAACAATGCACACCTTGTATTTACATTTCAGACACCAGGAAGGGAATTCTTACTGCGTGTGTCATATATCGAGATATATAATGAGGTAAACCACCCTTTGGAGATTATTTCACTGCAGTGTGTAGAACAAAGGGATTGAGTCTATACTTATACTACCACTGATACTTTAATTATTTGAAAACAGAACACCACTTCTTGGTTATTTTACTAGTACTGCTAATGCCACATAAGAATCTTGCTTTTCTACCTTGCTATGAGTTCAAATGAAGTTTGATTTTAAGCAATGTAATTTGATTCACCATGCTGCTTATGCTTCTCATGTCAGGTGATTAATGATCTGCTCGATCCAACGGGACAAAATTTGCGTGTTCGAGAAGATGCACAGGTTTCTGCATTAACTTTCTTTGCATCTGTCTGTCTTATTTATTTATATCATTAGTAACTTTTCCTTCTCACATTTCAACCTTTTGTTCGCTTAGTATCCATAAAAGTTCACCACCACATAGAGCAAAATACGAGGCAGTTAAATATAGAATAATCATTTTAGTATTTTAAAATTACTTTGGCATTGATTTGTTAAGGTTTTATTTTATCTTGTTATGCGGAGATATTGTATACAATTGTGGTATGATTGTGCTCTGTATCCATTAACAGGGTACATATGTTGAAGGTATTAAGGAAGAGGTGGTTCTATCTCCTGGGCATGCTCTTTCTTTTATTGCCGCTGGTGAAGGTACTACTGAATATCTTTGTGTGTACATATTTGTTTCTCAGAGTTTGTTATAGCAGGCTCAAATCAAATTAATTATTGATGTGGGGCGGGTTATTAAAGGAGTTGAGGGCTGGAGCCGTTGGCTATAATGTTTGGGTTACAAGTTTTCAAAGAGAAGTGATGTGTTGTGGGCAGGAGCCGTTGGCTATAATGTTTCCATTGATGCAATGATACCATCCAACTCTTTTTGATATTTGCTGTTTGCAGAGCACAGGCACATCGGTTCAAATAACTTCAATCTTCTTAGCAGCCGTAGTCACACAATATTTACCCTGGTATGTGATTCACACAAAGCTGTCCTTTTATGAGCTTCAATTTGCGGTGATGCAAAGTTGTAAACGTTGTCAACTGTTTTTGCTTTGACTTTAATCCATTATATTGCTGTAGTTAGTTTTTACAATATCTTACGGGGCTTGGCTTTTTCTAGCAACAGCTCCCAATCATCATGAGCTAAACCCAAATGCATGTGATTTGTCTATATTTTGTAAACCAAACATTCAAGCTTTATTATGAATTATTAATAGCTATAAAAAATCAACTGCTAAAAATATAAAGTTGTTTCATTGTTACTGTTAAAAGTTAAGTGATGCTGAAATGCCGAATTTTACCCCTTTTTAACACTGCTGACTTGAGCTAAAAAGTTTCTCATTTCTGTAGTTTATAAAAATATCTCTAATCTATATTTGAATTTGCAGATGATTGAAAGTAGCTCCCATGGTGATGAATACGATGGAGTCATATTTTCTCAACTTGTATGCACAACATTTCTTTAGTTTTCCTACTAGACGTGTGAAATTTGTTGCTTGCTTTATTAAACAACTGTCTATTTTGTTCTAGAATCTCATCGATCTTGCGGGATCTGAGAGCTCAAAAACTGAAACCACAGGACTGAGGAGGAAGGAAGGCTCTTACATAAATAAAAGTCTTCTAACCCTTGGAACTGTAAGTGCTTATGATTTTTTTAACATTACTGCTCAAAGTTTTGCTATTTGGGTCAATGTTGTTGACAATTATATCTAGTCATTTATTGATCTAATTCGGACATAAAGGTTATTGGAAAGTTAAGTGAAGGAAGGGCATCCCATATTCCTTATAGAGATTCCAAGCTTACCCGTATTTTACAGTCTTCATTGAGCGGCCATGGACATGTTTCTGTAAGCATTAAAAACTCAAGTGTGTGTGTGTGTGTGTGTGTATATCATCTATGCATAAGTGTTTCCGCATCTAATTTCTGTTCTATTTACAGCTTATCTGCACCATAACCCCTGCATCTAGTAGCATGGAGGAGACTCATAATACGTTAAAGTTTGCTAGTAGGGCAAAACGCATTGAAATATATGCTTCTCAGAATAAGGTTTGCTATCACACCAACATTTATTATGTTTTACAGCATAGTGAGAAAACAAACATTTTAATCTCACCGTTATATCTTATATGTTGCTGAAACATCGATCTTGCAGATCATTGATGAAAAATCTTTGATTAAGAAGTACCAAAGAGAGATATCAGCTCTTAAACTCGAGCTTGATCAGTTACGTAGGGGTATGCTTGTAGGTGTCAATCCAGAAGAGATAATGAGCTTAAAACAAAAGGTGCGTTTTCTTTTCGTTATTTTTATCACACGTAGTTTTCGTTGTTTTTCCATTTTAATAGTTCTTTGTTCTGAGTTTCACTCTTAAATCTATCATGCAATATATGTACCAATAGTTAGAAGAAGGACAAGTGAAGATGCAATCGCGATTAGAGGAAGAGGAAGAAGCCAAAGCTGCTCTCATGAGTCGAATTCAGAGGCTAACAAAGCTAATACTTGTTTC
Organism: Scalesia atractyloides; assembly: GCA_947069175.1. Lineage (NCBI taxonomy): Eukaryota > Viridiplantae > Streptophyta > Magnoliopsida > Asterales > Asteraceae > Scalesia > Scalesia atractyloides. Next base: position 57,396,734 of record CAMTDV010000009.1, read on the forward strand.
TTCGAAAGATACGATTCCTGCTAATGATGAAGATGTAGGTTAATCTTTATCAATTTATTTATTCATGTAATACATTAACTAACAACCACATTTAACCTTCAACATCTACATCACATCTTCCTGCTTAGTGTTGTGATTATTTCATTTGGTTTATTGCATTTCGAATCCATGAAAAGTTGAAAAACTGAGCCTAACCTATCCTTCTTGATGATGTCATATGTTTCAGAATGGTTTATTGCAAAGTGACATTCAGAATGACTTAGTTTCCGGTGAGTTGGGTAGCACTATAACCGACTCTAATGCAGGTGAAGTTGTTAGTGGTGCTGGCAGTGGCGTGAAGCGTATTACAGTATGTTTAACGCTTCTTTCAAATATTTTATAGTATAAATAATTAGATATACCATAGCTACTCTACAGTCTTTTTTTGCTTTTTCAAATTACAGAAAGCATAAATTTTAAAAATTTAGTCATGTTATGTTTGACCATAGGGTGGACTCTCAATAGATGAGATGGATCTTCTAGTGGAGAGAGTAAAGATGCTTGCAGGAGAGATTGCGTTCAGTACTAGTACCTTGAAGCGTTTAGTTGAGCAGTCTGCAAATGACCCCGAGAGCTCAAAAACTCAAGTACGGCACTTTGATAATTTATAAAAATTAATTATCAAAATGCGTACTCCAATAGATTACTTATAAATACATGCTGGTCCACAGATAGAACAATTGGAACATGAAATAGAAGAAAAAAGAAAGCAAATGAGGGCCTTGGAGAAACAAATCGTTGAAAGCAATGAAGCTTCAATTTCTAATACATCGTTGTCTGATATGCAGCAGGTACACTTTTCCCTGTTGTTTTCTTATGAAAGTTTGTTTTTTCAGTAATTTCTGCAACCTCTACACTACTGATTTTCACCTTTTTTTTTCTCTTTAATACAGACAATGATGAAATTGATGACACAGTGTGACGAAAAGGCTTTTGAGCTTGAGGTCAGTAGTATGTTTTTTAAGATACCAGCACTTGGTTAACACAATGTCCTTCTCAACTTAAATGAAAGCCTGAAAGTAATCATAAGTTTGATTCTAGTTGTGTACATGGTATTGACATTTTTTTGATCGTTTTCCTCAAATGCTGTTCTTGATTGCAGCTCAAGACAGCAGACAATCGTATCCTCCAGGAAGAACTGCAGAACAAGGTATTTAGATTAATAATGCAAAGGCGTCTAGTTAATGAATCACATCTATCTCTTTTATTGCATTTGGTCAAAGACATTATTAATTTCACATGTGTATTTTATATACCATGTGCACTTATTGTCTTTTGTAAAAGTATTTTGCCAATAACATAATAACAATCTGTTCAGCATATAACAACGGTTGAATTTATTCCTATTATTATATACAGTGTGCAGAAAACAAAGAACTTCATGAAAGAATCATGCTGCTCGAACAACAGCTAGCTATGGCTAATGAGAAGCCAAAGGTATCTTCAGAAAATCATGGATCCAAAGAGTACATCGATGGGCTCAGGACTAAAATTAAGATTCAGGTGATTACCACAATCTGGTTGTGTTAGTTTGCTTATCATTAAGAACCATATATTCTTATCGTTCTAATACTTTATAAACCAATTATCCACCATTAGAAAGACTATTATTACAATAGCAACTTAATATTTGTATAAATGATGACTTCTAATTTAGAAGTTAGAAGGTGATATGGTTTTGTTGACTTGTTCTTTGGGTGTTTCATTTTTTCTTTGAATCAGGAGGTAGAGAATGAAAAACTGAAGCTAGAGCATGTTCAAATTCTAGAGGAGAACAGTGGATTATACGTGCAGAATCAGAAACTGTCAGAAGAAGCCTCATACGCAAAGGAATTAGCATCTGCTGCTGCTGTCGAGCTCAAGAATTTAGCAGGTGAAGTCACTAAACTTTCACTAGAGAACGCAAAACTCGAGAAAGAATTGGTGGCCGCATGTGAAATGGCAAACTCCAAATCCGCAAACGGTGGTAACCGCAAGTACGGTCCTGTAAAACCGGGTCGAAAAGGACGTTCCTCTAGCCGAGTCAAAGATGAGTTTGACTCATGGAGCCTCGATGTAGAAGATTTAAGAATGGAGTTGCAGGCAAGGATGCAACGTGAGGCAAAGCTCGAGACTGCCTTGTCCGAGAAGGAACTAGTAGAAGAGGAATACCGGAAGAAAGTTGAGGAGTCGAAGAAAAAGGAAGCATCTTTGGAAAATGATTTGGCGAATATGTGGGTTCTTGTTGCCCAGCTGAAGAAAGAAGCAAAGGGTTCTGTTACTTCTGTAACTGTTCCTGAGTACAGTAATGAAAATGTGAATCATACTGAGAAATCTGAAAATGTGAATCACTTAAAAGTAGAAAACGGTGATCGGAATAATTCAGTGGTTAAAGAGAGCCGCATCTTGAATGTTTCACAAACAACGCAGAATGTGACTAAAGAAGAGCCACTTGTTGCTCGTTTGAAGGTACACACATCCATTGGCTCTAACTCTAAATGACTTTGAAGTAGTTACTAGTACAAAATTGCTACCTTTAGTTTATAGCTAAATTGCTGAAAATGTCACCTTCAATTTATAGCTAAATTGCTCGAAAATGTCACTTTTAGTTTATAGCATTATTCAGCTCATAATTACAATATGCTCAGGCTCGAATGCAAGAGATGAAGGAAAAGGAGGTTAATTATGTTGGGAACGGAGATGCAAATTCTCATGTATGTAAAGTATGCTTCGAGTCACCAACAGCAGCCATGCTTCTTCCATGTCGCCATTTTAGTTGTAAGTTTTTTAAACCTGCTCGCTTTTCAAAAGTTGTTTCATCTCGCTGTACTTAACCGTGATTGATGGTATTCAACCTTTTTTATATCCCAACTTTTTTTTTTGCAGTGTGTAAATCTTGTTCAATTGCATGTTCTGAGTGTCCAATTTGCCGAACCAAGATCACGGATAGAGTTTTTGCTTTCACTTCTTGATATATGCCTTTTATCTCCTTCAAATTGAAGGTACACCAAGTTTCCTTACTTTTCTTATCTTGATAAGGTTTTCTACAATTTTTTTTATTTATTTCTTTTTATTATTTTTGAAAGATCTGCTAACATTCTATGTTTTGTATCTGTGCAGGAGTTGTTTTTTCATGAAGGATGGTGTGGGTGTAATTTATTAATTTCTCAATCTTTATCTGTATGTAAACAAAACACTGTTGAAAAAGGTATAATCTTCATCTGTGTATGTTTTTGTTTCCAAACTTGTGACCAAAACATGCAATAGAAATATGTTCAAATCGTGATCCTTTTCTTACTTTCATACGTTAATAAGCTTGACAAAATGAGCGGGTTGCGCTGGGTAACTGGTTAAAACATGTTATTAGTCAAAATGGGACGTTTTAAAAAATAGTCGAAGCAGGGTTCTGACCAAAATGAACTTCAAAGCTGGTCGTTTAGTGAAAAGATTGATCATCATCTATGGTGTTGGTGATAACAGCATAGTAATGTTGGTGCTACTAGAGTACATGTAATTTTGTAAGTTGGTATGCTTTGTAAAAAAATATAATTTAAGTAACTGATCAAATCAATATTGACACATTTTACCTTTCTTGAAAAGTGAGTTGTGATGTAAAATTACTGTTTTTTGTATATGATATAGTTTCTATTGGGGCCCCTTTTTTTGTTTGGGACAATATTCTTAAATCCATCCCCTTTGTGCCAACCATTAGATGTGACATGATACCTTTTTAGAAAGTTCAACTGAAGTCCGTGAATAATTCAATACGAAATTAACATTAAAATTAAAGTTGCTCACATGTAAATTATAAAAAAATATTTGTCAGTATGCGTGTGGGTGTATACATACATATATATATATATATATATATATATGAGTACAGTTTTTTTTAGTCCTGTGGTTTGGTCGTTTTAACTATTTGAGTCCAAAACTCAAATTTGTCTTGATTTAAGTCCATGTGGTTTGGTTGTTTTAAGTACTTGATTCCAAAACTCAAATTTGTCTTCATTTGAGTCAACGTGGTTTGGTCATTTTAACTACTTGATTTCAAAAGTCAATTCAAGAAAAGTTTGACTTTTGGACTTAAATAGTTAAAACGACTAAACCACAGTGACTCAAATCAAGACAACTTTAAGTTTTGGACTTAAGTAGTTAAAACGGCCAAACCACAGGGACTAAAAAAGACTTTATTCTCTCTCTCTCTCTCTCTTATATATATATATAATATATATATATATACACACACACTATTTTCAAAAGTAGATTGTATAATGTTAATAGAGAATGTATATTGCATTTTGATACAGTAGATTGTATAATGTTAATAGAGAATGTATATTGCATTTTGATACAAAAGATAGGATACAAAGGGGGCTATTATAGCCGATGATTTACGCTAGGAAATGAAGTATTCTAGGCTAGAAATCAGGGATACAGAATTAATACAAAATTGACTTACAACTACTCAAGGTAACTTACATTTAAATAATATATACTAAATGGTCTTGATACGCTCCCACAAGACGAAAAATCCATTGGATACTCTAATCTTGGACCTTAGTCTGGTGAATGGTGCTTGGCTAAGTGACTTTGTGAGAGCATCGGCTAGCTGATCATGAGAGTTGATGTGAACTTTGAGGGAACCATCATCAACTTTCTCTCGTACAAAACGGTAGTCTAAGGCCACATGTTTCATACGAGAGTGATAAACCTGGTTAGCATATACGTACGTGGTCCCCATGTTGTCACAAAACAGACTAAGCGCTAATTTTTAGTTACATCGAAGTCTTTTAGCAGGTTTTGAATCCACAAATTTTGATGTTGCATTTGCTAGAGCTTTATATTCGGCTTTGGTGGACGACCTTGAGAAGGACTTTTGCGAGCCGATTTCCACGAACAATGGTTGAGCCAAATAGATGATATAAGTTGTAGTTGACCGACCTCCTTTCAAGGCTCCTTCCCAATCGGAGTCTGGGAATGCCGTTAAGTCAAGAGAGGAGCCTTTTTTAGAAATAAGTCATGATAAATATTTAAGGCCCGTTTTCAACCACTTGTACATTGGTTTTCACCATATGACGTTTTCAACCACTTGTATATCAGTATTCACCCGGTGAAAAGAAAAGGCGTTTCAACAACAACAAAAATAAGCAAGTCACACAGTTAAGTAAACATGTCTAAATGTAAAACTTAGGTATATGTATATATAATACCTTTAATATCTTATTAATTTATTTAAAAAAACATTCACAGATGCTTAATATATATAGTAATAATAACAAATTGAGTAAAATGCACGGATAGTTCCTGTGGTTTGGTAAAATAACACCTATAGTCCCTAACTTTTGGAAATTACACCGGTGCTCCCTGTGGTTTGACAGTTTGTTACTCGGATAGTCCCTAGAGTGAATGTCTGTTAGTTTTCACCGTTAGCTCCATGTAAAATGACTAAATTGCCCTTATTATTAAATTAAAACATTAAAAGTAGATATATTAAAATTAAATGTGGGCCCACAACCTTCTTCTTCACCGTTTAAACCTTGTTTCTTTCTCTCTCTCTCTCTCACTCACACACACAGAGACAAACACTCTACCTGCCGCCACCACTTCCCACCAGCCGCCACCACCATCAACATATCCACCACCTTAACTCCATCCTCCATCCCAGAACGCACCGTCCACCATATCTAGAGAGAGAAATGACGAGAAAGATAGAGAAGAGATTCATCAGAGAGAGAGAGAGAGAGAGAGATAGACACGCAAAGAGGTCCTAGATGATGGTTGAGATGATGGCAACTGTGGTGGTGGCAAGATCTACTTGCAACTGCGATGGATGGATCTGATACGTTCCTAGGGTTTCCAAAATTGGTGAACAGGTGGGTGACGATGGTGCTAATCTTAACAAAAATGGTGAATTCAGTCAATTAAGGTACGTATTACCTCTTAGGGTTTCGAGTTTTGAGTTGCATTTGTGGATTTACAACTGATTTAAGGGTTTTATTTGTTGGGTTTTGATGATGGTTGTTGTTGATTGTATTGTTATTGACGGTGGTTGCAACGATGGGTATATTGACGACAGAGAATGACGATGATGGTGGTTTATGGAAATATAGTTGGTGGTGCTTCCGTTCAAATGGTGGTTGTTGTTATAGCGGTAGTGACCGTGGTGGGGATTTTTGGTACAACTGGGTGATGGAGGTTGTGGTATTTTTCTGGGTTAAGGGTTGAAGGAGTTAGGTTTAGGTGGCTGAGGTGGGGGTGGCCGGAGGTAGAGGTGGGTGGCTATGGTGATGGTGGCCGGTTGTTTTTAGAAGACAATTAAGTTTGTGGGTCCCACACTTTTAATAATAAAATGAGTGTTTTCTTTTTATTTTTTAATGAGAGGAGTAAATAAGTAATTTTACATGGATTTAACGACATAAATTAACGGACATTCACTCCAGGGACTATCCGAGTAACAAAATGTCAAACCATAGGGAGCACCGTGTAATTTTCAAAAGTTAGGGACTATAGATGTTATTTTATCAAATCACAGTGACTATCCGTGCATTTTACTCTAACAAATTTAAAAAGAAAAGAATTAATGGTAGATTGAAGGTCGATAAGAGGAAGAAATAAATTTAGATAAGTGGACAAATATGATGATAGAAAATTGAATAGTAATTTTGAGTGCAAAACTAAATTTGCTAAATAATATAAGGAAAATAAATTGAAAAAAGGTTCACATACACAGTCCTCCTGAAACTAGGAAGTCACAGATATGTATAAAAATAGACTTTGATTAAAATTATTATTTCAGTAGCATGAAAACCGTTTGACGAACTCTACGAATCTTAGATTTCAGGTTTCTTTTTTGGATTTTAGATTTTTTTTCAGATCATTGTATATTTTTATTTGTCATGATGCTTTTCTTTTTTACAATTCATTGTTTTTTTTCTAACAGTATATTATATTACTCGCTATCATAAATAATCTACTCTTAACACGAATTACTGGATAGGGAGCGTATAGCTGGAGCCGTAACAAAATAATAATAATAATAATAAACCCTAATAAAAAACCACACAAAATATCAATCAATCTGAAGAACGTGGCTAGTGATAAAAATATCAGTCACCCAAACAATCTGTCCACTTATTTCTGTGCTAGCCAGATACCGATCGATCTCCCCAACAACTGCCGCAATCACCACTAAACGATGGCAGATCACGGCGGCGGCTGTTGTCCTCCCATGGATCTCTTCCGTTCAGAGCCGATGCACTTAGTTCAAATCATTATTCCGATCGAATCCGCTCGAACAACCGTCTCCTACCTTGGAGATATCGGTCTCATTCAATTCAAAGACGTCAGTACAATCTATTATAGTTTTCTACTTGTTGTTGTTGTTGTATAGATATACATATATACATACAGATCGTGCGTGTTGTTATGTGGTGGAATTGTTGCAATTTTAGTGCATCATGAGTTGTTGATTTGTTGTGAATTCAGTTCCTTTGTTGAGATTAATTTGTTGTTGATGTTGATTGATTGAATTGGGAGATAAGGTTTGCTGAATTGAGCTGAATCTGATAGTTAGGGTTTTAGCAATTTGTGGATTATTAGTGATGTCTAGAAATGATACTTGATGATCCTGTAATGAGTCACTACATGCTTTATTTTAGGTTATAAGGTGTTGATTTTGACTTGAATAAAGTTAGTTATCCTAAAAGAGCTTTTGATGGCATATACAGTTGATAAAGGTTTGATTAAAAGATAAGGCATGATGCCACTTGTAAGATAATAAGAAGGAGCTTTTTAGAGTATGCTGTTACTTTATTTAGTGTATTTCTAGTGGTTCCTGGCTTGTTGGTTGAACATCAAGCTTATTGTTTATTTGTTTTTCCTCTGTTTGTAGTTCATATCTTTTTGTTATGTAATATGGTTTTTAGTGAAGGTCTAATAATGTTGATTTTGTTGATGTTTACAGCTGAATGCAGAAAAAAGCCCTTTCCAGCGGACGTATGCCAGTCAGGTGAGCTTTTTTTCTCCTTGATTGATATAAGGTTTCTTAAGAATTAAGATGCATATTTTTACCATCTGAGTCTCAAACTAGAATATTAATTATATTTCTCGCTTGTCATAGCATATGCATTTAGAGCAGATAACTCCATGCTTCCATTACTTGTTGAGACTTTCTTTTAGTGAGATTATAATTTAAGTTGCTTCTATTGTGAAGATTAAAAGATGTGCAGAATTGGAAAGAAAGCTGCGTTTCTTCAAAGATCAAATGTCAAAGGCAGATGTCAAATCATCAGCGAAGTCTGAGGCCAAAGCTGAATTTAATCTGGATGAACTGGAGGTATATACAAGTATTTATATCCTTATCTATATGCATAATTTTGCACCATGTTTTGGAAACTTACCCTTTCTTGTCTGTTGTGATGTATTAGATAAAGCTTGGTGAACTTGAAGCCGAGCTTACTGAAGTCAACGCGAATAACGAAAAGTTGCAGCGCGGCTATAATGAACTTGTAGAATATAAACTTGTTCTGCAAAAGGTATATCTTCAATTACTGAAATGCTATGAATAAGATATCTCAATTTGGCTGCTTTTTTATTTATATTTTCAAGTACATACTGCATACAGGCTGGCGAGTTTTTTAAAGCTGCTCAAAGCAGGGCTGAAGCTCAGCAGACAGAAGCTTCATCGCAACAGGCTGCTGAAGAATCTTTGGAAACTCCGCTATTGAAGGATCAGGTACATTGCTATGAAGTAAATCCTTTATCTTGATAAGTTAGTGTAGGTTCTAGAAGTTAACGATTCTGTTTGATGTTTATGTGCAGGATTTAACAGCTGATCAAGGGAAACAAGTGAAATTAGGGTTTCTCACTGGCCTTGTGCCCAAAGGAAGATCTTTGGCTTTCGAAAGAATATTATTCCGTGCTACTAGAGGAAATGTGTTTCTGAGGCAGTCTTCTGTGGATGAAGCTGTTATTGATCCTAATTCAGGAGAAAAGGTAAAATATATTGTTGTTTGACATGTTTGAATATTATAAACTGAAAATCTGAAATTGACTACTCAACTTTGGTTTAATCTTAGACAATTATATTGGCAGCATGTTCATTTGCCTTTTGATTTCAGTTCAACGAAACACGTCAGTAATATGTGAATTGTGTGTGCTAATCATATATGACTACTGCTGTACAGGTTGAGAAAAACGTATTTGTGGTATTCTTTTCTGGAGAAAGAGCGAAGAGCAAAATACTTAAAATATGTGAAGCATTTGGAGCAAACCGCTACCCTTTTGCTGAAGATTTGGGCAAGCAAGCCCAAATGATACTTGAGGTATCTGGGAAGCTATCTGAGCTGAAAACAACAATAGATGCTGGACTTTTGCACCGTGCAAGTTTGTTGGAAACCATAGGAAAGCAATATGAACTGTGGAGTGAGCTGGTATGTCTCTTTTAAGTCTTCTTGTTACCATTTTCATGCAGACACATACGTAATTATTCTTATATAGATCACTGAACCTCATCATGTTGCTCTTGAAAGGTTCGGAAGGAAAAATCAATCTATCACACGCTAAATATGCTTAGCATTGATGTAACAAAGAAATGTCTTGTGGCTGAAGGCTGGAGTCCCATATTTGCCACCCAACAGGTTTATATGCCTTTTATTTAGATAATTATTTTTATCCATGCTGGACCACATTTAAAATTGCTAGGGTTAGTGTTTAGGTGATGTCATGTTTCAAAATTGCAGCATGGATTAACTTATATCTAGCTCTAGGGTTTCATTAACTCAACGGTTTTTTCTTTTTTCAGATTCAGGATGCACTGCAGCAGGCGACAATTGACTCGAAGTCTCAAGTTGGTGCCATTTTCCAAGTTTTGCACACAAAAGAGTTGCCTCCAACCTATTTCAGGACAAATAAGTTTACCGAGTCTTTTCAAACAATCGTTGATGCATACGGGTAAGCATTATTTTGTCTCCATTCTGAGCCTTGTGTGCAGGTTCGGTTCGGTTTTAATGGTAAAACCGAAACCGTAACCGAAATGTTTGATTTTCGGTTTTTGAAAACCGTTCGAGTTTGGTTTTTTTCGGTTTTAGCAACGGATTGGTTCGGTTTTTAGAACTAAATTACGTAAGATTTAAATATAAAAATCGTAATTCTAGATTCAAGAATCTTTCTTAGATGTTTACATTTAAGTTTTTAAATTTAACCTTTTTAATTAATATCGTTCAAATAAACCTAACCTTCTAATCTATTTTTATGTTTCTCCAAAGTTTTTATTAAGACATTTTGTTAATCATTTAATATTTATGTTAAATTTTGTTATTTCTTTAGGCAATGGATAAATCATTTCAAAGATAAATAAACATATTAATGTTTTTATTATAAATACTTAACATTCAAGAATAATAGTAATAATTCTTAAATCATAGATAATAAACATTAAAAAATGATTTTTAAGATGATTTAGTTCGGTTTTGTCGGTTCGTTTTTTTCCGGTTTTTTGCGCGGTTCGGTTTTTTCAGCTCAGTTAAATCGTTTTTTTTTTCGGTTTCGTTTTTTTTGGGTTTTTTGCTCACCCCTGCTACATGATATGAATCTAGTCTATGTGAATGTTCTACTTGTTTACTTTCCATAAAGCATTTATCTTACTCTCTTCTATTTACCCTTCTTGCAGTGTTGCCAAATACCAAGAAGCAAACCCTGGAGTATATACCGTTGTCACATTCCCGTTCCTGTTTGCTGTGATGTTTGGTGATTGGGGGCATGGTATATGTATCCTGCTGGCATGTTTATTTTTAATATTCAGAGAGAAGAAATACTCGAGTCAGGTAATTAGGTCAAAACAAAACTATGTATCTATCATAGTTATTAAAGGCGTTAAGCGCACTCAAGGCGCATAGGCCTCGCCTGGGGACTAGGCGAAAGCGCAAAAAAAGCAAGGGCTGAGAAAAATTAAGCGCATAATGAAAAAAAGTTAAAAATATAATATGTCTTAGAAAAAGATACTATTCTTCAAATAAAATAAACAAAATCTACTATATAAAACTATATATCATCTATTTAGAACCAAAAGTTCTAAGAATATTAGTGTAGAAAAGTAGTTTTCCTTAGATAAAAGTAGAAATTTGGCTAGGATCTTGTCGGAATTTAGAGAATTTGGCCGGAAACTATTCGGAATCTAGGAATCTCGCCGGAATGTGCGCCTGAACCATCACCTGGAGAATTAAAGCGCAATTTCCTCGACTTAAAGCGCAACTGCCCCTCGCCTCGCCTGAAAAATGGTATCTATACTTTTAGACATACGTAAGACCCAAAGCTTGAAGTCCATGTCAGAAGAAAAAATCTATTCATTTACACTTGTGGTTCCAACAATATTCAGTTTAATTGATGTGATCATCTTTTTAGCAATCTGAGACTGATATCTTTTATGCATTTTCATGAATACAGAAGCTTGGAGACATGATGGAAATGGCTTTTGGCGGTCGCTATGTTATATTGCTGATGTCTCTCTTCTCCATCTACACGGGTTTTATATATAACGAGTTTTTCTCGGTTCCTTTTGAGTTATTTAGTCCCTCAGCATATGCCTGCCGTGATGCTGCATGCAGGTAGTTTATCAGACACCCACCCCACACATACCCGGGTTATGTCTCTGTTCCATCTCTTGATATCTTCCTGTTATTGTGCAGTGAGGCTACCACCATAGGCTTGATAAAGGTGCGTGATACATACCCGTTTGGTGTGGATCCCGCATGGCACGGGAGTCGAAGTGAATTGCCATTTCTCAACTCTTTAAAGATGAAAATGTCAATTCTTCTTGGGGTAGCGCAAATGAACCTTGGAATAATACTCAGCTTTTTTAACGCTCTATACTTTCGGAATCCCGTGAATGTCTGGTAAGCTTGATGAACTTCTCAATTTATTTCTGCTCACCTATATCAACTTTACTGATGCTATCTTCTAATTATGCAAATTCCAGGTTTCAGTTTATTCCACAGATGATCTTTTTAAATGGCCTGTTTGGTTATCTTTCGCTCCTAATTATTTTGAAGTGGGTCACTGGCTCACAAGCTGATTTATATCATGTAATGATATACATGTTCCTTAGTCCAACTGATGATCTTGGTGAAAACCAGCTTTTCCCAAACCAGAAGACAGTTCAGGTATGATTCTTCTAGCAACAGTAATATTCATTTTGGATAGAAAAACTATAGGGTAAATTACTTTTTGAGTCCCTGTGTTTTAGTGGTTTTAACCTCTGTTGTCAAGGCTCACCCAGGCGCTCGCCTAGGCTCACTTTTCAGGCTCATCCCAGCCTTTTCGCTTCGCTTCAAAAGCTCCACTTTCAGGCCCTCAGATGCATTTTCAGGCCAAATGCCAACGAAATTCCGGTCAAAAATCGTTTAAATATGTTTGAAACAATTATAAGAACCCTGAACAAGCCTGGAAACAACCTAAAAAAACTTAAACTAGCCCTAAAGAAGCCTAAAACATGTCTAAAATCCCTAAAAGTTGTATTTTTATACTAAACGACTCGTCTAAAAAAGCCCTCGCTTTTTAGTCGCCTTGCACTGAGGTCCAAGGCCACCTTGTGCGCCTTGAGTGCGCCTTTGACAACTATGGTTTTAACCACTTGAGTCCAAAATAAAAAAGTTTAACGCCCCGGGTACCCAAATTTCCTTTTATTCTTATCGGGGAATTTGGGTACTCGGGGCATTAAACTTTTTGATTTTAGACTCAAGTGGTTAAAACCACTAAAACACATAGACTCAAAAAGTATTACTCAAAACTGTATTATAAAAACATGACACGATTCATTTCGTTACCAGATTGTGCTACTACTGCTCTCTCTAATTGCTGTTCCATGGATGTTGCTACCCAAGCCTTTCATTTTAAAGGCGCAACATAACAGGGTATGTTATTTTGTCCACCATGCTACCGCACTCTTGTTTTGTTTTCTCTTGATCATATGTGTTTCATGGCTTTCTAGATACATCAAGGTCAGTCCTACACACCCCTTGAAGGGACAGAAGAATCTTTGCAGGTGGAGGCAGGTCATGATTTACATGATCATGAAGAATTTGAGTTCAGTGAAGTATTTGTTCATCAACTCATTCATACTATAGAGTTTGTACTTGGGGCAGTGTCGAATACAGCTTCATACCTTCGTTTATGGGCACTTAGGTATACAATTGACTTTGACTTAATACGACCACCAGTTGACTTTGACTCCAGTATTACTGTAAAATCTTGACTGATAGTGCGCTTGTGTTTCAGCTTGGCGCATTCGGAATTGTCAACTGTGTTCTATGAGAAGGTTCTGCTTCTTGCTTGGGGGTAAGTTACTTCTTACAAATAATTAACATATGATCATTTAATTACCACTATAAACCGTTAATATACGTCTATAAAACACATTTTCATAACTTTTGGAAACTTGTTTTGAATGTGCACAGGTACGATAATTTGGTTATTCGTATTGTGGGCATAATTGTGTTCGTATTTGCGACTGTTGGAGTATTGCTACTGATGGAAACCTTAAGTGCCTTTTTACATGCGTTAAGGCTCCACTGGGTGGAGTTCCAAAACAAGTTCTATGAAGGAGACGGGTACAAGTTTGCGCCCTTCTCGTTTGCATTACTGGGTGATGATGACGAATGACCAAATCGCCATCTTCAAACCTTCGCAATCACTGTCATGCTGGTTCTGCATATTTGCATGTGTGATTCTACTTTTTTGCCCATTCAGTTTGAACAGTATTTACGTTGGATAGCAATATTTGAGCATTGGTTCCACCAATAAGAAGCCTTCTAGTGAAAGCATGTGCCTTTTAGCTCATGTGAAGTGCTATAACAATTTGTATCCATGGCTTTTTGGTAATAATGATTTGTTTATTTATGTGAATCCATGTAGCCAATATTATAGGCATTGGTATAATTACAGGTTAGTTCTTCCTACAATCATAGAATAGAGAACTCAAGAGCGAGGAAAACATGAAACGTGTCGACCTGTTTAAGCTACGAAACCTATTAAGCTCAAAGCCAAACTTGTTTAACTCCGTGTCGTATTAACATGTCCGTGTCAGGAATCCCTCTCTTATCCACGTATGCCTCTTTTTTTATGTTGATATCCATGGAGCTACAAATCAACATCACATATGCTCTACGCCTACCAATGACCTTGTGGTCCAGTGGTGGAAAGTGCTTGAGTTCTCGGAAGAGGCTCAGGTTCTATCCCCACTCACTGCAAGTGAGGTGGTACGGTTTACCCACCTTGGTGGGGTTCCTGACCGGGGTCATGGGTTCGAGCCTGGCAGTCGGGATTAAGTTTCCATGAGGTGCGAGGAAGGGCTTGCACTGCACTCCCCCTCATTCGAACCCGGGTGGCTGTGCTTCCGATAAAAAAGGTTGAAGCGCAGTCGATAGTGGGTTTCCAATCGATCTACACCTTTAAAAAAAAAACATATGCTCTACGCCTAATATGTTAATGTTAATCCATATAAGAGTAATATGTTATTGCATATTTTTCAATCGACTTTTAGACGACAATCAAATGATACTTAAATGCCTTTTAGAATTATTTTAATACAAGACTAGAATGAAAACTTTAAATAATCAAATTTTAATACAAGACTAGAATAAAAACTTTTAAATAATCAAATCATATTTTTAACTAGACTCATAAATATTATGACTTGACGTATGGGTCACATTCCACTGTATTAGTCATATATTTTCCTTAATAGGTGGGGTTGCCATCACATGTTTCTGGTCCATGTTAATTGAACTGAAGTCTGAACCTTGCATGTAGCTTCCTTTTCTCATTTCTGACTTGTGTTGCTATCTTTTTTGGTTGACTTTTCAATTTCACGGATGGACCACTTCTAGCCAGAAATAAAACAAAAGTTATATACTTATATCAGGGGGTATGGTCAGTTTGACTTAGTTTTTATCTAAAACATAACTATAACCGCGATGTTGGTTAATGGATAACCATTAACCATAACGATCGGTTGTGGCGGTTATGGTTAATCGGTTTTGGTGGTTATAGCGGGTCGGTTGTGGGTGGTTAATCGTATATTTAGCCTAACTAAAAATAACTTAATTTTTTTTAAGCTGGAATAAATTGTTATTGCATATTTATTAAATAGTAATTAAAAAATACATATAATCTAAAATATTAATCCTGATTATTACCGAATATTCAGATAAAGTGATGTGATATATTCTATAAATTCCAATAAACATTCAACCAAAACCGTAAAACAATATGAAATAACCTATAAATACTAAAAAACATTAATAAAAAATATCAAATATTAAAAAAATGGTGAAAAATCCTAAATCCTACAAAGATTTAGTACATGTCGGTTCGGTTCGGTTATTATGGGTATGGAAACATTGGATAACCATAACCGACCCGCTACTTTCGGTTTTCAAAAAACCATCAACCGACCCACCGGTTTTTTATTTGGTTCGGTTTTTTGGTTCGGTTTGTCGTTAATTCGGTTTCGGTTCGGTTAATTCGGTTTTTTGCACACCCCTACAGTTATATCTTTTATAACCATCAAATAAATATTTATTTTATATCGTTTTCTTAATCTTCAACGGGATGGCGTAATTGTAAGCGTTTGAGTCCCTCTAACAAAATTATATTATGGTGACTAACTTGAACGTCAAAGTGTGTGCGAGTTTCAACCACATGACCTAACCCTTTTCATGTGTTTACAACATTTGCTCCAGTCCGTGAAGATGATGAACACCGCTACACCATTACAAAACGGCACCAATCCGGTGCTTGCGTCAGGCAATTTTGGTATCCACCACTATCTAAAATCACTACCCTAAGGGTGTTGTCATGACCCATACCACTATCCCCTTTATTATTTAAATTTTTTTTAAAGTGTCAAAATCTAAGAAAATAGAAAAGGTGGCTCGTGGTAATCGTGGTTCAATCCACGTCAACCACCATAAATCATTAAGGGGGTGGTGTAGCCTCCCATTCATATTTCTACTAACGAATCATGTTTCAACCATAACCCCATACCCTTCTTCCTAACAAGGAAAACCGATGTCTAATAACCTTTATTTTCAACTACCACATCCGAAGACCTCAGTCTTCTACTCTCTTATGATCAATTCACCATTGACTTTTAGGATTTGCCACTTGAATTATTGGTATCAAATTTATTACTTTTGAACTTATAAAATCACTTCAAAATTAATATGATTATGCTAGTCGAGGACCTGAGGCTATCCTATTTATTTTAGTATTTAAACTTATCTTTATTCAATCTTATAAAAAATATCCTAAGGACCGAATATTCAAAAGATAATTATATCATCGTCTCCATTTTATAATGTTCAGATATTATATAAACTAACGGCGCGAGTACATTGCAAACATCGAACGGATTAGTTCAAGCGTTATGTGATGTATACATCATATGAAACGTGTGTTTTGACGTATCCGATTTAACTCATTAGCATTGTGGTTGGATCAAAATGTAAAGTAATCAAATTGATATAGTACACACATAACGTATTTAAAAAGCATAAAACGTGTATAAAGGAAAAACTGACAATTGTACTCAGACATATTCACATCAAGGGTTGAAATTTTATCCTTAGCAGTTACAACACAGTCAAAATATAGAGTAACTCAAATTTATACCGTGGAATGAGAACGTATTATGTTTGACCCCATTCGATTCAGAACTAAATTTATCGGTGAAATATAGACCAACTGAAAACGTAATAAAATAAGTACGAAAACGTATTATATTTGGCATGGCTTGCTTATAAAAAGGTTTATGTGGAAACATAGGACCAACACACAAATCATTTTTAGGTAAAGGAACGAAAAGGCTAAACTCGGAACTTTAAAAACTCGGGGGGTTAAAATGATATTTTTACAAAGTTCTTAAACACAACGACAAATTAGTATTTTAAAAATAAAATTAGCGAAAGAAAATTTAGTTAACTATTTAGGGATTAGTGTGTGTGAGATAAAAATTGCAATTTTCAACTTAGTTTGAGTGAGATAAAAATTGCAATTTTTAAAAGTTGAGAAGATCGTAAAAAAAGTAATAGAGGTTAAAACTATAATTTTCAAAAGTTAAGAGGTTGTATGGTGAGTGGAAAAAGGATGGACCGTTTTTGTAAATGTCACAAACTTTTGAGTGGATTGTAAAATGGATTGATTATATAGAGGTTAAAATTATAATTTCAAAAGTTAAAAGGATACTATGATAGGTGAAATAAGGCAAGGGGCTAAAGTGAATTTTGAATAAACTTTAGGAGAAGCCGGTGGAAATTCCATCGACTTTCTCCTTTAAGACGTATAACAATAAGGAATAATGGATTTTAATAATCACAACTATTGTTCGTTGGCCGGCAACGGTCTCAACTTAAAAAATTCCCACTGGCGATCCCATCTTTTCACATATTAGCCTTCAACGGACTCTGACTAACAGAACCCTAACGCCCTTAGTCTCCGGTCGCCGGAAAAACGCTTTTGGCCAGAAAACTCAACCTTTTCGTCTCAAACCTTTTTGTAACTTATTACGCACCTTTAGGAACTTTTTCTAGTAAAAAACCTCAATTATTAAGGTCGCCGGAAAAACTCATTTTTCACCGGAAAACTTCTTTTTTGCCGGAAAGCTCAACTTTTTAGCCGGGAAACTCGAAGTTTTCGTCCCAAACCTGTTTGTAACCATAGATCAGACCTTTAGGAACCTTTTCCGACCAAAAACGTTTTTTCTGGCAACCGGAGACTAACGGCTTTAGGGTTCTATTAGTCAGGGTCCATCAGAGGCCTATATGTGAAAAAATGGGACCGCTAGTGGGAATTTTTAAAGTTGGGATCGTTGCCTGACCAACAGATAATAGATGAGATTATTAAAATCCATTATTCTATAAATAAACTAACATATGTTATCTCATAAATAAATGATAAAAATGTTTTTTTTTTTAATATGAATATAAAGATATTAACAGCAAGAACTAAGAAGTTTACATTGCCGAATAACATATATTGGAATGAGTGATCTCATATGTTTACAGTCTTGTTATAACTCGCCGGCTAAACATCATGTTATATAAAATAGAATCATTGGTCATTGGTGTGTTGTTGCTCCAACAAATTATTCTTTTCCTACTAATAAAATAGCTTTCGATTTGACATACATTTTGATAAAATATAAATTTGTTAATCATAAGGAGTTTCTAATACAACATTGACTTTACACATAAAACTACGGTATCTACATACACACTTATCTACTCAGTGCGACCTTATTATCCACAACACCTTTAATATGTAGGGTCGTCTCTAATGAAAAAATAGGCACTTAACTGATATAAGCTCAATAACTCATATATAAACTTCAATCGTCAGTTCGCTAACGGTGTTCGCACCCCTTCTTTTTTTTCTAATCGACAGTTATAGTTCGATTTATACTAGCCCTTCCGGAGTTCGTGAATCCAACGGTCCTCTCTTTTCTGTTGCCATCGCTCACCAATTTATTTAATAAGTTTAAAAGCGTAATCTAAAACAATGTTGGGTTAAAAGGTTTAGTTGAGCAAATGAATTTACTTGTTTAATGGACTAAACTAAATTAAAAGTTAATGAAAGAATTTAAAAACAAACTAGTTTCTCAAAATTAATTATAATTTTTTATCTAAATATTTATATAATAAATAAATAAAATCTAAAACTTTTTGGGCCTCCGGAATATTGAGCCCTACCATGCCCCCATGCCCCATGTTAATATGTATAAAGTATAAACCGTTTTTAAAGAATTTATTTTTTTAAAACAATATATCTGAACACAGGTGTAATTCATAAAAAAAACAAAAATTGAGTTTGTATACAAAATATAAAAATAAATTTAAACAGATAAACATTGGCTTCCCTCCTTAAAACAAGATATTATCTTCAAAATCACTGCAAATTGAATAAAAAAATTGAATGGCACATTGGTAATTAAGAAGCGTTGACAAACTGTGGAATATTATTTTTGCATATTCCCATTTGTTTTCAAACCTCAGCCTATATATACATCACAGAAGTTCTAGTTCAGCGTAGGTTAAGGTGTGAAGAGGCAGTGAGGTGCGTAGGATAAGATGGGTATGGGTGGCCTGTGGTTATGGTCAGTTGTTGTTGGGGTTTTGGTGTTGAAAACAGCTTTGTTTGTGGTTGTAGATGGTGGTTCAACAAGCAGTTTTGTAAGAAAGGTTGAGAAAA
The DNA here is from genome assembly GCA_947069175.1 of Scalesia atractyloides. NCBI lineage: Eukaryota > Viridiplantae > Streptophyta > Magnoliopsida > Asterales > Asteraceae > Scalesia > Scalesia atractyloides. The sequence continues at coordinate 57,415,994 of CAMTDV010000009.1, forward strand.
CCATTGATATGCCTATGGATAGTGATGTGTTTAGTACGCCGCCTGGCTATAATGCGCCTCAACAGGTATGTTTTTTTTTTTTTTTTTTTTCTCTGGGTTTTTGGATTTAGTTATGAAGGTATGCTTGTTTTTGAAGTTTATTGGATAAGTTATTTGTTTCTCAAGGTGTGCATTGGTATCTTTTTCTCAAGTGTTTAATGTAAGGAGCAGAGGTTGTTTGCCAAAAGAAAAGAAATTTAAAACCCTATTGCATTATTATGTTCACTTTAAAAAAAAATTTAAAAAAAATGACTGATTTTTTTTTTCTTTTTTTCAAATTTCAAATACAATGATTTAATGCCCATGTGATCTCAAAGCATGATGCAATCTAACCCATAATTGTGGATTCTTACTTTGGGTTAGAGGGTACTACCCTAAGATTCAAGCAATAAGATTTGGTCACTTTAAACTTACCTTTAAGTATCTTAATTAGTGGCGTTACTCCTTTTAAGTATCTTAAATTATTGTTATTGTTGTGTTGTTGTTATTATTATTTTAATTTAAAATAATTCACTTTGACCAAACAACGACTAGAATTTTAACTCCACAACCGGTGAGTGGTACCTGGAACCACAACCTTCACGCCCTACCGGATTGGGTGGCAACGGTGTTACCGAATGGGGTACCCGAGTGGTGCCCTTACAAGTTCGTGTTGATGCTTTTTTTTTTTTTTTTTTTGTAATTGGTTATTTTTACTATTGTAGGCTAAAAGTGAACAAGTTGGATCTTTTATTTCAATATCTCAAGCTTTAAGGGACCATATTGCAATATTCCTTGGTTTTCAGTAATTGGAGTATTGGATTGTTATGTGGAAATTCCTTAAAGTCTTGGTGGGCCCTTATAAGTTTGTCTAACACATTGGCGAATTTCTTTGTTATAAACTTAAGAAACTAATTTACCTTTTCTAATAATTGGGAAAAAAGAACAAGAGAATTTATTTCTTTTAACAAATTTGATTTGAACCCTATAACCAAAAGTAGTTATAAATGCTTCTTTTTACCCATTGACCCGGTAAACTTTTAAATCTATCAATACCGTGCTAGCCAATGAAACCACTTAAAACACAGTTTGTGCTAATTATGAACCGGTGGAACTTGGTTACCTGTATAATGAAGTTTTTTTTTTTGCTACTAAAAGGTCCATACAACACAAGGAGATCATGTGGGAAAGGCAATGATCGTGTCGTGGATAACCATGGATGAACCCGGTTCAAATACAGTTCGCTACTGGAGTGCAAACAGTAAAAGAAAGAGGAACGCCGAAGGCACCGTTACTAGATACCCATTCTTCAATTATACTTCCGGTTTCATCCACCATTGCAATCTCACTCATTTGAAGGTAATTCGTTCTTCTTTAATAATATCATACTTCAAAGAAATGACCCGGTTCAAATGACCCCTAGACTCATATGAACTCTTTGTATGATCGTTTGTATATGGCAGCATGACACGAAATACTACTATATGGTTGGAATCGGACATACTACACGGACATTCTGGTTCACTACTCCTCCTGAAGTTGGACCTGATGCTCCTTACACTTTCGGCCTTATTGGTATTGTGTTCTTACCAGCTTTTGACCTGCTTGCATATTCGACCCGCTTAAGTTTTTATAGTATAACCCATTTGACCCGTTTGTATATGAATAACGGGTCAAAAGTTCCTGTTGTTAAGCACTTGTGTGACTTTGCAGGGGATCTGGGCCAGAGTTATGATTCAAACATCACACTTTCACATTATGAAATGAACCCTGTGAAAGGGCAAACGGTGCTGTTTGTTGGAGACATTTCGTATGCAGATCAATATCCGAATAATGATAATAGGAGATGGGATTCATGGGGAAGGTTTGCAGAGAGAAGTACCGCGTATCAACCATGGATATGGACCGCCGGAAATCATGAACTTGATTACAGACCCGATCTTGTAAGCTTTCTCCTTACTCGGTTTATGCATTTGTCATGTGTTCATTGAAACAGTTCACATCAAGGTTCATGTTGAGACTTAGTTCATTTGACTAAAAAAGTCAAACTTTATAAAATGTTGACTTGTACAGTCTAAATTGTACATTTAGCATTATGATTGATTTTATTAGTAATCTTCCATTTATAAGGCTTATGCATTTTTCATATAACTTATGTTCATTTGACTAAATTAGTCAAACTTTATGGAATGTTGACTTTTACAGTCACTTCCAGTTCTGCGTTGTGATTGATTCTGCCAATATTTTTCCAATCATAAAGTTTATGCATTTTTGATATAATTATTTCAAAATCACACATCAAGATTCATGTTGAAACTGAATTCATTTGACTAAAGTAGTCAAACTTGTTGACCTGTACTATCTAAACTTTGAATTCTGCATTGTGATTGATCCTACTAATAATGTTCCGTTCATAACGTTTATGCATTTTTCATATAACTGTTCAAGATCACACATCAAGATTGAGTCCATTTGACTTCAAAAGTCAAAGTAGTTTGACCCGTAAATTCATTGCAGGGAGAGGATGAACCATTTAAGCCTTTTACTCACCGGTTTCCTGTCCCCTACAAGTCATCAGGGAGTAGCGCTCCCTTTTGGTACTCCATCAAGAGAGCTTCAGCTTACATCATTGTTTTGGCTTCGTATTCGGCCTATGGTATATAAATAAATAATTTTAAATATATATTCAAAGAAAATGAAAATATTGAAAATGCAGGTAATTTTTTGATAGGTAAATACACTCCTCAATACAAATGGCTGGAGCAGGAATTTCCGAAAGTCAACCGATCCGAGACTCCATGGTTGATTGTCCTGATGCACGCTCCGTGGTACAACAGCTACAACTATCACTATATGGAAGGTGAAAGCATGCGAGTAATGTATGAGGAGTGGTTTGTAAAGAACAAAGTTGATGTCGTGTTTGCTGGGCACGTCCATGCCTATGAACGCTCGGTAACTTCTCTCGCTTATTTATTGTTGGAAAATCAGGCCCTTGATCAAACACGAGATTGAACAACCTGTTGGACTCTTTTTATTATTTATTAATGAAAACCACACATATTACAATAACCCTAATCATCTATTTATACTAAACTCATTCTAGTCCTAACCCAACTCAAATTCTCTCTCTCTCTCTCTCTCTCTCTCTCTATATATATATATATATATATATATATATATATATATATAAACTCCTAGATGAACCAAATCAGACTCGATAAATAATTCACCAAGAATTATTTATAACCCATCTTGATCTATATCTCTTCAACTCAAGATTAGCGTCTTCATTTATTACTTTCTTAAATAATCAGAATTTGTAAAACACTCAAGCATCTGTTACAACTAATAAAGTTACCCTTTGTTATAAACCAACATTATATTGTTTTTCTTGATTGGTGCAGGAACGCGTATCAAACATTGTTTACACAATTGTCAACGGGATCTGCAAACCTGTAAAGGATCAATCGGCACCAGTGTACATTACCATCGGAGATGGTGGAAACCTTGAGGGATTAGCAACCAAGTAATATATATATACTGATCAAATGTTTTTAACTTCTTATAATATATATACACATATACAAATGCTTGTGTATCTAAGTTGAGATTGTTTTTTATGCATGGTGGTGTAGCATGACAGAGCCTCAACCGGAGTACTCGGCATTCAGAGAAGCTAGCTTCGGACACGCGACTTTTGACATCAAGAACCGAACCCATGCATTCTACGGGTGGCACAGGAACCAAGATGGAGCCGCTGTAACGGGGGATACGATGTGGTTTTACAACCGACACTTTAAGCCTGAAGATGAATCTAAAAGTGTTTAATTACGAAATATAACTTGTGTATTTTTGCAAGAACCATACTGCTTTCTTGTGTTTATTCTTTGCCATTTGAAATGGAGTATTGGGTTGCTTCAAATAAATAGTGATAACATGGTTTTGGTTGCAAGCAAACTATTACTACACCCTTTGGTCTTCATATACTCTCATAATTATGATATAGTTGATTTTCTTGCATGTAGGCATGTAAATGAACCAAATAAAGCTTGTTCGTGTTCGTTCATTTAACTTTAACCGAACACGAACATGAGCACAAACATAATCGAACACATTTTTGTGTTCGTTCATCAAGAAAATGGGCATTTTCACGTTCGTTTATGTTTGTCCGTTTAAAACCTTAACAAACAGTTCACGAACAGAAACAAACTCACTTAAACGAACATAATTTAACATAAATGACCAAACATAAACGGACAAAAAGTAGTTTTTTTGTATAAATTGTTGATTAATTACGATAAGTTTTATTAAAAAGCACATTTTTGTTACTGGAAAGCCCAAATATCAATTAGTTATATTTATATAACTAGTTAGTAAACTTCTTTTATGTTTATGTTTGTATAAATACAACTCCATATGTATTTGCTAAAATATAAACGGACATAAACGAACAAACATAACGAACATAAAATGAACATAAACGAACATTTACAAACATAAATTAACGAACAACACGTGTGTTCATGTTCGTTCATTTAATTAAACGAACAAATAAATTTGTTCATCTTCGTTCGTTTATTAAATAAACGAACTTCCTGCCGAACAAGTTCACGAACAGTCCATGAACGTTCGATTCGTTTATAGACATACTTGCATGATCCAATATATATATATATATATATATATATTCTAGCCTTTGTTTGACCTATACTATTTCTACTGATTCTGATTCTATTAACTTAAAATTGTTGTAACTTTATTAACCATGATTTTGTTTTGTAATGGGTTCAGTACTGTATAGCAAGACACGAATATGGAACCTTAACCAGTGCAGTGTTGGTCACCTCACCTCAATAAAAAATCGCAAGGGACGGGTCATAAATTCTAGTTTTTACATGATAGAAAATAGAACTTGAAATGGTCAATAATTCGAGTAACAACCAGAAACAAAGAAGATAACATCACGGTTCAAAAAAGAAACACAAGTTGGCGAACATCGTTAGTGTGATTGAACTAAATGGCGCTTGTGCTTTTGCTCTTGAGCTTGAGTTTGGGAAAATTCTTGAAAATAGTAGCAGCACCACAGATTAGCCCTGTTCAACAATACAATAATGTCTATACTAAACTGAAGCATATAAGAAATAAAGTTTACACATGAAATTAGCTTTATGCCACTTACTAGTATGTGCAGAATCATTAGGTCTGTTTTCAAAATTCTGTTTACTTCCATGAACCTCCTCCCTTGATACCAAATGCTCATCCTCACTGTGTGTGGTGGATTGTGTTAGAAAATATAATCCAAAATAAAGACACGCTCAATCGCGAAGGCTGCATTAATGTTTGCAATCTTAAAAATATGTTGTTCCCATTGATAAAAACGTGTGACGTACGTATCAAGTGGTTGTTAAACTTTTGTCCAATTTGATAGCTAAACACAAACATATTTACAAGACTTACTTGGAAGAATCCTGAGAGACCAGACAGCCCAATAATTTCATCTTCTGACCAAAGATCAATACAAAAACAATAATCAGTCATAAAACACAATTTAGCATATACATTGGATTGTGAATAAAGGTAGATAGGGTGAGAAAGAGATTACAGAAGATCTCGGAAGCTCTTGTTTGTACACAGGAGAAGATCTCGGAAGCTCTTGTTCGTCCACAGCACAAGATCTGGGAAGATCTTGTTCGTCCACAGCGTAAGACTCGGTAGCTCTTGTTTGTCCACAGCGGAAGATCTCGGTAGCTCTTGTTTGTACACAGCTGAAGATCTCGGAAGCTCTTGTTCGTACCCAGCGGAAAGCTCTTGTTTGTCCACAGCGGAAGATCTTGGAAGCTCTTGTTTGCACAAAAGCGGAAGATCTCAGAAGCTCTTGTTCGTACCCAGCCTGACAGAGTGACGGGGGTTGTACTATGCAAGAATGTTCTTTTGATCATCATGCATTGCAAGCTCCATTCTTTAGGAAGTGAGTCGAAGAGTTTCTTCATGAGCATTTGGCGACAGGATTTCCCACTTTCTTCATCTTGGTTAGCACATTTAGAAAACGGCTGATATGATCAGATAGACTTTCTCCTTGGATACTTCCAAACATATCATACTCCTTTTGCACCATATCTCTTTTGTTATCCATCAATTCTTGATTTCCCTCGTAGTGCTCAATGAGTGCCAACCAAAGTTCATGAGCTGAAGTGTATTCTTCGAACAGGTTGTTGTCTTCCTTGTTCAATGCCATAGTCAGAGCGGCATGAGCACGGCGGTCTCGTTGAATCAAAGCTCTATCTTCATCCTGAAGGTGGTAGGATTCTTCGTTTACTACCCGGACATCATCTTCTATGATTACTGGAATATGTGGTCCAACGGTGACAGACGTCCATTGAGTGTAATCATTGTACTCAAAGAACGCCCTGATGCGAGTTTTCCAACTGCTGAAGTCCTTGGATCCTTTCAACTTAGGTGGCCTAGTTGCAGTTCCAGTTTCAAGTTCGGCTTGAGCGACAGTGGTCAATTGACTTAAAGACATTTTGGATTTAAGAACTTTGATCAGATTGTTAATTACGCCAGTAACAATGGTAGATACTAAGTACGCTGACCCTGATGCTAATTACGCTGACTCTGAATTAAGTTCGTGGACAAGTTATGCTCCTGCGTAAATGCTAAATCCGCTGACAAACACCACACAAACAAGAGTTCTGTTAAGTTCGCCGATCACCGTAATAAGGTCGCCGAGGATCCTTATTACTTACTTCGAAGTCGCCTTCGATTAAATTCGCTGATACTGTTTCGCAGAAGATCAAAAATACGCTGGTGAGACTCTGGCGTATTTGTTAATTATGCGACCTTCAAAGACAACTACGCTGTCTTCAAAGATATCTACGCTAATTTTTAAAATATCTACGCTATCTTCAAGCTTAAATACGCCCAGCATGGTTTTAACACGAACAAAAACCCTCTAATCACCCAAAAACGACTCAAAATCCATGATTCTTTGTACCAAAATGACCCAAATGTTTATCTAAACACTGATTAACAACAACCCAACAATTAATCACACCAAATCAACTCATTTTCAGCTCAAAAATTTGAAAAACCTTGAAACTTTGAGAACTTTTGAAAAATATTCAAAACTTGAAAAATCTTCAAAACTTGAAAAATCTCAACAAAAATCAAACAATCAAGAGCACAAAGGCTCTGATACCAAATTGTGAGTCCCAAATCGACTACGGATCACAGTGGTTTGATTGTTCACATACAAACACCTATTGATTAGGGGTTTGAATGTTTAAAGTTAAGAAAACTCAAAGAAGAAGATGAAGATTCTTGTTTTGGATGAGGATACAAGTGTTGTATATTGAATCCCAAATGATAACAACGATTTAAGAGCCTAGATACATGGATTAAGCACAAGAATACTCACAAGAATCACAACACAAGAAATCACCAAAATCACTAGTCCAAGAACCTTGGAGCTAGGGTTTTCATTAAGAACATATATATAGTCTCTGGCCATCCAGCGTAATTATTAATTACGCTGGAACATTAAATACGCCGGCCAATACAAAAGTTCTAACTATTACATATTCAGTCCCTGAACTGTCTAAAACAAAGTAAACTCACACAGAACTATCCAAAACCTAGATTAGTAAAGTATCAACGATCTCAAAAGTTCCAACATAATCTCAGTACCGCTTTTCACCCTCAAACCGACGGTCAGACTGAGCGCACGATCCGCACCCTCAAAGACATGCTTCGTGCGTGCATCATAGATTTCGGTGGTAACTGGGATACACATTTACCTTTAATCGAATTCTCGTACAATAATAGTTATCATACCAGCATTCAAATGGCTCCTTTTGAGGCACCGTATGGAAGAAAATGTTGATCGCCTATTGCATGGCACGAGACCAGAGAAGCAAAATCACCGGTCCCGAGCTAATTCAAGAAACGACGGACAAGATCCTCCAAATCAGAGACAATCTCTTGAAAGCTCGGAGTCGTCAAAAGAGTTACGCGATAAACGCCGCAAGCCCCTGCAGTTCGAAGTGGGAGATCACGTTCTCCTAAAGATTGCACCTTGGAAGGGAGTGGTCCGCTTCGGCAAGAAAGGAAAGCTAGCGCCACGATACGTTGGACCCTTTAAGATTCCGGAAAGAATTAGAAAAGTGGCCTACCGACTCGAATTACCGGAGGAACTCAACAACGTACATCCGACTTTCCACGTTTCAAACCTCAAAAAGTGCCTTGCCGAAGAAAATCTCCATGTACCTCTCGAAGATCTACAAATCAACGAGACTCTCCATTTCGTGGAAAAGCCTGTGGAAATCATGGACCGAGAGACCAAGGAACTCCGACGCTCTCGCATCCCTATCGTGAAGGTCCGATGGGAAGGCAAACGCGCGCCGAGTTCACTTGGGAATTGGAAAGTGATATGAAGGCCAAGTATCCACATCTCTTTGTTACGGCCACTGCTTAATTTCGGGACGATATTCCCTAAAGTCAGGGGAGACTGTAACAACTCTAAATTTCGTCGTTACTTCGTTTTCAGTTCATTATCGTTGTATTTCATTTGTATTCCGAGATTCGTTTATAAGAAAAGTTTATGTTAATTTAATTTTGGTGTTATATGTTAAATCGCATCTAATCGCTTAATAAATCGCATCGCTAATCTCATCCATCGCAAATCGCAATTATTTATGTGGTTTTATATTATTTATGTGTTATGTGTGTTTGTGGTTACTATTACGCTCGCTATCAGCATCACTCTCGCACTCTCGAATCGCTGAAACGCACTATTATATTAATTATAATGTCTATATAACTACTTAATACGAACCGAATAACCAAACGAACACTTAACGCGAAATAAACGAAGAAAACCCAACTTTTGGGTCAAGTTCGCTCAAACTTGGTGTTACCAAGTTCGGCCGAACTTGACTGGCCCAATCAAACTCCTCAATAACCTCAAGTTCGCTCGAACTTAACCTCAGAGAGGTCAAGTTTGGTCGAACTTGGCTCCTTTCCCTCAGATCCTCACAAGTTCGCGCGAACTGCATGAAACATGCAGTTCGGCCGAACTTGACTCCACCAGCTCACCTTTTTGCCTTCACCTATAAATACCCAGCTCATTCCTCTCATTTGAACTTGCTGTAAGTTCGCCCAGAGCTCTCAAAACCCGAAAATTTCATGTTCTAAGTAAGAATCAACTCGATTTCAACTACAATGATGTTCAACAACGTTTTACAAAGGTTTACAACGATTGTTGGCACAAGGCTTTGCCTTCGTTTTCATCAAATCTTCTCTGTTTACAAAAATCTTCATCTTTTTACATAAAACTTTTTGTTTTTCACTTAGATCTATGCTTAGATCTGAGCAAAACCTTTTGAACATTGATTTTTACACAAAATACGGACTTTTGATGATGTTTCGTTCATTTTCTGATATGAAACGAAGCATTTATCATTCAAGATCCCAGATCTGGAAGCACAAGGACGTTTATGTTGGTTTACACAAGCCGGGCTAACCCGAACGAACCCCGAGTTCGCTCGGATTAGCCCACGCTTTTGTAAAACGGCTAAAACAGCTCTAAAAGACCTCTCCGACCTAAGTTTGCTCATTAGCACAGGGTTGGAGGGATGAACACTCGATTTACTCAGCAAACGACGTGAAAACGCAAGATTTTGGACCCGAAAACATCAGTTCGCTCAAGAATCACCAACTCCCTGGTCAAGTTCGACCGAACTTGCACCCAAATGGGTCAAGTTCGACCGAACTTGGGTCAATTCTCACCAAATTCCTTACAAGTTCGACCGAACTTGTCTAGTTTCTTAGGAAACTACACAAGTTCGCCCGAACTTGTCTCTTCTGTAAGATTTCCTTACAAGTTTGCCCGAATTTAACTCTAATCTTACCAAATTCTTACAAGTTCGCCTGAACTTCGCCTACTTGCTCCAACTCAAACTTCACTGTTTCGGATTTTTGGAAGACTGATGCACTTTTGTTCTTTACAGGCTAATCCGGCGCACTCCGCAACCCTCCGCAGAATCTTAAGTCTTACCAAAACGCACCCACAGTGAGTATACTTGACCCATTTTCGCTTTAATGCACTTTTTGGGTGTTACATACGTTCCTATATCAAAATCACTTCACAAATCAAAACTGTTTATCACACGCGAATAATCTGATTATATATGCTCGATACGTGATATAGAAACATGTGACTAGGACTTATTTTCGTTAACTTGCCTCCTTAGCTAGTATGGTACTATAGTTTGGCTAACACCCGACAGGGTCTAGTTAGGATGGTCGCGCAAGCCTTTTCACGGTAGTTAGCATGAGAAGTAAGCCTATGTTATGTTAAGTGTTTTGATGTATCATGATATGTGATTAGATTGTTTCGCAAACTCTTTCTCGACTATGCTAGTATTATTCAAACTCGTATGCTCACCTTTACTTAATTGTATTGACTTGTATTTTAACGTATGTAAAAGGTTGAGGATTTAGCTTGGATTGCTTTGTAGTAGTTTTATTTAGTATTTTGCTTACCTTGTTTAGAACGGTTGTAATAAAAATCTAGGGGATATCGAACCATGTTGTTTTTATGAGAAAATCAAAATTTCTGTAATGGTTGTTTGAAATGTTATGTTTAATAGTATGGGATGTTAAACGTTAAGTAATGTTGTTAGATAATTGTTAACGGAATTTCTCGTGAGACAATCTGGTCACCTAGTGCCACTAACCCTGATGTTTCCGCCATCGGCTGGGGTGTGACAGATTGGTATCAGAGCGAATTCCTAGGATAATAGGTAGAATGCCATGTTTGACCTAGTAGCATGTTTAAGTACCCGGTTGACCAATCTTTGAAATAAATGCTAATCTACTTGCCATAAATGCTTGAATATGCCTTTCCTAAGGTTAATACAATATACACGATTATGAAACGCTCATATCCCACAAACGAGGATCAAGTCGAGATTAGGTGTGATAACCAAGAACTCTCGATAAGATCGCTCATCCCGCGTATTACTCATCACTGAGATATATTCGTTGAGTTAGGAGTGATATCCAAACCTCGAAGAAAGTCTCCATTTCTATCTAGTGGAACTCCCGATGTGATCGGCGAGTGCAACCACAATTTGGAACTAGTCGTTGGTCAGGGGTGAAACCCGTACCTTAATGATGAATTCCGTTCTTCGATTTTCAATCTCACCAAAGTCTCGGTTATGCCGATGGTTTGGAACACGCATTAACTGGAAGGGTAAACGTCGTTAGCCGCTTGCGGTGAGAACGTTTCTATTAGGCCAAAGCGTGGGTCCAAATGCAAAGGGTAATCGAATCACTTTGGATAGTCAACGTCTCAAAACCCCGGACACTCCCAATTGATTTAACCTATATCGTCGATTTACGCATCACCGAGTTTATTATTATTTATGTGTTTAAAATTTTGAGAATTTTCACTTTATTTATTTATTTCTCGCATTATCGATTTCTCGCTTTACACTCCCTAAACGCATGCACTACTCGCACAGCTCTCGTAATCTAAAACGCTAATTAATACACCAACCAAACTAAGACGCTTAACTCCCTTACGCCTATGAGGACATGTGCGCCTCATAAGCGGTATTATCTCCTTAAATATATCGCTTATATCTCGCTATTATATCGCACCTTGAACGCGCTACGCTTTACTTATAAGAAGATGAATATGTGCAAAGTGTATGCTTATGTGCTTACGTGCTTATGTATTTACGTGCCTACGTGCTTATGTGATTTTGTGCCTTGAATGAATGATAATAATAATAAATATTTAAATATAACTCTATTATAATCGAATCTCATCTAATCAAATCCTTCGTGTAGATGTCTTCAATGGGATCGCACACCCGAAGGAATCTCCAGCGCAGCAACGCCGACAAGCGTATCGCTACAATGGTAGCACAAGGAGATAGCTAAAGTCATTCCGCAAATCGTCTCGGAAATTCATGCTGTGAGCAGTAACTCATCAGTCGACTCAAAAACTGAGAATCCCAAGCCACGATTCAGCTTCAAGAACTTCAAGGCTTGTGCACTCTCGCCTTCACGGGCAATGACGGACCGACTTCTATGTTTCACTGGTTCGATGCTATCGAGGTCACTTTTAGGCAAAGTGGATGCCCCGATGACCTCCGCACCGTGAACGCTACCGGAGTCTTCCAGTCGCGTGCTCTCGACTGGTGGACAGCTGAAAGAAACAAGCGTGGAAATGACGAAGCCTACAATCTATCTTGGGAGGAACTCAAGGAAGTAATGATGAAGGAGTTCTGTCCTCCGCATGAAATGCAAAAGCTCGAGAATGAGTTTTGGGGCATCAAACAACATGGTCCCGACAATGCTGGTTTTACTGCTCGGTTTAAGATTTTGAGCATCATCTGTCCCAGCCAGGTTGATACGACGGAGAAAACTATCAACAGTACATCCGTGGGTTACCCGAGTGTGTTGGAAGTTTCATGAAAGTTGTCTCGTACTACAACCATCGAGGAAACCTACATGCTCGCCGCTGAGATCAACGATCGAGTTCAGGATGGTTATTTCAAGAACTCTGCTAAAGTCGCCAATCAAGTCGTCGTCGAACCAACCGCTGTTACCGAACCATCCAATGATCCAAAGGTAAAGCGTCAGGGACGAAGAGAGGAAACCCAAGCAAGAACTATGCCCTCGATCCAGACTCCCGCTTCAGTCAGCCGCTCCGAACGCACCCCCAGCTAAGCGTGCGTATACCGGACCTCACCCTCTGTGCCCTAAGTGCACTTATCATCATGCCGTTGGCGGCAACTGCCGTTTTTGCACAAACTGCAATATCTATGGCCATTTTACTGTGAGTTGCCTGATCAGGTCCTCGTCAGCTAGCTCCTCAGGCTCCAGCAGCTCCAGCTTTACCCGCTCCTCCTCAAGCCAATCAGCAGCAAGCTCCAAAGGCAAGTGTGTGCTATGTGTCTGGTGATCCGAATCATTTCGCCAATGTCTGTCCGAATCATCCTATCAAGCAAGAGCAACCAGCACCGCAGCCTCCGCAGCAGCCTCAGCCGCCGCAGCAACCATAAGCTGCGCGTGGCAGAGCCTTCAATCTCTACCACCGCCAGGTCCAGAATGACAACAATGTTGTCAATGGTACGTTCCTTGTCAATGGTATTTATGCTTCATGTTTATTTGATACTGGTACCGATAACTATTTTGTATCGTTAGAATTCGAAAAGGTTTTAAAATGTAAGCGCGCTAAACTCCCAAAGACTTTCGATGTGGAAGTCGCCATCGGAAGAACCGTTACCATCAATTCCGTCTTACGTGGTTGTTCCCTCGATCTCAACAGCCACATCTTCTCGATCAATCTCATACCTATGCCGTTAGGTAGCTTCGATATCATAGTAGGCATGGATTTTCTTCGCGAGAATCATGCTGAAGTTGTTTGTTTTGATAAAATGATCCGATTCCCTCTCTCTAACGGTGATCAACTTCATGTCTACGGTGAAACTCCCTCAAAGAAGTTGATGCTTTTGTCATGTACTCGAGCACACAAATGCTTGCAAAAGTGATGTGTTGCTTTCCTTGCCCATATCGTGAACCCGGAGAAAGAAAAGAAGACTTATAAAGATGTTCCCGTTGTTTGTGAATTTCTAAAGTCTTTCTCGACGCATTTACCCGGTTTACCCCTTACTCGAGGTGTTGAATTCCGTATCGATTTGATTCCAGGTGCTACTCCAGTTGCTAAAGCTCCCTATCGTCTCGCACCATCCGAAATGCGTGAGCTATCAAGTTAACTTCAGGAGCTTCTTGATAAAGGTTTTATACGCCCGAGCACTTCGCCTGGGGTGCACCTGTCCTTTTTGTGAAAAAGAAGGATGGATCGTTCCGTATGTGCATCGATTATCTGAACTTAACAAACTACGATAAAGAACCGGTATCCTCTACCTCGAATCGACGACTTATTTGATCAGCTTCAAGGTGCTATTTGTTTTTCTAAGATCGATTTACGTTCCGGTTATCATCAGTTACGCGTGTTGGATGAAGATATTCTGAAAACTGCCTTTCGTACTCGCTATGGCCATTTCGAATTCATGGTCATGCCTTTTGGTCTTACCAATGCACCCGCGATTTTCATGGACTTGATGAACCGTGTGTGTAAAGCTTTCTTAGATCGCTTCGTCATTGTTTTCATCGATGATATCTTGATTTACTCAAAGTCGAGAGACGAAGACGCGCGCCATCTTCGTTTAGTCCTCGAACTTCTTCAAGGTAACCGCCTTTATGCTAAGTTCTCTAAATGTGAATTCTGTCTCGAAGAAGTCCAATTTCTCGGCCACATCGTTAATAGTCAAGGAATTCACGTCGACCCTGCAAAGATTGAAGCCGTCAAGAGTTGGATTACACCGAAAAATGCTTCCGAAATCCGTTCATTCCTTGGATTGGCGGGTTACTACCGTCGATTCATCGCCGACTTCTCGAAAATCACCGTACCGCTTACCGCTTTAACTCATAAGGATAAACCTTTTGTTTGGGATTCCAAGCAAGAGGAAGCTTTCAAACTTTCAAGCATATGCTATGCAACGCTCCTGTACTCGCTTTACCCGACGGAAATGACGATTTCGTTGTTTACTGCGATGCCTCAAACCTTGGTCATGGTTGTGTTCTCATGCAACGAGACAAGGTTATCACGTATGCGTCTCGACAACTCAAGATCCACGAGAAGAACTACACAACCCACGATCTCGAACTCGGTGCAGTTGTTATTGCATTAAAGAAATGGTGACACTACCTTTACGGTACTAAGTGTACGGTCTTAACCGACCATAAGAGCTTACAACATATCTTTAATAAAAAAGAACTAAACATGCGACAACGTCGATGGGTTGAACTTCTCAACGATTACGATTGCGAGATACGCTACCATCCCGGAAAGTAAACGTCGTCGCCGATGCTCTAAGTCGACGAAGCTATGTATATAGCGTTCGTGACTCTCAAGCTTTGAATGATCTCAAAATCATGATTCGCTCCGCCCAATTCGCCTGTTTTAACGAGAATACTTTGGAGGAAGAAATGAAATGTGGTCCCGAAACTCAGCTCGTATCTAAGCCTAATGGTATTTATTACTTCTCGATCGCATTTGGATTCCTACCCGTGACAATCTTCATGAATTGCTAATGACCGAAGCTCATAAATCTCGATATTCCATTCACCCCGGTGCTGACAAGATGTACCAGGACCTTCGTCCTAAGTACTGGTGGCCGGGCATGAAAAAGGATATCGCCGTGTACATCTCAAAGTGCTTAACTTGTTCGAAATTAAAGCGAACATCAAAGGCCCTCTGGTTTACTCGAACAACCCGAAATCCCGATGTGGAAGTGGGAGAGTATAGCCATGGACTTTATTACCAAACTTCCCCGCACTTCATCCGGACACGATAGCATTTGGGTTATTGTTGATCGTCTTACTAAATATGCGCACTTTATTGCTATACGAGAAGACTTTAAGGTCGAACGGTTAGCCCGAATCTATACCGACGAAGTTATATGTCGACATGGGACGCCTCGTGACATCATCTCTGACCGAGACGGTCGCTTTACCTTGCGTCTCTGGGAGACTTTTCAATCTGCTCTCGGTACTACTCTTAATCTGTGAGTCCCAAATCGACTACGAATCACAGTGGTTTGATTGTTCACATACAAACACCTATTGATTAGGGGTTTGAATGTTTAAAGTTAAGAAAACTCAAAGAAGAAGATGAAGATTCTTGTTTTAGATGAGGATACAAGTGTTGTATATTGAATCACAAATGATAAAAACGATTTAAGAGCCTGGATACATGGATTAAGCACAAGAATACTCACAAGAATCACAACACAAGAAATCACCAAAATCACTAGTCCAAGAACCTTGGAGCTAGGGTTTTCATTAAGAACATATATATAGTCTCTGGCCATCCAGCTTAATTATTAATTACGCTTGAACATTAAATACGCCGGCCAGTACAAAAGTTCTAACTATTACATATTCAGTCCCTGAACTGTCTAAAACAAAGTAAACTCACACAGAACTATCCAAAACCTAATTAGTCAAGTATCAACGATCTTAAAAGTTCCAACAATATCCCCTAGATCGTTGCGTACTTGACTGTTCTTCAGTTGCCAGCTTCAGGTTCTGGATTTGTTGCAGCTTGTTTCGAGGACTGTTTTGGGGTGCTTCGGTCGTTGGTGGTTGATTAAGAATAGCTTCACTTGATTGTGGTTGGTCCTCCATAGTGACTTCATATGTGGATGAAATCGGAGGCGGTGGGACAATGACTTGAGGATCAGATTGCGGTGGAGAGCCTTGAGGGAGAGATGATGACGTTTGTGTCTCTGTAGCTTTCTCAGTGTTTTTTCTTGACTTGATTTTTTAATTCGGCTGAGAATTTCTATCATTTCGATCTTTCTTTCTCTAGCACGCTCAACTGCACGCTGAAATAACATACCTTCCTCTAAGAACTCATTACCTGCACCAACGTGGATTTTATGTCCGTAAAGAATGTTCAGATCGGGCAAATCAAAACATAAACACGTCCATAGGATCCAGAATTCTGATGTCTTCGTTTGTGTTGGATCGAATGACCGCTTCACCAGTTTTTCCATCATAAAACCATTTCTTAAAGTTGGTGAGCGTGACAGGTTGTTCTAGAGGAATTCTAACCCTTGTAACGATCTTTGCTGGATCAATAACCCACGGACTCTCCCTTTTCCAGTGATTGGATCAATAGTCGTTTTTGATACTCTTCTTGGTGGTCGCTGTGGTTTGAAGACGGTGAATCGACGCACGCATTCTCTCAGAATAAGCCTTTCAAAGTCTCCACCAATGCTGCTATTGGTGGGATTGATCATATCGTGCTTGCTGAGCTCTCTTATGTCCCAAGTGGGTAAGCTCTGCATAGAATTTCCACTGTGAAAATACTGGATTACCCATCCTCTACGCTTTACTATGACCACCCAGTCAGATTATCGTACTTCCAGCTAGTGATTCGATCTGTTGCCTCAGTTTTCTCCACCGTGATTATTTGATAAAAATCAGGCAACTTCTCTCTTTCTTTTCTGAACCATTCAGGGTGTTGAGGTGTAAATAGATCACCATCATCTGCTTCATACAAAACTTCATCCTCCAAACCCCATTCCAAGAATCTTTCGGGCATATCAAGTTTATCCATTTCTTCTTCATCGCTTTCACCATCCAAACTTGCATCCACGGCAGAGTCTAATCGTTTCTTTTTCTTTTCGCAAGTTCAGTCTTGCGTTTCTCCTCTCGTTCTCTGAAACTCTCGAATCAAAAGTATCTTCGCTTAAATTTCTAGGCTCTTGATTAGCACTTCTGTATAGATCTTGCACTAGCTCATGCAGCTTTTCTAATCCTTCTTGTTGAAATCTGATAAAATCAGTCTGCTTTGATACATACAAGCTCAATTCTTTGTTCTTCTTTCTTTGCTCTTTTAACTTTTCACGGAGCAAGTTTGTGTCATTTACTTGGTTCTTTAGCAGGCAAAATTCTTTTGCAGGATACTTTCCGATGTCTTTCGAGAGACGATCGTAAGGATCCTGAAAAGGACGTGGCCTAGTTGGTGCTCGTGGTGGTGTAGCAGAGGTCTACTGACTTGGTTTTGATGGTGCATCTTTGGAGGATCCTTCCTCAGTTCCTTGTTTCTTTGGAGCAGGGGACTTGCTGGGGCCGGTTTCCGTTGGATCACTGAGTAAACTTTCAACGAACCGATCCAGTTTCTCTTGTTCTTCTGTTATTACCACAAGAGTTTCTGATTCAGTCATTTCTCTTCTCTTCAAACGACGTTCACGCTTCTCGGCTTCCCTTACAGCATGGACAGCTTGCATTTGTTCAATGGCCTCAGGTGTTAAACCAGCTCGAATGCTATCACCCATTACTCGCTCAGCACCAGTTGTGTCTTTCTTGTTTTTCTTTTTGCGAGGTTCCTCTTTAGCTATCTCCTTACCTTTGTCTTTACGTTTTTTGCACCAAATGAGTTTCATCTTCAATTTCTGTTTTTTCACCAGCCACCTGTTTGGCCTGTCGTTCTCTGGCTTGCCTAACTTCCTCTCTGTACTTGTTGTATGCTGCCTGAACTATAGGAAGTCTTTCTGCTCTGTACATGTAGTTGTGAAGCATAACCCACTGCTCCGTTCTCAACTCTGTTATCTGTCTTCCTTTAGCTCGTTGAAAATGGTACAAGTATCCATCGTGTGGCAAATCTTTGTGATTGTCGTTTATGAGAAGCTGCACAAACCTAGGATACATTACCAACACCCTTGTTTATATTGTCAACCATACAATAGAAAATTAACCATGAAATGTTAAATGGTTGATTTGTGCACAGATTAAGCAGGAAGTGACCATTCCAAATTTAAACCTCGTAACCACCTTTTCGATGTGCCAAACTAATTGCAAACACATGAAGAATGTATCTCCAATCCCTTGTTAGCCCGCTCCTCTTTATCTCGTTTTTAATTCGGAAATCTCCTTGATAATTCATCCCTCGAAAACCTTCAAGAATTGCTTCTTTACCCAGCCTCATCGGATCTTATGAGTTGTCTCCTAGACTTAATACTTTACGAATTCTCTCTTCAGTGACTACAACCTCCTCGTTACGAACCGTTGCAGTAATTCGCTTGACTCGATCCACTGTTTTAGTCTTTGCTGTTTTCCAGAATTCTTCAATATGGACCTGGTAGATCTCAGGATCCGCTTGAACCGCATAGATTATTCTGCTTCTAGAGAGCCAATCCATCACATCCTCAAAGTCTTTTATTGGATCATTCAGCATTACGGGTTGATTATTCTTCATTGTTGAATCCCAAAACATTTCCTTCACCATTTCTGTTACGCATGAAAACGTGCCAAGTAAGATTGGAGATATATTTTAGAATTTAGAGTGTTAGAGTATTTACAAAAATATTATTAGTAAGAAAAAGGCAAAATAAAATAAAATTATAAACATAAGTACGCTGATATAACTTCGCTGTGATTTGAACTATTTACGCTGAAAATCAGTTCTGATTTAGTCAATTACGCTGAGATGATTCAGCGTAGTTAAGTCAGCGTAGAGGTTTATCCAGGTTGAGATACCGGCGTAGTTATCAATTACGCCGGTTGCTCGAACTCGCGTTCAAGACTTAACTTCGCTACCCAGCGATTTTCCCAAATGCACTATCTTCCACAATAAAAAACGCTGTATTCAAAAAAATCTACGCTGTATTCAAAATATCTACGCTATATTCAAACATTCCTCAAAAACCCTTAAAACCCAACAACCAAATACATTCAAATCGCACACCGATTCTTTGTTTAGAAAAAAGGAGACTTCTAGAAAGTGTTGACACCATTTAGAAACAAATCAATCACATATTCATACCGAATGTTGTCGAATCATTGAGAGATGATAATCGGTTTTGTTTATTCAGTGATGGTATTTGTTACTTAGTTTTTGAAAAGAAGAGGAATACTAAAACTGAAAAAGAAAAGGTTTATATACAAAATATCTGCCAGCGTAATTATTAATTACGCTGGTAAGATAAACACGCCGGTTTGAAGATTCTTCTAGATTAAGAAACTTAAAAACAAATACGCTCGAAAATCTTAAACTTTCTCGAAATTTGTGCCCCTTTTAGGAAAGATAAGGTTAAACTGTGAAAATTTTGCCATTTTGGACCCCGAAATCAATGGGAAGCTTTGTTTGACACTTCGTGACATTCCTACAAAAGATCATACTGTTAATACTTTGTTAGTCAGATATTTTAGGATTTTGAACGATCGAGGCACAAGAAAAACTGTCAGTATGTTTGTCCACTTAAATCCATGCATCCTTCTTTCAACATGCTTTCGGTTTGCGTTTTATCATGTATTGACAAGAATTGCAATGGCCCCCACTCCAGCTAGAAGAGCATAACACTGTGTCCGTGAGTCCCACATCAGGACATACCCCCGCGATCAAGGTATGCACAAAATTCATCATAACGGGTGAGTCTGTCGAGTTCATTCGATTGAGAGATACAAGATCAGCGCAATGGTGAATAGGTATGCACTTTTGTGCAGTCAAAGAGACCAATTGCAGTCCTGAGCAGGGTTAGGCAGATACCTTGTTGTGGTATGATTGCATTTGATTTGCTCTTTTGATTTGAACTTTTTCATTTCAAAGGTTTTGGCCTCTTGGACTCTTTTAGATAGGATATCATAATCGTGTCTAGGTCTGCATGTTTCTTGATGCAACAGAAGAGCGACTATGATATCCCCGAATGATAAACTCCATAAAGACCCGAAATTTCAGACTTTGGCAATCTGTCAACGCAAGATTTAAGACCATTAAGTCATATGCCGCACGTGTTACCCGCAGGAAGCACAGTATTGTGGGTATCCAGAATTCTTGTGTGATCGTTTTCTTTTGACGTCTAATCACAGTTTACTCGAGAGTGTTGCTGAATCTATTGACACGTCGTTGCTTGGTACCCCGATCTTCTTTGCATATTATCTTGATTTTGCTTTTTCTGTTTCAAAGAACAACAAAAGTGTTAGCAGTTTTCTATCATTTCTCAAGACAGGTGACAAACGGAGATCAGAGGCATATAGTTTTCTGGGTATTCTTCCCCCATTAATATTTTATTTTCGAGTGTCCATTCTTTGAAAAGGAAATTTTAAAGAGCATAAAATCGAATTGCTGGGCACAATTTTACGATTTTTTTAGTAGAGTATATACAATTCGTCAATGTTTGCAAAGTTTATTTCCACTTAAGGAAATTAACCATTTCCAACCAGGTTACCAACTGGTTGAAACGAGCTTTATCAAAGGGTTTTGTGAAAATGTCGGCTTTCTGTTGCGTGGTATCCACTAGCACCACTTGAATGTAACCCTTTTCGTATGCATCTCGAATTACGTGAATACGAATCTCGATATGTTTGGTTCTCGAGTGATGGATAAGATGTCACACCCCGACCCGCAGCGGAAAAAGGTGATCGGGGCATGATTGGGTTTTCATCAAAGCTCATGACATTTATTATAATGTTTCATATTTATTATTACAATTTTAAAGAAAATCATACAATCAAATCATACAAGTACAACATGTTCTATACATCTTTCTAGACTTCATTATTTTTCTTCTAAGGCACTTTCCTATGTGTTCCTTGCTTCATCCTGTCCACCTGTATCATGTGTAAAAAATGGTTTTTGGGTCAACAAAAAGTTGGCGAGTGAACCTTGTTAGAAAACATTTATTATTGATTTCTTGTTGTATTTAATATGGAAAAATTGTGCAATAATCATATGTGAGCAAACGTAAATAAACATACAATAACAAACAATAACAAACCACCTTGCATGAGTATATGACATGAATGATAATGTATATGTTGGCAACGTCACGTTCCGCTCATAGGTAATGGGGAACGGACGGCCTATGATGATGTATGTGCGATCAAGGCTCAATCAAACGGAGCCGATTGTATGTTGGCAACCCCTCGTTCACGCTCATAGGTAATGGGGAACGGTTCCGCTCATAGGTAATGGGGAACAGACGGCCTATGATGATGTATGTACTGAAAATGATAAATTTAATCTAAACATTAACCACACAAACAATTGATACATATTGGATACACATTTGATCATGGATATGATGGATGCACAAGTGTTTAAATATAATAAATAATAAATGACACATGATACACCCCAAAAATGTGATTAAAACAGGGAATTTGTAG
The DNA here is from genome assembly GCA_947069175.1 of Scalesia atractyloides. NCBI lineage: Eukaryota > Viridiplantae > Streptophyta > Magnoliopsida > Asterales > Asteraceae > Scalesia > Scalesia atractyloides. The sequence goes on from CAMTDV010000009.1 coordinate 57,437,765, forward strand.
AGATTCACTCACAGTGGGTGCGTTTCTTGGATTAATGATGAATGCGCACGAATTCGGATTTAATCGGCAAGGGAAACTAACCTAAATAATAACATAATAGTTCGATAAATAAATAAACTTTTATTTAAGATTAACATTTTAATTCATAACCTTAATAGGATTTCTAAATTTATTTTTTTGCGAGTTTAAGGACATTTTCTAACTTTAAAAATATTATTTTTAAGTATTTTTAAATAATTTTCTGATTAAATAAATAAATAAAATAAATAAAAAAAAATGTTGACCGTTGACTTTGACTGTTTGACCGGTTCGGACTTGTGTTTGTTTGCGCTGAGTGAGGTTCGAACTTGTGACCTCCCGTACGCGTGCACGCAGCTCTACCAACTGAGCTACGTGTCTAACCCGAAATACTTCTGTTTTTAATTATACTTATATACTATTTAGATTTAACCAGAAATCATTTATTTTAAAAAGAATTTTAATTATATCGAACCAGTGCACATAACAGGTCTCGAACCCGGGACCTGTCGTTTAACGTTGCACACAGTCCACCGCTGGACTGTGTGTCTAACCCGAAATATATTGAAGTTTAATTATACATATACACATACTAGCGCTAACATATTTTGATTTAAATAAAAGGCTTGGATGATTTCAGGGGCGGTGTAACTAACCGGATTCGAACTCGAGACTTCGGCTTCGTATTGCACACAGCCCGACCAATTGGGCTGTGTGACTAACCCGAAGGATAATAGATTTTTATTAAATTTATATATTTACTAGATTATTTCGTTAACTGGTTTTAAAAAGGTTGTGTATAATTGGCGAACCGGAAAGCACGTACAGACTCGAACTCGTGACCATGGCTTGGAGTTTGCACACAGTCCACCACTGGACTGTGTGTCTAACTTGTTTAAAACATCATGTTTAAATATACTTATTTTCTAGGCAAAACTTCATCTTCTTCCTAAACATTACCCAGAAACCAAAAATCCGACCGTTATCTTTATCTAATCGATTCTGATTACTGGTTTACGAATTAACGGAATTAAATATGAATGTAAAAAGGTTTTAAAGGTTCATACCCTCTGGAGAACAGCACTTTGATGATTCCAGTGACCAACTCTCGCGAGTTCCAACTTTTCCGGCGAAGCTTGACTTGCGACAGAGGCTTTACAGGGAGTTGAGGTGAGTGTGGGTGACTTCTGTCGAAGCTCTAACAGTCCTATTTTTAGAGTAAGGCAAGAGTGGGATAGATTCTTCGGTTTTTCGGCAAGTATCTGAGAGTTCCGGCGAACACAGATAAATTCCGGCGACTGCTTCAGAGTGTTATAGTGAGAGTTTAAGAGAGAGTTTGAGAGATTGAACAAGTTGGATTGAGGAGTTTAGCCCTGTATTTACAGGTGATGTGATCCACCACGATTTCGGTTTTTCCGGTGATATTTTCTGGTGACTACTAAGCAATTCCGGCAGTAAAGTGTTTGAACAGAAAGCTCGAGATGTTTCAGTATTTGCAGATCGAATGATTTGTAATCGGTTTCATTCATTTTTTTCTTAAATGTTTTCGGTTTCAAAATACTGAAATTCTTTGATTCAGGGTATAATTGGTAACTGAAATCGAATTAAAACACAATTCAGTAACGGATGATTGTATGCGCTCCACTTTTCAGTTGAAAGCGTAACTGCTGAAATCTTTTGGGTGGCCTCTCTTAATTGAAATGCGTATACATATATTAATGGATTTAAAATAAACCGAATGAGGCTTGGCAGCCGAATGGTTTATGTGTGTGTGATGGAGGCGGGTGACCCGGCTTTTGGCGCGGGTTCGAATCCCGGCCAACCCTTTTATTTTTTTTATTCATTGATTATTACAAATTTTCAATTATAGATTTTAAGTTATAAAATATTTATTAATTATGTATCGTTTAAAATTAAAATAAACAATATATATACACAACGAATTTTATAACAGATTATTCGGTTTAATAAACGAAGCGGGTTTGGATAACCCGGTTTTTTTGACGGATGTTACATAGGATTCTTCACAATTCCCAGACACGCCTCGTTGTCGATGAATATATGAGTCTTCATGAGGTTGATTCCATTATCCAGCAACTGATTTTGTATCCAAAGGACTTGTGAGCTACAACTATAAGCTGCCGTGTATTCAGCTTGAGCCGTAGAGGTGGACACTGTTGTCTGCTTCTTGCTTTGCCATAATATCAGACGATTTCCTAAGAATTGGCAACCACCTGAGACAGATTTTCGATCTACTTTGCAACCTGCATGATCACTATCAGAAAAACCAATTAAATCAAAATTACTATCTTTAGGATACAAAAGCCCAAGCTTGGGCGTTCCTTTCAGATAGCGGAAGATTCTTTTGACAGCTATCTCATGAGATTCCTTGGGATTCGTTTGAAAGCGTGCACAGATGCAGACTGACCACATAATGTTAGGCCTACTTGTTGTTAAGTACATCAAGGAGCCTATCATTGAACGGTAGAAGGACTTATTCACCGGCTCCTTGAGGATCGAGAGTAAGTTCGGTTTGAGGAGTAAACGGAGTACTTGCAGTCTTGCAGTCAGACAAGTTGTACTTGGCAAGTATATCTCTAATATATTTGGCTTGATGAATTAGAACCCTGTCCTCTCTCTGTTTCACTTCCAATCCTAAGAAAAAGGTTAGTTCGCCCATCATACTCATTTCAAACTTTGCTTTCATAACCTTCTCGAACTCCTTGCATAGCGCTTCATCGGTTGACCCAAAAACGATATCATCTACATAAATTTGAACCAGCATCACATTATCTCCTATCCTTTTTGTGAAGAGAGTCATGTCAATTTTGCCTCTTGTGTAGCCACAGTCCAGAAGATAGGTTGACAAAGTCTCATACCATGCTTGAGGAGCTTGGTGAAGACCATAGAGAGCTTTTTCTAGCTTGTAGTATCGTTTGGGAAAGTGTGGATCTTCGAAACTAGGAGGCTGACATACATACACTTCTTCCTTAATATCTCCGTACAAAAATGCACTTTTCATGTCCATTTGAAATACCTTGAAGTTCTTGTATGATGCATATGCCAAGAATATTCTGATAGCTTCCAAACGTGCAACAGGTGCAAAAACTTCTTCGTAATCAATCCCATCTTCTTGTCAGAACCCTTGAACAACTAATCGTGCTTTGTTCTTAGTAACCACCCCACGGTCATCCATTTTGTTACGAAATACCCACTTTGTTCTAGTCGGATACTTCCCGTCAGGCAGATAAACTAGTTCCCATACTTTAAGTTTTTAGAACTGAGAATGTTCTTCCTGCATCGCTTGCACCCAGCTATAGTCTTGAATTGCTTCTTCTATGTCGTGAGGTACTGATTGTGATAGGAAGGCAACATACAATCCTTTGTTGATGACATAAGTTTGGCCACGAGTTCGTACACCATCTTCCACTTGACCGATAACATTCTCAAGAGGATGGTTCCGATTTGTCTTGTATCCTGCATTGATGTGGGTTTCAATTTGCTGTGGTAGATTTGAGAAGTGTTCATCGACGTAAATGATTGGTAATCCATCTTCCTATGTTGGTTCATTCACATTCATTTGTGAGGAAGAGGCATCATTTGCAGATGCATTCTCACCCGAAGTGTCATCATTTGTTTCTTCCACAGGAAGAATAGGATCGGCAGAGAAGGGAGTAAAACAAGTGGTAAAAGGAGTGAAACCAATGTTTGAAGAATCAAACAATGGTTCTACAGGTGTGGTTTCTGCAGGTTCAGGAATAGGTTCTGGAATGACGAAGGTGTTGAAGATAATGTCTGCATCATGGAACCAATTAGGAGAGTTCCCAGTGTTGGTGTAATTTCCTTCTTGAAAGTCCACGTAGTAAGACTCAACCACCATTTTGGTTCGTTTGTTGTAGACACGATATGCCTTTTGAATAGATGAATAATGTCACACCCCGACCCGCAGCGGATAAGGTGATCGGGGCATGATTGGGTTATCATCAAAGCTCATGACATTTATTAAACGTTTCATATTCATTAATACAATTTAAATGGAAATTTACAATGATTGCTACAACATGATCTAACTACAAACTAAACTTCTTTGTTCTCTTCTAAGGCATATCCTATGTTTTCCTTGCTTCAACCTGTTCACCTGTATCATGTGTAAAAAGGTTTTTGGATCAACATAATGTTGGCGAGTGAATCCTATGGAAAACATTTGAATAATTTATTTAAATTGATTATGAAATATGTGCACAACCAAACATAAGTAAAATTAGATGTAACTTGATCAACAATCATAAGATGTTAAATGAAACACTCATGAATAATAATGGAAACAATTAAAGGCACGCGATGCTCAACTCGTCTCTCACGAGGAACTGAGGGGCCTGATGAATGAATTGCATAAATATGATAATATGAATAACACAACTACAAACAATATAAACTCAATGAAAACACACATGAACAATAATGAATTTGAATTGAAGCACGCGATGTTCTACTCGTTTCTCACGAGGAACTGATGGGCTTAATGTATGAGTTTCATGTAATTTGACAAACGGAATATAAATAAATCACAACAATAAATCAATCTAAGTTTAAGTCATGATGTGGTATGGCACAAGTTTAAATAAATAAATTAATTAATTCATAACACATGACACACCCCAAAACGTGTAATTTAAAAGGGGGAATTGTAAGATTCACTCACAGTGGGTGCGTTCGGTTGATGACGTTGAATGCACGCGAAATGGTTTTAACCACGAGTGAGATTTAACCTAGATAAATCGCATTATGGTTTGGTAAGTAAACGGATTTTATTAAACTATTTTAGTAGGATTGTTGGGTGCATTTTTGTGAGTTTGCGGCTATTTTCTAATCTTAAAAATGTCATTTTTAAGTATTTATAATTGATTTTTAATTAAAATAATTAAATAAAAATAATAAAAATATTTTATTTTTTTCTGCTACAGTTGACTTTGACCTGTTGACTTTGACTGGTCGTTGACCGGTTCGAGGCATATTGTTGTGCGCTCGGTGAGGCTCGAACCCGAGACCTCCCGTACGCGTGCACGCAGCTCTACCAACTGAGCTACGTGTCTAACCCGTTATATATCCGATTTTAATTTTATATATACATTAATTAACATTAACAGAAAATCATTTTTATTTTAAAAACAGTTTAAGCGGCTCGGCGGTGCGCTCCACAGGTCTCGAACCCGGGACCTGTGGGTTAATATAACACACAGTCCACCGCTGGACTGTGTGTTCAACATGTTATATAACTTGATTTTTATTATACTTAAAGACAATTTAGTTATTTCCTTTTTCTGCCTTATTTAAAAAGGATAGATAATTGTCCGAGTCGGTGCTGAAGACCGGACTCGAACTCGTGACCAGCGATATAAACAAACACACAGTCCACTGCTGGACTGTGTGTCTAACTTGGTTATTATTCCGGTTATTAATATACTTAACATATAACGGTATCAACTCCGGTTCAGTAAAACAAAAACTTGATTTTTATTAAGGCAGCGTGTGTGAACCGGGATTCGAACTTGAGACGTTAGCGTTTTATGTGCACACAGTCCACCGCTGGACTGTGTGTCTAACCCGATTAATATCCTGATTTTAATTAAACTTATAAGATATGGAAGTGCGTCGTCTTCTTCGTCAATGTTGAACCAGAAATCGGGTCTGACTGGTTCGAGTTTTTATTCAAGTTTCATTAGTGTTTTAGGTTAATTACTGGTAAGATAGAAGTAAAAAGAAAGGAAAATAAGCGTGAGGTATACCGACTCGCTTTCCTCTGTTTTCCGGCAGAACTCCGGCGACAGAAAAACAACTCCGGCGTCTGGTGCCTTGCAGCAGCAAGTCTCCGGAAAGATTGAAAAGAGTAAGGGTGACTTCGGTATAAACTTAGGAGGTTCAGTAAGGCTCGGCAATGGGGAAAACGGTTTTCCGGCGATGAGCAGAGAAATTCCGGCGAGTGGAATTTCGCCGTGAAAAGATGTGATTTTTGAGCGAAAGTGTTTGTCGTCGGTTTTGGGTCAATTTATAGGAGAGAAACGAAATGTATTTGGTCTGATTTCGGACTGGGTTCGTCGATTTAAATTTTCCGGCGGTTTTGAAAAGTGTCGCGGACTTCAAACATCGGTTATAACCGATGTCTGATTAAAGGTTTACGTTATAACGTAAATTGGTGTTAAGACTCGCGAGAATTCCGGGATTTCGACGACTGAACCGTTTGGGGCGCCGGTTTTGAATTCGTAACGTTATTATATCAATTAAATGATTCTATTATTCACCAAACAGAACAAGCGGCGCAGTGGTTTGTGTGTTGAGAGATAAGCCACATCTGATTCGGTACAGACCCGGGTTCGAAACCCGGCAGATGTATTTCATTTTTATTTTGCGATTTTTGATAGTTTTTCAAAAACTAAATATATATCCCCGTATAATAATTGATTACGGATCGTTTAAAAATATTTTGGGCATTTAATTCGCAACGAAAATTTTGACTGACTGTTCGGTTGCTAAACGGAGCGGGTTTGGTAAATCCGTTTTTGACGGATGTTACAGTATCCCCTGCTTTTTTAGAAATTTCGTCCCGAAATTTAAATAATGATATATTTTGACTATAAGAATGATGATGTTTCGTTTGACAGTTGTATGCTTAGCAATAATGAGGGTTTAAGTTTTTGTTCGAGGCGGTAACGTTCCTTGTAAAGGTTAAGTACCCTATTCAGGAATCGCTTTTTGTTGCCTACTGTATGAATATTGATAAACAGGAATGATTCGCTAAAAATGATATCATGCATAAGAGTTTAGATACGTTTGGGAAAAATATGGTTATATCCTAAGGCAAAACTTCTAACACTACAATCTACATGGAACATAAAAACACAACAGCTGATATCCAAACATGAATGAACACATCAGCAAATATTTGAACATGAATAAACATAACAGCAAATATTCGAACATGAATGAACACATCAGCAAATATTTGAACATGAATAAACACAACAGCAAAGTTTCGAACATGAATAGACACATCAGCGAATATTTGAACATGAATAAACACAACAGCAAATATTCGAACATGAATAGACACATCAGCGAATATTTGAACATGAATAAACACAACAGCAAATATTTGAATCCACATTCTGATAACATATATGTTTGAATGATGGAAGTTCCTCTCTCGTTTGTTATGATGGAGAGGTTAATTTATGTAGAAATGGAACACAATCCAATCTCTTTAAATAACATGATGATATAAATGTATCACAAATTCCAACCAAGGCAATAATAAATCCTACATGGAACTTCTCATAACCGCCTGATAATGCCTCTGATCCTTTGGCAAGAATACTTATATATAGGAAGTACCAGCGGCGTATCCACCATATTCTTGCCAAATTTTCATTAGTTTTATCCACAAGTTATGATTGGTTACCAAGAAACTAATAAATCCTACATAGAACTTCTCATAACCGTCCGATAAGGCCTCTGATCCTTTGACAAGAATACTTATATATAGGAAGTACCAGCGGCGTATCCACCATATTCTTGTCAAATTTTCATTGATTTTATCAGTGAATTATGATTAGTCCTATAATTCTACAATCAATACAACAAACATAAAATACTGAAATGAAATATATCTGTGCGATCAAGGCTCAATCGAACGGAGCCGATCGTATTGCATGTACTGAAAATAAAATGGATGTGCGCTCAAGGCTCAATCAAACGGAGCCGAACGTATTGAATGTACTGAAATTGAAATTGTGTGCTCAAGGCTCAATCAAACGGAGCCGAACATATTGAATGTACTGAAATTGAAATTGTGTGCTCAAGGCTCAATCAAACGGAGCCGAGCGTATTGAATGTACTGAAATTGAACAACTTAATTTAAACAACCATCACACAATCAGCCTATGCATGGAACCTCTCATAACCGCCTGATAATGCCTCCGATCATTTGACAAGAATACTTATATATAGGAAGTACCATCGGCGTATCCACCATATCCTTGTCAAATTTTCGTTGACTTTATCCGAAAGTTATGGTTAATTCGATGTGACTCTACTACAAACACCACAACCACAAGATACTGATAATGAAATTGTATGTGCGCTCAAGGCTCAATCAAACGGAGCCGAACGTATTGCATGAACTGGAAATGTGAATAAATCTGTGCACTCAAGGCTCAATCAAACGGAGCCGAGCGTATTGCATGAACTGGAAATGTGAATAAATCTGTGCACTCAAGGCTCAATCAAACGGAGCCGAGCGTATTGCATGAACTGGAAATGTGAATAAATTTGTGCACTCAAGGCTCAATCAAACGGAGCCGAGCGTATTGCATGTATTGAAATGTAAAATTACGTAACCGATCAAGGCTCTAACAAACGGAGCCGATCGTGCGGGCACGCCCTGATCAACCCATAATAAAATGGGGATCAAACTCAACCTCGATGGATGGGGAGCTGCGGCCTCAGCAAAAGTATATACTGAAAACAATATATAATATATAATATATCATAATTACTCTAACAGTCTACACATGTGATAAAGAAAGACTAAACAATAGGAGTTGAATCTGGATCTTCGGCGAAAAGGACTAGCTGAGTATCTTCGTTTGGGCCGTCATTATCTTCGACAGGATTGGCGTTGATATTGAAGACTCTTTCCCTTGCTGGTGGCATAGTGGTTGGGTTTTCTTGGTTTACTTGGTTAACTGGGTTTGATTGGGCTTGAGTGTTGATAACGTTAACCAATTGAGGGCATGTGTTTCTAAGGTGGGTAGGGTCGCCACAATTGAAGCAAGCTCGAGCATATGGGAACATAGGGTATTGGGGTTGGTGATAAGTTTGGGCCATGTTTTGTGTAGGGGAAGAGGTTTGGTCTTGAAAGGTGCGACAAACATTGCTCAAATGACCATAGCGTCCACAAGTTGTACATAGCCGGCAAGGTAAAGTAAGGGAATGGTGATAAAAACAGTTGTTGCATCGAGGGTGAGGTCCAAGATATGGTTTCTTATTTGGGTAAGCTGAGTTGGGTGCCACTTGGGTGATTGGGATAGCTCGGATGGGTATAGCGTGAAAAACTGGTTGATTTCGTTGAGTAGCAGCGAAAAGTCGCCCGACTCTTCTTCTCTTAGGTTTGGGTTGAGAAGGGGATTCGGTTTGAGTGGAGTCGGAGGTTTCAGTCGATTCTTTATCCTTCTTCTTCTCCTCCTTGAAGTCTTTGTTTCGGATTCGGTTCTCGGTGAGCTCTGTTGCTAGCTCCATTGCTGCTTCCAAAGTTGCAGGCTTGGTACTTATTACAGGGTCTTGAATCTTTGACGGAAGACCACGAATGTAGTGCTCGATCAAACGGTAGAGGGGAGTAAACATGTTGGGAACCATTTGATGTAATTCGAGGAACCTTTTGTTGAAGGTGGTGTGGTCTCCTTCCACTTGCTTCAATGAGTAAAATTCATCTTCTAGCTTCTTGATTTCACTCCTTGGGCAAAATCGTCTGGTCATGATTTCCTTCAATTCGTTCCAAGTTAAGGACATAGCATCTTCCACACCTCGTTTGGCCTTTTCTGTGTTCCACCAAGTAAGTGCTATCCCATATAATCGACCGGTAGCATATCGCACTTTTGCGATCATCAGGGCAATCGCAATTTAGAAAAGTATTCTCCATTTCTTCAAACCAATGGAGGAGAGCGGTGACGCCTTCAGTCCCTTTGTATTTCGGAGGGTCGCATGATTTGAAATGCTTGTAGGTGCATTTAGTGGTATTTGGGGAAGAGTTGAAAATGTTTTGGTTTGCTTGATTGACAGGATTATGGGTAAGTGCTTGTTGAACTTGGATTACAATGTTGGGTATTACGGCAGCCATTTGTTGAGCGATTAAGGCAGCCATGCGTTCGCGGGCTCTTCTTGCTCTCGTCTTCCTACGGGCGAGGTTAAAAGACATCTTCAATGAATACATGACAAGAGTATGAGTTGGATGCTTTTGAGATCATGGGTCGCATTAGGGATGAACATTCATAAAATAATTATACAAAAATACTACATCCATAGGATGTCTTGGGCTTTGCTCGCTGTTAGGCCCGTCATGCCGCCATACTTTACCTTGTGTAATCATGTGGGCCCCCATGAATACCGGTTTTTCATATGGTTCGCACGGTTTCTGCCTGGTTGCGTACACAAAAACCCGGGAAAATCGAGAAATATGTATACAACGTGTGATGTTCGGAATGTGTCCAGGTGTAGACACGATGACACCTCAAAGTAGGGTTAGTTCGAACGACGTTTGGTGTGGCATGCTTTGGCCTAATAGGTCCTTCGTACTCTCATCGTTGGTCCCCAGGTAGGCAAACTGGTCCGTTATATTGGATTTATACGAATGCCAGCCTAGACAGGACGTTCCGACTACCGGTACTTGTACCCTTCCAGTTACTACATGCCCGTCGCAGAACTTACTTTGATGAGAATTGAAAATTGCATAAAATCTTTGGATAATGAGAATATGAAAATAAATTGAATACATGAACATCGATATATGTATAATGAATATGTATATATGTATAATGAACATGTATATGAGCATGTATGTTTGACTGAAATGTAAACAAATATGAAACAAATAAATATCACAAGTTTGTATGTAACCACCTAATCAATTTAAAATTTAGGCAGACTATAGTATAGGCTCTAAGGGTCTAATAACCTATCCTATATCCCTATAGTCATGGCTCTGATACCAATCTGTCACACCCCGACCCGCAGCGGATAAGGTGATCGGGGCATGATTGGGTTATCATCAAAGCTCATGACATTTATTAAACGTTTCATATTCATTAATACAATTTAAATGGAAATTTACAATGATTGCTACAACATGATCTAACTACAAACTAAACTTCTTTGTTCTCTTCTAAGGCATATCCTATGTTTTCCTTGCTTCAACCTGTTCACCTGTATCATGTGTAAAAAGGTTTTTGGATCAACATAATGTTGGCGAGTGAATCCTATGGAAAACATTTGAATAATTTATTTAAATTGATTATGAAATATGTGCACAACCAAACATAAGTAAAATTAGATGTAACTTGATCAACAATCATAAGATGTTAAATGAAACACTCATGAATAATAATGGAAACAATTAAAGGCACGCGATGCTCAACTCGTCTCTCACGAGGAACTGAGGGGCCTGATGAATGAATTGCATAAATATGATAATATGAATAACACAACTACAAACAATATAAACTCAATGAAAACACACATGAACAATAATGAATTTGAATTGAAGCACGCGATGTTCTACTCGTTTCCCACGAGGAACTGATGGGCTTAATGTATGAGTTTCATGTAATTTGACAAACGGAATATAAATAAATCACAACAATAAATCAATCTAAGTTTAAGTCATGATGTGGTATGGCACAAGTTTAAATAAATAAATTAATTAATTCATAACACATGACACACCCCAAAACGTGTAATTTAAAAGGGGGAATTGTAAGATTCACTCACAGTGGGTGCGTTCGGTTGATGACGTTGAATGCACGCGAAATGGTTTTAACCACGAGTGAGATTTAACCTAGATAAATCGCATTATGGTTTGGTAAGTAAACGGATTTTATTAAACTATTTTAGTAGGATTGTTGGGTGCATTTTTGTGAGTTTGCGGCTATTTTCTAATCTTAAAAATGTCATTTTTAAGTATTTATAATTGATTTTTAATTAAAATAATTAAATAAAAATAATAAAAATATTTTATTTTTTTCTGCTACAGTTGACTTTGACCTGTTGACTTTGACTGGTCGTTGACCGGTTCGAGGCATATTGTTGTGCGCTCGGTGAGGCTCGAACCCGAGACCTCCCGTACGCGTGCACGCAGCTCTACCAACTGAGCTACGTGTCTAACCCGTTATATATCCGATTTTAATTTTATATATACATTAATTAACATTAACAGAAAATCATTTTTATTTTAAAAACAGTTTAAGCGGCTCGGCGGTGCGCTCCACAGGTCTCGAACCCGGGACCTGTGGGTTAATATAACACACAGTCCACCGCTGGACTGTGTGTTCAACATGTTATATAACTTGATTTTTATTATACTTAAAGACAATTTAGTTATTTCCTTTTTCTGCCTTATTTAAAAAGGATAGATAATTGTCCGAGTCGGTGCTGAAGACCGGACTCGAACTCGTGACCAGCGATATAAACAAACACACAGTCCACTGCTGGACTGTGTGTCTAACTTGGTTATTATTCCGGTTATTAATATACTTAACATATAACGGTATCAACTCCGGTTCAGTAAAACAAAAACTTGATTTTTATTAAGGCAGCGTGTGTGAACCGGGATTCGAACTTGAGACGTTAGCGTTTTATGTGCACACAGTCCACCGCTGGACTGTGTGTCTAACCCGATTAATATCCTGATTTTAATTAAACTTATAAGATATGGAAGTGCGTCGTCTTCTTCGTCAATGTTGAACCAGAAATCGGGTCTGACTGGTTCGAGTTTTTATTCAAGTTTCATTAGTGTTTTAGGTTAATTACTGGTAAGATAGAAGTAAAAAGAAAGGAAAATAAGCGTGAGGTATACCGACTCGCTTTCCTCTGTTTTCCGGCAGAACTCCGGCGACAGAAAAACAACTCCGGCGTCTGGTGCCTTGCAGCAGCAAGTCTCCGGAAAGATTGAAAAGAGTAAGGGTGACTTCGGTATAAACTTAGGAGGTTCAGTAAGGCTCGGCAATGGGGAAAACGGTTTTCCGGCGATGAGCAGAGAAATTCCGGCGAGTGGAATTTCGCCGTGAAAAGATGTGATTTTTGAGCGAAAGTGTTTGTCGTCGGTTTTGGGTCAATTTATAGGAGAGAAACGAAATGTATTTGGTCTGATTTCGGACTGGGTTCGTCGATTTAAATTTTCCGGCGGTTTTGAAAAGTGTCGCGGACTTCAAACATCGGTTATAACCGATGTCTGATTAAAGGTTTACGTTATAACGTAAATTGGTGTTAAGACTCGCGAGAATTCCGGGATTTCGACGACTGAACCGTTTGGGGCGCCGGTTTTGAATTCGTAACGTTATTATATCAATTAAATGATTCTATTATTCACCAAACAGAACAAGCGGCGCAGTGGTTTGTGTGTTGAGAGATAAGCCACATCTGATTCGGTACAGACCCGGGTTCGAAACCCGGCAGATGTATTTCATTTTTATTTTGCGATTTTTGATAGTTTTTCAAAAACTAAATATATATCCCCGTATAATAATTGATTACGGATCGTTTAAAAATATTTTGGGCATTTAATTCGCAACGAAAATTTTGACTGACTGTTCGGTTGCTAAACGGAGCGGGTTTGGTAAATCCGTTTTTGACGGATGTTACAGTATCCCCTGCTTTTTTAGAAATTTCGTCCCGAAATTTAAATAATGATATATTTTGACTATAAGAATGATGATGTTTCGTTTGACAGTTGTATGCTTAGCAATAATGAGGGTTTAAGTTTTTGTTCGAGGCGGTAACGTTCCTTGTAAAGGTTAAGTACCCTATTCAGGAATCGCTTTTTGTTGCCTACTGTATGAATATTGATAAACAGGAATGATTCGCTAAAAATGATATCATGCATAAGAGTTTAGATACGTTTGGGAAAAATATGGTTATATCCTAAGGCAAAACTTCTAACACTACAATCTACATGGAACATAAAAACACAACAGCTGATATCCAAACATGAATGAACACATCAGCAAATATTTGAACATGAATAAACATAACAGCAAATATTCGAACATGAATGAACACATCAGCAAATATTTGAACATGAATAAACACAACAGCAAAGTTTCGAACATGAATAGACACATCAGCGAATATTTGAACATGAATAAACACAACAGCAAATATTCGAACATGAATAGACACATCAGCGAATATTTGAACATGAATAAACACAACAGCAAATATTTGAATCCACATTCTGATAACATATATGTTTGAATGATGGAAGTTCCTCTCTCGTTTGTTATGATGGAGAGGTTAATTTATGTAGAAATGGAACACAATCCAATCTCTTTAAATAACATGATGATATAAATGTATCACAAATTCCAACCAAGGCAATAATAAATCCTACATGGAACTTCTCATAACCGCCTGATAATGCCTCTGATCCTTTGGCAAGAATACTTATATATAGGAAGTACCAGCGGCGTATCCACCATATTCTTGCCAAATTTTCATTAGTTTTATCCACAAGTTATGATTGGTTACCAAGAAACTAATAAATCCTACATAGAACTTCTCATAACCGTCCGATAAGGCCTCTGATCCTTTGACAAGAATACTTATATATAGGAAGTACCAGCGGCGTATCCACCATATTCTTGTCAAATTTTCATTGATTTTATCAGTGAATTATGATTAGTCCTATAATTCTACAATCAATACAACAAACATAAAATACTGAAATGAAATATATCTGTGCGATCAAGGCTCAATCGAACGGAGCCGATCGTATTGCATGTACTGAAAATAAAATGGATGTGCGCTCAAGGCTCAATCAAACGGAGCCGAACGTATTGAATGTACTGAAATTGAAATTGTGTGCTCAAGGCTCAATCAAACGGAGCCGAACATATTGAATGTACTGAAATTGAAATTGTGTGCTCAAGGCTCAATCAAACGGAGCCGAGCGTATTGAATGTACTGAAATTGAACAACTTAATTTAAACAACCATCACACAATCAGCCTATGCATGGAACCTCTCATAACCGCCTGATAATGCCTCCGATCATTTGACAAGAATACTTATATATAGGAAGTACCATCGGCGTATCCACCATATCCTTGTCAAATTTTCGTTGACTTTATCCGAAAGTTATGGTTAATTCGATGTGACTCTACTACAAACACCACAACCACAAGATACTGATAATGAAATTGTATGTGCGCTCAAGGCTCAATCAAACGGAGCCGAACGTATTGCATGAACTGGAAATGTGAATAAATCTGTGCACTCAAGGCTCAATCAAACGGAGCCGAGCGTATTGCATGAACTGGAAATGTGAATAAATCTGTGCACTCAAGGCTCAATCAAACGGAGCCGAGCGTATTGCATGAACTGGAAATGTGAATAAATTTGTGCACTCAAGGCTCAATCAAACGGAGCCGAGCGTATTGCATGTATTGAAATGTAAAATTACGTAACCGATCAAGGCTCTAACAAACGGAGCCGATCGTGCGGGCACGCCCTGATCAACCCATAATAAAATGGGGATCAAACTCAACCTCGATGGATGGGGAGCTGCGGCCTCAGCAAAAGTATATACTGAAAACAATATATAATATATAATATATCATAATTACTCTAACAGTCTACACATGTGATAAAGAAAGACTAAACAATAGGAGTTGAATCTGGATCTTCGGCGAAAAGGACTAGCTGAGTATCTTCGTTTGGGCCGTCATTATCTTCGACAGGATTGGCGTTGATATTGAAGACTCTTTCCCTTGCTGGTGGCATAGTGGTTGGGTTTTCTTGGTTTACTTGGTTAACTGGGTTTGATTGGGCTTGAGTGTTGATAACGTTAACCAATTGAGGGCATGTGTTTCTAAGGTGGGTAGGGTCGCCACAATTGAAGCAAGCTCGAGCATATGGGAACATAGGGTATTGGGGTTGGTGATAAGTTTGGGCCATGTTTTGTGTAGGGGAAGAGGTTTGGTCTTGAAAGGTGCGACAAACATTGCTCAAATGACCATAGCGTCCACAAGTTGTACATAGCCGGCAAGGTAAAGTAAGGGAATGGTGATAAAAACAGTTGTTGCATCGAGGGTGAGGTCCAAGATATGGTTTCTTATTTGGGTAAGCTGAGTTGGGTGCCACTTGGGTGATTGGGATAGCTCGGATGGGTATAGCGTGAAAAACTGGTTGATTTCGTTGAGTAGCAGCGAAAAGTCGCCCGACTCTTCTTCTCTTAGGTTTGGGTTGAGAAGGGGATTCGGTTTGAGTGGAGTCGGAGGTTTCAGTCGATTCTTTATCCTTCTTCTTCTCCTCCTTGAAGTCTTTGTTTCGGATTCGGTTCTCGGTGAGCTCTGTTGCTAGCTCCATTGCTGCTTCCAAAGTTGCAGGCTTGGTACTTATTACAGGGTCTTGAATCTTTGACGGAAGACCACGAATGTAGTGCTCGATCAAACGGTAGAGGGGAGTAAACATGTTGGGAACCATTTGATGTAATTCGAGGAACCTTTTGTTGAAGGTGGTGTGGTCTCCTTCCACTTGCTTCAATGAGTAAAATTCATCTTCTAGCTTCTTGATTTCACTCCTTGGGCAAAATCGTCTGGTCATGATTTCCTTCAATTCGTTCCAAGTTAAGGACATAGCATCTTCCACACCTCGTTTGGCCTTTTCTGTGTTCCACCAAGTAAGTGCTATCCCATATAATCGACCGGTAGCATATCGCACTTTTGCGATCATCAGGGCAATCGCAATTTAGAAAAGTATTCTCCATTTCTTCAAACCAATGGAGGAGAGCGGTGACGCCTTCAGTCCCTTTGTATTTCGGAGGGTCGCATGATTTGAAATGCTTGTAGGTGCATTTAGTGGTATTTGGGGAAGAGTTGAAAATGTTTTGGTTTGCTTGATTGACAGGATTATGGGTAAGTGCTTGTTGAACTTGGATTACAATGTTGGGTATTACGGCAGCCATTTGTTGAGCGATTAAGGCAGCCATGCGTTCGCGGGCTCTTCTTGCTCTCGTCTTCCTACGGGCGAGGTTAAAAGACATCTTCAATGAATACATGACAAGAGTATGAGTTGGATGCTTTTGAGATCATGGGTCGCATTAGGGATGAACATTCATAAAATAATTATACAAAAATACTACATCCATAGGATGTCTTGGGCTTTGCTCGCTGTTAGGCCCGTCATGC
The DNA here is from genome assembly GCA_947069175.1 of Scalesia atractyloides. NCBI lineage: Eukaryota > Viridiplantae > Streptophyta > Magnoliopsida > Asterales > Asteraceae > Scalesia > Scalesia atractyloides. The sequence continues at coordinate 57,454,734 of CAMTDV010000009.1, forward strand.
CGCCATACTTTACCTTGTGTAATCATGTGGGCCCCCATGAATACCGGTTTTTCATATGGTTCGCACGGTTTCTGCCTGGTTGCGTACACAAAAACCCGGGAAAATCGAGAAATATGTATACAACGTGTGATGTTCGGAATGTGTCCAGGTGTAGACACGATGACACCTCAAAGTAGGGTTAGTTCGAACGACGTTTGGTGTGGCATGCTTTGGCCTAATAGGTCCTTCGTACTCTCATCGTTGGTCCCCAGGTAGGCAAACTGGTCCGTTATATTGGATTTATACGAATGCCAGCCTAGACAGGACGTTCCGACTACCGGTACTTGTACCCTTCCAGTTACTACATGCCCGTCGCAGAACTTACTTTGATGAGAATTGAAAATTGCATAAAATCTTTGGATAATGAGAATATGAAAATAAATTGAATACATGAACATCGATATATGTATAATGAATATGTATATATGTATAATGAACATGTATATGAGCATGTATGTTTGACTGAAATGTAAACAAATATGAAACAAATAAATATCACAAGTTTGTATGTAACCACCTAATCAATTTAAAATTTAGGCAGACTATAGTATAGGCTCTAAGGGTCTAATAACCTATCCTATATCCCTATAGTCATGGCTCTGATACCAATCTGTCACACCCCGACCCGCAGCGGATAAGGTGATCGGGGCATGATTGGGTTATCATCAAAGCTCATGACATTTATTAAACGTTTCATATTCATTAATACAATTTAAATGGAAATTTACAATGATTGCTACAACATGATCTAACTACAAACTAAACTTCTTTGTTCTCTTCTAAGGCATATCCTATGTTTTCCTTGCTTCAACCTGTTCACCTGTATCATGTGTAAAAAGGTTTTTGGATCAACATAATGTTGGCGAGTGAATCCTATGGAAAACATTTGAATAATTTATTTAAATTGATTATGAAATATGTGCACAACCAAACATAAGTAAAATTAGATGTAACTTGATCAACAATCATAAGATGTTAAATGAAACACTCATGAATAATAATGGAAACAATTAAAGGCACGCGATGCTCAACTCGTCTCTCACGAGGAACTGAGGGGCCTGATGAATGAATTGCATAAATATGATAATATGAATAACACAACTACAAACAATATAAACTCAATGAAAACACACATGAACAATAATGAATTTGAATTGAAGCACGCGATGTTCTACTCGTTTCCCACGAGGAACTGATGGGCTTAATGTATGAGTTTCATGTAATTTGACAAACGGAATATAAATAAATCACAACAATAAATCAATCTAAGTTTAAGTCATGATGTGGTATGGCACAAGTTTAAATAAATAAATTAATTAATTCATAACACATGACACACCCCAAAACGTGTAATTTAAAAGGGGGAATTGTAAGATTCACTCACAGTGGGTGCGTTCGGTTGATGACGTTGAATGCACGCGAAATGGTTTTAACCACGAGTGAGATTTAACCTAGATAAATCGCATTATGGTTTGGTAAGTAAACGGATTTTATTAAACTATTTTAGTAGGATTGTTGGGTGCATTTTTGTGAGTTTGCGGCTATTTTCTAATCTTAAAAATGTCATTTTTAAGTATTTATAATTGATTTTTAATTAAAATAATTAAATAAAAATAATAAAAATATTTTATTTTTTTCTGCTACAGTTGACTTTGACCTGTTGACTTTGACTGGTCGTTGACCGGTTCGAGGCATATTGTTGTGCGCTCGGTGAGGCTCGAACCCGAGACCTCCCGTACGCGTGCACGCAGCTCTACCAACTGAGCTACGTGTCTAACCCGTTATATATCCGATTTTAATTTTATATATACATTAATTAACATTAACAGAAAATCATTTTTATTTTAAAAACAGTTTAAGCGGCTCGGCGGTGCGCTCCACAGGTCTCGAACCCGGGACCTGTGGGTTAATATAACACACAGTCCACCGCTGGACTGTGTGTTCAACATGTTATATAACTTGATTTTTATTATACTTAAAGACAATTTAGTTATTTCCTTTTTCTGCCTTATTTAAAAAGGATAGATAATTGTCCGAGTCGGTGCTGAAGACCGGACTCGAACTCGTGACCAGCGATATAAACAAACACACAGTCCACTGCTGGACTGTGTGTCTAACTTGGTTATTATTCCGGTTATTAATATACTTAACATATAACGGTATCAACTCCGGTTCAGTAAAACAAAAACTTGATTTTTATTAAGGCAGCGTGTGTGAACCGGGATTCGAACTTGAGACGTTAGCGTTTTATGTGCACACAGTCCACCGCTGGACTGTGTGTCTAACCCGATTAATATCCTGATTTTAATTAAACTTATAAGATATGGAAGTGCGTCGTCTTCTTCGTCAATGTTGAACCAGAAATCGGGTCTGACTGGTTCGAGTTTTTATTCAAGTTTCATTAGTGTTTTAGGTTAATTACTGGTAAGATAGAAGTAAAAAGAAAGGAAAATAAGCGTGAGGTATACCGACTCGCTTTCCTCTGTTTTCCGGCAGAACTCCGGCGACAGAAAAACAACTCCGGCGTCTGGTGCCTTGCAGCAGCAAGTCTCCGGAAAGATTGAAAAGAGTAAGGGTGACTTCGGTATAAACTTAGGAGGTTCAGTAAGGCTCGGCAATGGGGAAAACGGTTTTCCGGCGATGAGCAGAAAATTCCGGCGAGTGGAATTTCGCCGTGAAAAGATGTGATTTTTGAGCGAAAGTGTTTGTCGTCGGTTTTGGGTCAATTTATAGGAGAGAAACGAAATGTATTTGGTCTGATTTCGGACTGGGTTCGTCGATTTAAATTTTCCGGCGGTTTTGAAAAGTGTCGCGGACTTCAAACATCGGTTATAACCGATGTCTGATTAAAGGTTTACGTTATAACGTAAATTGGTGTTAAGACTCGCGAGAATTCCGGGATTTCGACGACTGAACCGTTTGGGGCGCCGGTTTTGAATTCGTAACGTTATTATATCAATTAAATGATTCTATTATTCACCAAACAGAACAAGCGGCGCAGTGGTTTGTGTGTTGAGAGATAAGCCACATCTGATTCGGTACAGACCCGGGTTCGAAACCCGGCAGATGTATTTCATTTTTATTTTGCGATTTTTGATAGTTTTTCAAAAACTAAATATATATCCCCGTATAATAATTGATTACGGATCGTTTAAAAATATTTTGGGCATTTAATTCGCAACGAAAATTTTGACTGACTGTTCGGTTGCTAAACGGAGCGGGTTTGGTAAATCCGTTTTTGACGGATGTTACAAATAACCCATGAAATAGCACACATCACCGACTGCTTCGAACTTGATAATATTGTCTTCAGTGTTGAGGAGTGTACACAAGCAACCAAACGGTCTAAAGAAATCTACCAGAGGCTTTCTCTTGAAAAGAAGATCGTATGCTGTTTTTCCATGAGGTTTGACGATGAGGACTCGATTTAAGACATAGCATGCTGTGTTCACTACCTCAGCCCAGAAGATGATTGGAAGCTTTGAGTCTACCAGCATGGTTCTAGCAGCTTCGATAAGTGTCCCGTTTTTGCGTTCAGCTACACCGTTTTGTTGAGGAGTTCTTGTTGCACTGTACTGAATTCGAATCCCTTTTTCTTCGCAGAATGAGATAACCGATTGATTTTTGAATTCTGATCCATTATCACTTCTAATTGATTTGACCTTCAGTTTGAATACATTCTCGATCATAAGAATAAATGTCTGCATAATAGATCCCATTTCGCTCTTTGCTTCAAGAAAGTAAACCCATGAAAAGCGAGAGAAGTCATCTGTAATCACCAAGCAATAAGATCTTTTAACTAAACTTTTAACACTAATAGGACCGAAAAGATCCATGTGCAGCAATTGCAATGGTGCTGTGATAGAATTCACTGCTTTGGATTTGTGTGGCCTTTTGTGTTGCTTGCCTTGGGCGCATGCAATACATTTTTCAGAAAAAGGAAATTCTTTTAAAGGTAAACCTCTTACGAGATTTAATTTTGAAAGTTTGTTCAAATTTTTAAAGTTCACATGCCCCAGACGCCTGTGCCAAAGCAGCGTTTCTGATTCTGAGGCTTTTGAAATTAAGCAAGTCATTTTCTCATTTGTTTTGGCATTCTTCAAGTTGAGCACGTAGGTGTTGTTTTTGCGAGGAGCAGTTAGCATGATCATTCCGGCGGGAACTGTGTATTCTGGCTTGAGAAAGAGACATTCCACGTCATTAAAAAGAACTGAAATTCCTTTGTCACAGACTTGTGATACACTCATAAGATTGTAACACAACTCTGGAACATAGTTCACGTTTTCCAAGGTAAGAGCCTCTGACACAACATCCCCTATACCGACAATCTTTCCACCCTTTTCATATACTGCAAATGATATGAAGTCTCCGTTGATGAATCGGAAATTCTTTAATAGCTCCTTCAAACCCGTCATATGCCTTGAGCATCCGCTATCCACGTGCCAAATGTACTCCATGAGCATTCAGAGCCATTTTTGCAATTTATTCTATAATACAACAACACACGAAAATATATACAAGTTAGTTAGATATCGGAACCCAAACTTGTTTTAATTTTGGTCTATCATGATTTTGGATATTTAGATCTTCTTTTCTTTTCCAAAAACAAGATGAATTAACTAAATTCTTTACTGATTTTGTAAAACTATCAAATTGCTCTGTGAAGTTTTGACAAAATTTGTTTTTGGTTCAGGAAAATTCTTGTTTTTGCAATGTTTCGCTGTATGTCGTAAATGACCACAATGAAAAATTTTCATGCAACGTCATTTCTTTCGTTTCGAGGATGAGGCGCTTGAAGATGATGTATGTGATGAGTTTCTTGATTTGTGAGAATCTTTGCTTGTTTTGTCGGTGCTTGATTTGATCATTTTCTTCAATTTCTTGTCGATCCGACTCTCATCTTCAATGCATTCATCTTCTGACTCGTATTCTGATGAGTATGATTCTAGATTTAAACTTGAGTCAACTAATCTTTGATCATCACTTGAGTCTTCTTCACTGCTGCTTTCTTGACTTGAGTCTTTATGATCTTTTGATACACCTGCACATGATGGCACAAACTCGGGAATTTCCTTAGTAATGAACCTTCCAAATTTGTTGTTCTTCAATTCTGGAACAAACATCGGTGAATCACGAGCAACATTTTCATCACAAAAGACAGAATTCAAGTTCATGCATTCAACCACTACATTCTTGTGGCTTTGGGTCAAAGGTTTAGACATACGCCTATTACAGTCATCCCAAATATTGAGACTAGGTTTATTACAGTCATCCATCCTAGTTAAATTATTACATTCGTCCTGAATAGATTTGCATTTTGTTTTTCCACAATTCCAGGCAAACCAGTTAACCGTAGTATAACTGTCGCCTGAATATCCTATCCCTATTTTTGTGCCTTCTCCATCCTTATCGCACACATCTCCTTTACGCTCATTTGCATCTGCATTACTCATAGAAACATTAGTATTTTTATCATTATAGTAATCAACACTTTGAGCAATTATGTCAGTTTTATCAATTAAATCATTTTCTGGATGAGGAGTCGGCATGGGTACATAGTTCTTGCTGTGTGGAGGTGGAAATATTTTTCTTTCATTTCCAAGCTTATCTTTGTACCCAATGCCATCTTTCACGTATGTTGGTCGTTGGCTATTTTTTATATCAACCAGTGCCTTTTTGCTAACATTCCATTTATCAATGGTGAGTTGCAATTTAGTGTTCTTGATTTCAGAATTTTCTAAACGTTTAGCTTGATCATTAATAATGAAATCCTTTTTAAAAAGCAACTCCTTTAAAGACTGCATTTCAATTAAAGTTGAGTTCAACTTTCTCTGATATGCAGCTTCGTTCAGTTTCATTTCTTTGTTTATTCGTAAAACTTTTTCTTTTTCTCTAATAAGGTCACAGTTGATTGATTTGTAGTGAGCCACGACGTTCATACACGGCTTTGAACACAGTTTTGCTTTGAACTCGTATGGAATGATATTTACCAGTTCCTTATCCTCCTTCTCCTTTGCCGACTCAGTCTTCATCGCAGATGCATGTACCTCACCATCTTGCTTCTGTTCTGCTTTGCTATCCTCTGGAGTTTCCCTTTTTTGCTTCATGGATTTGATGGATTAGCAATGCTTTTCAACCCCTTGTCAAAAGAATTTTCCTTTGGGATCCCTATCACTTTGTTTTGAACGTATTTCTTGGGAGCAGCTGCTGATTCATTCGTAGACTTGGTTGCGGAGACTTGAACTGATGCTTTTGGTTCTTCTGAGATTTTAGCCAGTGCTTTGTTTACTTCTTCTTTTGTCTCAGCTATCTCTTCTGCCCAATCGTAATCTTCCACAACTAGAGCCTTTGGAGCATTGTCGGTAGCATTTGGGTTTCCTTCAATGGCAATTGCCCTTCGAGCAGGAGCAATTCCAGCATTATCTTTCTTTAACAAAGGGCAGTCTCTTTTGAAGTGACCAAGGTCATTGCAGTTGTAACAACGTAACTTTGATTTGTCAAATCCAGCTTTACCGAGAGACAATCTTTTCCCTGTTTTGTCCTGGAACTTTTTCAAGCGAAGAGTGATCATAGCCATTTGCCACTTCAAATCCATCTCCTCCATGTCACCTGGATCCACCTGGTACATATCTTCAGCAGTGAGATAGTCTCGCTTCAATTCCCTGGACATAAGAGCTTCATAACTGCTTATGAAGGTATTAAACAAAGCAACATGTTCAGTTGATATTTTGAGTGCTTGAGCATCCGCGACCACAGATGATTTAGACTGTGAAGATGTAGCAGAGTTTGCGGAAGCATTGTTGTGGGATGCATGAGCACTTTGAGAGCCTGAACCTCCTGAGCTTGTTGGTGCGAGAAAAGCCATGTTCCTGGGCATGATGACAGCAGCCGTTTTTACTAGATTAATTCATTTCTCTCTTGATGACGTACATTTTAAATGCCTTAAGAGTGTTAATCAGATCTGACAGAGTGACGGGGGTTGTACTATGCAAGAATGTTCTTTTGATCATCATGCATTGCAAGCTCCATTCTTTAGGAAGTGAGTCGAAGAGTTTCTTCATTGATGCATAGTTGGCGACAGGATTTCCCACTTTCTTCATCTTGGTTAGCACATTTAGAAAATGGCTCATATGATCAGATAGACTTTCTCCTTGGATACTTCCAAACATATCATACTCCTTTTGCACCATATCTCTTTTGTTATCCATCAATTCTTGATTTCCCTCGTAGTGCTCAATGAGTGCCAACCAAAGTTCATGAGCTGAAGTGTATTCTTCGAACAGGTTGTTGTCTTCCTTGTTCAATGCCATAGTCAGAGCGGCATGAGCACGGCGGCCTCGTTGAATCAGAGCTCTATCTTCATCCGTGAAGGTGGTAGGATCTTCGTTTACTACCCGGACATCATCTTCTATGATTACTGGAATATGTGGTCCAACGGTGACAGACGTCCATTGAGTGTAATCAGTGTACTCAAAGAACGCCCTGATGCTAGTTTTCCAACTGCTGAAGTCCTCAGATCCTTTCAACTTAGGTGGCCTAGTTGCATTTCCAGTTTCAAGTTCGGCTTGAGCAGCAGTGGTCAATTGACTTAGAGACATTTTGATTAACGTTTTGGATTTAAGAACTTTGATCAGATTGTTAATTACGCCGGTAACAGTGGTAGATACTAAGTACGCTGACCCTGATGCTAATTACGCTGACTCTGATTTAAGTTCGCTGGACAAGTTCTGCTCCTGCGTAAATGCTAAATCTGCTGACAAACACAACACAAACAAGAGTTCTTTTAAGTTCGCCGATCACCGTAATAAGGTCGCCGAGGATCCTTATTACTTACTTCAAAGTCGCATTCGATTAAATTCGCTGATACTGTTTCGCGGAAGCTCAATAAATACGCTGGTGAGACTCCGACGTATTTGTTAATTACGCGACCTTCAAAGACAACTACGCTGTCTTCAAAGATATCTACGCTGAATTTAAAAATATCTATGCTATCTTCAATTTTAAATACGCCCAGCAGGGTTTTAACACGAACAAAAACCCTCTAATCACCCAAAAACGACTCAAAATCCATGATTCTTTGTACCAAAATGACCCAAATGTTTATCTAAACACTGATTAACAACAACCCAATAATTAATCATACCAAATCAACTCATTTTAAACCCAAAAATTTGGAAAAACTTGAAACTTTGAAAACTTTTGAAAAATCTTCAAAACTTGAAAAATCTCAACAAAAATCAAACAATCAAGAGCACAAAGGCCCTGATACCAAATTGTGAGTCCCAAATCGACTACGGATCACAGTGATTTGATTGTTCACATACAATGTCACACCCCGACCCGCAGCGGATAAGGTGATCGGGGCATGATTGGGTTATCATCAAAGCTCATGACATTTATTAAATGTTTCATATTCATTAATACAAATTAAATGAAAGTTTACAATGATTGCTACAACATAATCTAACTAACAATCTAACTCCTTTGTTCTCTTCTAAGGCATATCCTATGCTATCCTTGCTTCAACCTGTTCACCTGTATCATGTGTAAAAAGGTTTTTTTGGATCAACATAATGTTGGCGAGTGAATCCTATGGAAAAACATTTGAATAATTTATTTAAATTGATTATGAAATATGTGCACAACCAAACATGAGTAAAATTAGATGTAACTTGATCAACAATCATAAGATGTTAAATAAAACACTCATGAATAATAATGGAAACAATAAAAGGCACGCGATGCTCAACTCGTCTCTCACGAGGAACTGAGGGGCCTGATGAATGAATTGCATAAACATGATAATATGAATAACACAACTATAAACATTATAAACTCAATGAAAACACACATGAACAATAATGAATTTGAATTGAAGCACGCGATGTTCTACTCGTTTCCCACGAGGAACTGATGGGCTTAATGTATGAGTTTCATGTAATTTGACTAACGGAATATAAATAAATCACAACAATAAATCAATCTAAGTTTAAGTCATGATGTGGTATGGCACAAGTTTAAATAATTAAATTAATAAATTCATAACACATGACACACCCCAAAACGTGTAATTTAAAAGGGGGAATTGTAAGATTCACTCACAGTGGGTGCGTTCGGTTGATGATGATGAATGCACGCGAAGTGGTTTTAACCACGAGTGAGATTTAACCTAGATAAATCGCATTATGGTTTGGTGAGTAAACGGATTTTATTAAACTATTTTAGTAGGATTGTTGGGTGCATTTTTGTGGGTTTAAGGCTATTTTTCTAACCTTAAAAATGTTATTTTTAAGTATTTATAATTGATTTTTAATTAAAATAATTAAATAAAAATAATAAAAATATTTATTTTTTTTCTGCTACAGTTGACTTTGACCAGTTGACTTTGACTGGTCGTTGACCGGTTTTGAGGCAGATTGTTGTGCGCTCGGTGAGGCTCGAACCCGAGACCTCCCGTACGCGTGCACGCAGCTCTACCAACTGAGCTACGTGTCTAACCCGTTATATATCCGATTTTAATTACATAAATACATTAATTAGAATTAACCGAAAATCATTTTATTTTAAAAATAGTTTTAGGCGGTTCGGCGGTGCGCTCCACAGGTCTCGAACCCGGGACCTGTGGGTTATTCTAACACACAGTCCACCGCTGGACTGTGTGTTCTACATGTTATATACTTTGATTTTTATTATACTTAAAGACAATTTAGATATTTCCTTTTCTGCCTTATTTAAAAAGAAGAGTTAATTGTCCGAGTCGGTGCTGAAGACCGGACTCGAACTCGTGACCAGCGATATAAACAAACGCACAGTCCACCGCTGGACTGTGTGTCTAACTCGGTTATTATTCTGGTTATCAATATACTTAACATATAACTAAGGCGATCCGGTTCAGTTAAACAAAAACTTGATTTTTATTAAGGCAACGTGTGTGAACCGGGAATCGAACTTGAGACGTCTTGTGTTTTATATGTGCACACAGTCCACCGCTGGACTGTGTGTCTAACCCGATTAATTTCATGATTTTAATTAAACTTATATGATAACAAGTCTTCATCTTCTTCACTGAAAGAATAACCAGAAATCGGGTCTGACTGGTTCGAGCGTTTGATCAAGTTTCATTAGTGTTTTACAGTTTATTTCGGTAAGATAAAAGTGAAAAGGTAAAGAAACTGGGCGGAGAAATATACCGACTGAACTCTCTGTTTTCCGGCAGAACTCCGGCGACAGAAAACTACTCCGGCGTCAGGTGTCTTGCAGCAGCAAGTCTCCGAAAAGTTTGGAAAAGGTAAGGGTATCTCCGGTATAAGCTTCAGAGATTCAGAAAAGCTCGGCAATGGGGAAACCGGTTTTCCGGCGAATAACAGGAAAGTTCCGGCGAGTGAAATTACGCCGTGAAAAGATGTGATTTTTAGCGAAAAAGTTTGCAGGAGATTGTGGTTGAATTTATAGGGAATAATCGAAATGTATTTGGTCTGATTTCGGACTATGTTCGATATTTAAATTTTTCCGGCGGTTTTGATTTTGGTCGCGGACTTCAAACATCGGTTATAACCGATATGTGATTAAAGGTTTACGTTATAACGTAAATCGTAGTTAAGACTCGCGAATATTCCGGGATTCCGACGACTGAATCGATTAGGCGCCGATTTTGAATTCGTAATGTTATTATATCAATTAAATGTTTGCAATATATAACAAACAGATCAAGCGGCGCAGTGGTTTGTGTGTGTGAAGATAAGACTCTTGCTGATTCGGTACAGACCCGGGTTCGAAACCCGGCTGTAACAATTCATTTTTATTTTTCGATTTTCAACAGTTTTTCAAAAACTAAATATATACCCCCGTATAATAATTGATTACGGATCGTTTAAAAATATTTTGGGCATTTAATTCGCAACGAAAATTTTGACTGACTGTTCGGTTGCTAAACGGAGCGGGTTTGGTAAATCCGTTTTTTTGACGGATGTTACAGTATCCCCTGCTTTTTAGAAATTTCGTCCCGAAATTTAAATAATGATATATTTTGACTATAAGAATGATGATGTTTTGTTTGACAGTTGTATGCTTAGCAAAAATGAGGGTTTAAGTTTTTGTTCGAGGCGGTAACGTTCCTTGTAAAGGTTAAGTACCCTATTCAGGAATCGCTTTTTGTTGCCTACTGTATGAATATTGATAAACAGGAATGATTCTCTAAAAATGATATCATGCATAAGAGTTTAGATACGTTTGGGAAAAATATGGTTATATCCTAAGGCAAAACTTCTAACACTACAATCTACATGGAACATAAATAAAAACACAACAGCTGATATCCAAACATGAATGAACACATCAGCAAATATTAGAACATGAATAAACATAACAGCAAATATTCGAACATGAATGAACACATCAGCAAATATTTGAACATGAATAAACACAACAGCAAATATTTGAACATGAATAAACACATCAGCAATTATTTGAACATGAATAAACACAACAGCAAATATTTGAATCCACATTCTGATAACATATATGATGGAAGTTCCTCTCTCGTTTGTTATGATGGAGAGATTAATTTATGTAGAAATGGAACACAATCCAATCTCTTTAAATAACATGATGATATAAATGTATCACAAATTCCAACCAAGGCAATAATAAATCCTACATGGAACTTCTCATAACCGCCTGATAATGCCTCTGATCCTTTGGCAAGAATACTTATATATAGGAAGTACCAGCGGCGTATCCACCATATTCTTGCCAAATTTTCATTAGTTTTATCCACAAGTTATGATTGGTTACCAAGAAACTAATAAATCCTACATAGAACTTCTCATAACCGTCCGATAAGGCCTCTGATCCTTTGACAAGAATACTTATATATAGGAAGTACCAGCGGCGTATCCACCATATTCTTGTCAAATTTTCATTGGTTTTATCAGTGAATTATGGTTAGTCCTATAACTCTACAATCAATACAACAAACATAAATTACTGAAATGAAACATATCTGTGCGATCAAGGCTCAATCGAACGGAGCCGATCGTATTGCATGTACTGAAAATGAAATTGTGTGCTCAAGGCTCAATCAAACGGAGCCGAACATATTGAATGTACTGAAATTGAAATTGTGTGCTCAAGGCTCAATCAAACGGAGCCGAACATATTGCATGTACTGTATATGAATAACTTAACCACACAAACAGCCTATGCATGGAACCTCTCATAACCGCCTGATAATGCCTCCGATTATTTGACAAGAATACTTATATATAGGAAGTACCATCGGCGTATCCACCATATCCTTGTCAAATTTTCATTGACTTTATCCGCAAGTTATGGTTAGTTCGATGCGACTCTACTACAAACACCACAACCACAAGATACTGATAATGAAATTGTATGTGTGCTCAAGGCTCAATCAAACGGAGCCGAGCGTATTGCATGAACTGGAAATGTAAATAAATCTGTGTACTCAAGGCTCAATCAAACGGAGCCGAGCATATTGCATGAACTGGAAATGAGAATAAATATGTGTACTCAAGGCTCAATCAAACGGAGCCGAGCATATTGCATGTACTGGAAATGAGAATAAATATGTGTACTCAAGGCTCAACCAAACGGAGCCGAGCATATTGCATGTACTGGAAATGAGAATAAATATGTGTACTCAAGGCTCAACCAAACGGAGCCGAGCATATTGCATGAACTGGAAATGAGAATAAATATGTGTACTCAAGGCTCAACCAAACGGAGCCGAGCATATTGCATGAACTGGAAATGAGAATAAATATGTGTACTCAAGGCTCAATCAAACGGAGCCGAGCATATTGCATGTATTGAAATGTAATATTACGTAACCGATCAAGGCTCAACAAACGGAGCCGATCGTGCGGGCACGCCAAGATCAACCACATAATAAAATGGGGATCCAACTCAACCTCAATGGATGGGGAGCCACGGCCTCGGCAAAATCGTATACTGAAAACAATATATAATATATAATATACCATGATTACTCTAACAGTCTACACATGTGATAAAGAAAACTAAACAATAGGAGTTGAATCTGGATCTTCGGCGAAGAGGACTAGCTGAGTATCTTCGTTTGGGCCGTCATTATCTTCGACAGGATTGGCGTTGATATTGAAGACTCTTTCTCTAGCTGGTGGCATAGCGGTTGGGTTTTCTTGGTTTACTTGGTTAACTGGGTTTGATTGGGCTTGAGTGTTGATAACGTTTACCAATTGAGGACATGTGTTTCTAAGGTGGGTAGGGTCGCCACAATTGAAGCAAGCTCGAGCATATGGGAATATGGGGTGTTGGGGTTGGTGATAAGTTTGGGCCATGTTTTGAGTAGGGGAAAAGGTTTGGTCTTGAAAGGTGCGACAAACATTGCTCAAATGACCATAACGTCCACAAGTTGTACATAGCCGGCAAGGTAAAGTAAGGGATGGTGATAAAAACAGTTGTTGCATCGAGGGTGAGGTCCGAGATATGGTTTCTTATTTGGGTAGGCTGAGTTGGGTGCCACTTGGGTGATTGGGATAGCTCGGATGGGTATAGCGTGAAAAACTGGTTGATTTCGTTGAGTAGCAGCGAAAAGTCGCCTGACTCTTCTTCTCTTAGGTTTGGGTTGAGAAGGGGATTCGGGTTGAGAAGGGGATTCAGGTTGAGAAGGGGATTCAGTTTGAGTGAAGTCGGAGGTTTCAGTCGATTCTTTATCCTTCTTCTTCTCCTCCTTGAAGTCTTTGTTTCGGATTCGGTTCTCGGTGAGCTCTGTTGCTAGCTCCATTGCTGCTTCCAAAGTTGCAGGCTTGGTACTTATCACAGGGTCTTGAATCTTTGACGGAAGACCACGAATGTAGTGCTCGATCAAACGGTAGAGGGGAGTAAACATGTTGGGAACCATTTGATGTAATTCGAGGAACCTTTTGTTGTAGGTGGTGTGGTCTCCTTCCACTTGCTTCAACGAGTAAAATTCATCTTCTAGCTTCTTGATTTCGCTCCTTGGACAAAATCGTCTGGTCATGATTTCCTTCAATTCGTTCCAAGTTAGGGACATAGCATCTTCAACACCTCGTTTTGCCTTCTCTGTATTCCACCAAGTAAGTGCTATCCCATATAGTCGACCGGTAGCATAACGCACTTTGCGATCATCAGGGCAATCGCAATTTAGAAAAATATTCTCCATTTCTTCAAACCAATGGAAAAGAGCAGTGACGCCTTCAGTCCCTTTGTATTTCGGAGGGTCACATGATTTGAAATGCTTGTAGGTGCATTTAGTGGCATTTGGGGGAGAGTTGAAAATGTTTTGGTTTACTTGATTGACAGGATTGTTGGTAAGTGCTTGTTGAACTTGGATTACAATGTTGGGTATTACGGCAGCCATTTGTTGAGCGATTAAGGTAGCCAAACGATCGCGGGCTTTTCTTGCTCTCGTCTTCCTACGGCGAGGTTAGAAGACATCTACAATGGATACATGACAAGGGTATGAGTGGGATGCTTTTGAGATCATGGGTCGCATTCAAGAATGAACATTCATAAAATAATTATACCAAAAATACTACATCCATAGGATGTCTTGGGCTTTGCTCGCTGTTAGGCCCGTCATGCCGCCATACTTTACCTTATGTAATCATGTGGGCCCCCATGAATTACCGGTTTTTCATATGGTTCGCACGGTTTCTGCCTGGTTGCGTACACAAAACCCGGTGAAAATCGAGAAATATGTATACAACGTGTGATGTTCGGAATGTGTCCAGGTGTAGACACGGTGACACCTCAAAGTAGGGTTAGTTCGAACGACGTTTGGTGTGGCATGCTTTGGCCTAATAGGTCCTTCGTACTCTCATCGTTGGTCCCCAGGTAGGCAAACTGGTCCGTTATATTGGATTTATACGAATGCCAGCCTAGACAGGACGTTCCGACTACCGGTACTTGTACCCTTCCAGTTACTACATGCCCGTCGCAGAACTTACTTTGATGAGAATTGAAAATTGCATAAAATCTTTGGATAACGAGAGTATGAAAATAAATTGAACACATGAACATCGATATATGTATAATGAATATGTATATATGTATAATGATCATGTATATGAGCATGTATGTTTGACTGAAATGTAAACAAATATGAAACAAATAAATATCACAAGTTTGTATGTAACCACTTAATCAATTTAAAATTTTAAGCAGACTATAGTATAGGCTCTAAGGGTCTAATAACCTATCTTATATCCCTATAGTCATGGCTCTGATACCAATCTGTCACACCCCGACCCGCAGCGGATAAGGTGATCGGGGCATGATTGGGTTATCATCAAAGCTCATGACATTTATTAAATGTTTCATATTCATTAATACAAATTAAATGAAAGTTTACAATGATTGCTACAACATAATCTAACTAACAATCTAACTCCTTTGTTCTCTTCTAAGGCATATCCTATGCTATCCTTGCTTCAACCTGTTCACCTGTATCATGTGTAAAAAGGTTTTTTTGGATCAACATAATGTTGGCGAGTGAATCCTATGGAAAAACATTTGAATAATTTATTTAAATTGATTATGAAATATGTGCACAACCAAACATGAGTAAAATTAGATGTAACTTGATCAACAATCATAAGATGTTAAATAAAACACTCATGAATAATAATGGAAACAATAAAAGGCACGCGATGCTCAACTCGTCTCTCACGAGGAACTGAGGGGCCTGATGAATGAATTGCATAAACATGATAATATGAATAACACAACTATAAACATTATAAACTCAATGAAAACACACATGAACAATAATGAATTTGAATTGAAGCACGCGATGTTCTACTCGTTTCCCACGAGGAACTGATGGGCTTAATGTATGAGTTTCATGTAATTTGACTAACGGAATATAAATAAATCACAACAATAAATCAATCTAAGTTTAAGTCATGATGTGGTATGGCACAAGTTTAAATAATTAAATTAATAAATTCATAACACATGACACACCCCAAAACGTGTAATTTAAAAGGGGGAATTGTAAGATTCACTCACAGTGGGTGCGTTCGGTTGATGATGATGAATGCACGCGAAGTGGTTTTAACCACGAGTGAGATTTAACCTAGATAAATCGCATTATGGTTTGGTGAGTAAACGGATTTTATTAAACTATTTTAGTAGGATTGTTGGGTGCATTTTTGTGGGTTTAAGGCTATTTTCTAACCTTAAAAATGTTATTTTTAAGTATTTATAATTGATTTTTAATTAAAATAATTAAATAAAAATAATAAAAATATTTATTTTTTTTCTGCTACAGTTGACTTTGACCAGTTGACTTTGACTGGTCGTTGACCGGTTTTGAGGCAGATTGTTGTGCGCTCGGTGAGGCTCGAACCCGAGACCTCCCGTACGCGTGCACGCAGCTCTACCAACTGAGCTACGTGTCTAACCCGTTATATATCCGATTTTAATTACATAAATACATTAATTAGAATTAACCGAAAATCATTTTATTTTAAAAATAGTTTTAGGCGGTTCGGCGGTGCGCTCCACAGGTCTCGAACCCGGGACCTGTGGGTTATTCTAACACACAGTCCACCGCTGGACTGTGTGTTCTACATGTTATATACTTTGATTTTTATTATACTTAAAGACAATTTAGATATTTCCTTTTCTGCCTTATTTAAAAAGAAGAGTTAATTGTCCGAGTCGGTGCTGAAGACCGGACTCGAACTCGTGACCAGCGATATAAACAAACGCACAGTCCACCGCTGGACTGTGTGTCTAACTCGGTTATTATTCTGGTTATCAATATACTTAACATATAACTAAGGCGATCCGGTTCAGTTAAACAAAAACTTGATTTTTATTAAGGCAACGTGTGTGAACCGGAATCGAACTTGAGACGTCTTGTGTTTTATATGTGCACACAGTCCACCGCTGGACTGTGTGTCTAACCCGATTAATTTCATGATTTTAATTAAACTTATATGATAACAAGTCTTCATCTTCTTCACTGAAAGAATAACCAGAAATCGGGTCTGACTGGTTCGAGCGTTTGATCAAGTTTCATTAGTGTTTTACAGTTTATTTCGGTAAGATAAAAGTGAAAAGGTAAAGAAACTGGGCGGAGAAATATACCGACTGAACTCTCTGTTTTCCGGCAGAACTCCGGCGACAGAAAACTACTCCGGCGTCAGGTGTCTTGCAGCAGCAAGTCTCCGAAAAGTTTGGAAAAGGTAAGGGTATCTCCGGTATAAGCTTCAGAGATTCAGAAAAGCTCGGCAATGGGGAAACCGGTTTTCCGGCGAATAACAGGAAAGTTCCGGCGAGTGAAATTACGCCGTGAAAAGATGTGATTTTTAGCGAAAAAGTTTGCAGGAGATTGTGGTTGAATTTATAGGGAATAATCGAAATGTATTTGGTCTGATTTCGGACTATGTTCGATATTTAAATTTTTCCGGCGGTTTTGATTTTGGTCGCGGACTTCAAACATCGGTTATAACCGATATGTGATTAAAGGTTTACGTTATAACGTAAATCGTAGTTAAGACTCGCGAATATTCCGGGATTCCGACGACTGAATCGATTAGGCGCCGATTTTGAATTCGTAATGTTATTATATCAATTAAATGTTTGCAATATATAACAAACAGATCAAGCGGCGCAGTGGTTTGTGTGTGTGAAGATAAGACTCTTGCTGATTCGGTACAGACCCGGGTTCGAAACCCGGCTGTAACAATTCATTTTTATTTTTCGATTTTCAACAGTTTTTCAAAAACTAAATATATACCCCCGTATAATAATTGATTACGGATCGTTTAAAAATATTTTGGGCATTTAATTCGCAACGAAAATTTTGACTGACTGTTCGGTTGCTAAACGGAGCGGGTTTGGTAAATCCGTTTTTTGACGGATGTTACATACAAACACCTATTGATTAGGGGTTTGAATGTTTAAAGTTAAGAAAACTCAAAGAAGAAGATGAAGATTCTTGTTTTGGATGAGGATACAAGTGTTGTATATTGAATCCCAAATGATAACAATGATTTAAGAGCCTGGATACATGGATTAAGCACAAGAATACTCACAAGAATCACAACACAAGAAATCACCAAAATCACTAGTCCAAGAACCTTGGAGCTAGGGTTTTCATTAAGAACATATATATAGTCTCTGGCCATCCAGCGTAGGCCAATACAAAAGTTCTAACTATTACATATTCAGTCCCTGAACTGTCTAAAACAAAGTAAACTCACACAGAACTATCCAAAACCTAGATTAGTCAAGTATCAACGATCTCAAAAGTTCCAACATAATCTCAGTACCGCTTTTCACCCTCAAACCGACGGCCAGACTAAGCGCACGATCCGCACCCTCAAAGACATGCTTCGTGCGTGCATCATAGATTTCGGTGGTAACTGGGATACACATTTACCTTTAATCGAATTCTCGTACAATAATAGTTATCATACCAGAATTCAAATGGCTCCTTTTGAGGCACTGTATGGAAGAAAATGTCGATCGCCTATTGCATGGCACGAGATCATAGAAACACAAATCACCGGTCCCGAGCAAATTCAAGAAACGACGGACAAGATCCTCTAAATCATAGACAATCTCTTGAAAGCTTGGAGTCGTCAAAAGAGTTACGCCGATAAATGCCGCAAGCCCCTGCAGTTCAAAGTAGGAGATCACGTCCTCCTAAAGGTTGCACCTTGGAAGGGAGTGCTCTGCTTCGGCAAGAAAGGAAAGCTAGTGCCACGATACGTTGGACCCTTTAAGATTCTGGAAAGAATTAGAAAAGTGGCCTACCGACTCGAATTATCGGAGGAACTCAACAACATACATCCGACTTTCCACGTCTCAAACCTCAAAAAGTGCCTTTCCGAAGAAAATCTCCATGTACCTCTCGAAGATCTACAAATCAATGAGACTCTCCATTTCGTGGAAAAGCCTGTGGAAATCATGGACCGAGAGACCAAGAAACTCCGACGCTCTCGCATCCCTTTCGTAAAGGTCTAATGGGAAGGCAAACGCGGCGCCAAGTTCACTTGGGAATTGGAGAGTGATATGAAGGCTAAGTATCCACACATCTCTTTGTTACGGCCACTGTTTAATTTCGGGACGAAATTCCCCAAAGTAGGGGAGACTGTAACAACTCTAAATTTCGTCATTACTTCGTTTTCAGTTCATTATCGTTGTATTTCATTTGTATTCCGAGATTCGTTTATAAGAAAAGTTTATGTTAATTTAATTTTGGTGTTGTATGTTAAATCGCATCTAATCGCTTAATAAATCGCATCGCTAATCTCATCGCATCGTAAATCGCAATTATTTATATGGTTTTATATTATTTATGTGTTATGTGTGTTTGTGGTTACTATTACGCTCGCTATCGCATCGCTCTTGCACTTTCAAATCGCTGAAATGCACTATTATATTAATTATAATGTCTAATATAACTACTTAATACGAACCGAATAACCAAACGAACACTTAACTCGAAATAAACGAAGAAAACCCAACTTTTGGGTCAAGTTCGCTCAAACTTGGTGTTACCAAGTTCGGCCGAACTTGACTGGCCCAATCAAACTCCTCAATAACCTCAAGTTCGCTCGAACTTAACCTCAGAGAGGTCAAGTTCGGTCGAACTTGGCTCCTTTCCCTCAGATCCTCACAAGTTCGCGCGAACTTGCATGAAAACATGCAAGTTCGGCCGAATTTGACTCCACCAGCTCACCTTTTTGCCTTCACCTATAAATACCCAGCTCATTCCTCTCATTTGAACTTGCTGTAAGTTCGCCCAGAGCTCTCAAAACCCGAAACTTTCATGTTCTAAGTAAGAATCAACCCGATTTCAACTACAATGATGTTCAACAACGTTTTACAAAGGTTTACAACGATTTTGGCACAAGGCATTGCCTTCGTTTTCATCAAATCTTCTCTGTTTACGAAAATCTTCATCTTTTTACATAAAACTTCTGTTTTTCACTTAGATCTATGCTTAGATCTGAGCAAAACCTTTTGAACATTGATTTTTACACAAAATACGGACTTTTGATGATGTTTCGTTCATTTTCTGATATGAAACGAAGCATTTATCATTCAAGATCCCAGATCTGGAAGCACAAGGACGTTTATGTTGGTTTACACAAGCCGGACTAACCCGAACGAACCCCGAGTTCGCCCGGATTAGCCCACGCTTTTGTAAAACGGCTAAAACAGCTCTAAAAGACCACTCCGACCTAAGTTTGCTCAGTAGCACAGGGTTGGAGGGATGAACACTCGATTTACTCAGCAAACGACGCGAAAACGCAAGATTTTGGACCCGAAAACATCAAGTTCGCTCAAG
Source organism: Scalesia atractyloides (assembly GCA_947069175.1). NCBI lineage: Eukaryota > Viridiplantae > Streptophyta > Magnoliopsida > Asterales > Asteraceae > Scalesia > Scalesia atractyloides. The sequence continues at coordinate 57,475,108 of CAMTDV010000009.1, forward strand.
AATCACCAACTACCTGGTCAAGTTCGACCGAACTTGCACCCAAATGGGTCAAGTTCGACCGAACTTGGGTCAATTCTCACCAAATTACTTACAAGTTCGACCGAACTTGTCTAGTTTCTTAGGAAAGTACACAAGTTCGCTCGAACTTGTCTCTTCTGTAAGATTTCCTTACAAGTTCGCTCGAACTTAACAAGATTCTTAAGAATCTTACCAAGTTCGACCGAACTTGACTCTAATCTTACCAAATTCTTACAAGTTCGCTCGAACTTGTATGTTTACATACAAGTTCGCCCGAACTTGCGTACTGCTCAACTCAAACTTCACCGTTTTGGCTTTTCGAAGACTGATGCACTTCTGTTCGTTTACAGGCTGATTCGGCGCACTCTGCAACCCTCCGCAGAATCTTAAGTCTTACCAAAACGCACCCACGGTGAGTATACTTGACCCATTTTCGCTTTAATGCACTTTTTGGGTGTTACATACATTCCTATATCAAAATCACTTCACAAATCAAAACTGTTTATCACACGCGAATAATCTGATTATATATGCTCGATACGTGATACTAGAAACATGTGACTAGGACTTATTTTCGTTAACTTTCCTCCTTAGCTAGTATGGTACTATAGTTTGGCTAACACCCGACGGGGTCTAGTTAGGATGGTCGCGCAAGCCTTTTCACGATAGTTAGCATGAGATGTAAGCCTATGTTATGTTAAGTGTTTTGGTGTATCGTGATGTGTGATTAGATTGTTTCGCAAACGCTTTCTCGACTATGCTAGTATTATTCAAACTCGTATGCTCACCTTTACTTAATTGTATTGACTTGTATTTTAACGTATGTAACAGGTTGAGGATTTAGCTTGGATTGCTTTGGAGCAGTTTTATTTAGTATTTTGCTTACCTTGTTTAGAACGGTTGTAATAAAAATCTAGGGGATATCGAACCATGTTGTTTTTATGAGAAAATCAGAATTTCTATAATGGTTGTTTGAAATGTTATGTTCAATAGTATGGGATGTTAAACGTTAAGTAATGTTGTTGGATAATTGTTACGGAATTTCTCATGAGACAATCTGGTCGCCTAGTGCCACTAACCCCGATGTTTCCGGCATCGGTTGGGTGTGACAATTATGTCATATACATAAACCAATAAATAAATTAAAGCTTTGTCAGTTTTGTAGATAAAAAGAGATGGATCGGCTCGACTAAATTGAAAGCCAAGTATAATAAGAAAAGCACTTAGCTGTTGGTACCAAGCTCGTGGGGCTTGTTTAAGCCATAAAGAGCACGTTTGAGGCGACACACGTGATTTGGAAATTTCGAGTTCACGAATCCCAGAGGTTGTTCCATGTACACGGTTTCGTTTAGATGCCCGTTTAGGAACGCGTTGTTGACATCAAGTTGGCGTAGTTGTCAACTATAAATAGTAGCAAGACTAAGGACCACTCGAATTGTTGATGCTTTGACAATGGGACTAAACGTATGTGAAAAACGAGTCTCGGAAGATCTCGGAAGCTCTTGTTTGTCCACAACGGAAGATCTTGGAAGTCTACTTGTTTGTCCACAGCTGAAGATCTCGGTAGCTCTTGTTTGTCCACAGTGGAAGATCTTGGAAGTCTTGTTTGTCCACAGCGGATGATCTCGGAAGCTCTTGGTTGTACACAACGGATGATCTCGGAAGCTCTTGTTTGTACACACCGGAAGATCCAAAAGATGATTGCGCCATTTGGATAGAAATTAAAGGGTTATTCTTGATTGATTTCCATATACCAAAATTTTAAACCTAATTATTGTTATTATTTACATGTGTTTCATTGATCAACTCTAAAGATTCCAATTTAAATTGATCCTTTTAAAACAAATAATCAGTCATAAAACACAATTTAGCATATAAAAGCACAAATACATTGGATCATGAATAAAGGTAGATAGGGAGAGAGAGGGTGAGAAAGAGATTACAACTGATGTTGAAGCAGACGATCTCGTAAGCTCTTGTTTGTACAAGCGAAAGATCTAAACGAAATACTGCTCATTTTGATAGAATTTAAAGGGTTATTCTAATCGATTTCCGATTACCAAGTTTAAACATAATTTATTGTTACTATTTATGTGTGTTTCATTGATCAACTCTAAAGATTCCAACTTAAATTCATCCTTTTAAAATAAATACTTTTAAGCCTGAAGGCTCACACGAGTCGGTGCACTTAAAGAACTGAATACGTCATCTACCATTGTTCCTATTTTATTAAAAGTGTCTATAAGTTCCGGGATGCATAAACCAACAGCTTCCCGGAACTCATGTGAGCAGCAACAATCCTTGTTACCCACATCACCCGACATCAACTCCGTCTCTCAGGCCCTGCTCATAAGCTATACACGCCTCTAGAATATCAAACGCACGATTTCGAAAATGCCCAAGTACTAATGCCTCAAAGTCCTGCATCATTCACCATCCACAACCATCTCATTAGTTAACCACCCATACATAGTAGGGAGAATAAAAACATAAAACCTTACCTTGGGAGGTTTATTCATGACACCCCTCATTATTTTGAGCGACTTTATCAGGACGTTCTCGTTGTAGAGTAAAGAAAAGTATTCTGAGACCACAGAGGGTCCGCACTCTACAAATCCAGGTTGGTGGAACAAAGGGTCAGCGTTCAAAATATGATCCTGTATGGCGACCAGAAGGTCGTACGCGGTCATTGATAAAGGCACCCAGATTTTATCAGCCAGTAAGGTCCATTGGTGGGCTAAGGTCGAAGCGAACTTCACCACATTCGAACATATGTGGATTGATAGCATTACCAAAAGAGCGAAGGCGAACAAGCTTTAAGGAAAAAAACCATAAGAACATAATATAACACACCACTGACCAACTATACATGTATAGAAAGATCAAGAACAAAAAGGGGGACATACAGGCGCCTGAAGAGGAAAATGTTCATTGAAAATAACATCAAAGAAGAAGAGCCCATCATGATACGGAGTCCCCTTTTTCCAATGATTGCAGCTGTTAGAATATCTATCTTCGATTCATAGGCCCTCACAAATATTGTATCCGAATCTAACCAAAAGAAAAAAAAAAGCTTAAAGATTATGTATAGTATGTATGTATATGCATTACTATTACTAATGAGTTGACATTCATACCACGCAAGCCTTCTTCAAGAGCCGCCCACACGTTATAATCTTACGAGACATATTACCGTTTATCTGAAACATATGTGTATCAAAGTGATTAAGCCTAACAACAAAAAAACATATTATTATATTAATATTTTTAAACTCTAAGTCTCTAACAATCGAATGACAATACTTGCCTCATCCACACCAAAATCAGAATCAGCAAAAAAATTATCTGAATGGTTCTCGATGATATCAAACCCCTTGAAGTTTTTATACCTATCGAGAACATCATCAGCCCCTGCAATTTGTGAACTCGTTTTAGCACGAGGGTCCGGTAACACATCGTCTTTATGATACGCGCCAGCTCTTGAATACTTCTCCATCAACTCATCAAACTTTGATCTATACTTTTGGCAAAATGCAAGAAACCGATTGCAATGTGTCCAGTCGCCCACAGGATCTTGACGGGATATTTTCATTATGTAAGGCTTTATAGATTTTTCATAGAGGAGCAGCTGTGTGGTAGAAGGGTAGATGTAATCCATGATAGCCTACAAGAAACAGAAGACCGTAGAATCAATCATCATCGGATAGTTAAAGTAGGTAATTATGAAGCATGGAAGATGATATTACCTTAGATGTGTTGTCCACTGCCTCCTCGTTGAGGTCTTTATCATCAGTTGTTAAGTAAGACATCTACATGCACATGTATTATGTGTATGTTGTGAAATAACCTCACAAAACATCATCGTATTGGCATATATACATGATGATACGATTTACATACCTCCTTTCCTTTAACTACCGAACTCTGTGGTTCCATACAAGCTCCGGAAAAACGATAATCCTATGAATAAAGTTCACACACAAAAATTGTTAGCCGATAATATCATTGGCATAGATATTATTGGTATATATTGTAAAATATAATTTGTAATATCTTAATTGATAGTGTAGGATAGTTACCATAGTTAGTGATTGTTTACATTTTCTTGATCGATTACAAAGGTTACAATGCCTAAATATAAATACCAAGACAATCACTAACTATGGTAACCATCCTATCAATTAAGATATTACAAATTATATTTTACAATATATGCCAATAATATTTAATGATATTATCGGCTAACAAAATAACTTATAAAAGGCAAGACATCAGATAATTTACAAAAAAATAAATAACTATACCTCAATTCACTTATCACAACTAGGCATGCGTTCAGATCCATCTGTTCTAGCCCTTACAAGAGTTGCTATAAAGTTTTCCCCATGCAAATGATGCAGGCCCAGGTGTTGAAGACCGGGCTATGACGTTTCTGGAGGCCCATGATCGAGTTTCCAAATGTGATTTACGGAAACGGGCATAACTTTGCAACTCAGAAAGAAAAATCAGTAAGAAAGAGACCGATAAAGAAGAAATCGACAAAGAAAGAAAGACCAGTCGATTCAAAGAAGAAAGAAAGAAAAAGTGAAGAATGACGACGGTATAAGCAAAAGAAGCAGGTTCGATGTCTTACCAAGTTCCGACTTTGACCGCAACTAACTATTTGGTATGGGCAATCTAGGTTAAGTCGATCTTAGATGCACATGGTCTTTTGGAGACGATCAAACCGAGGGCATGAGGTGTAGACCAGACTCAAAGAAATCAAAACAAGCGCTCGCCTTCCTATTTCAAGCTATACCGAGGAGATGGTGTTGCAAATGCCAAGTCACACGGACCCGAAGAAAGTGTGGGATGGCTTAAAAACACGATAGTTGGGTGTAGATCGAGTGAGGGCGGCTCGAATTGCAACGTTGAGAAGAGAGCTTGAAGGAAGGAGAACTCGTTGATGATGGTGCTACTAAGGTGGGCAGATTGGTTTCAAAGTTGAAGAGTCTCGGGTACGAAATTGAAGAAGAAGAAATGGTAAGAAAGGTTACTTGATGTAATGCCAAAGTCCTATCTTCAAATTGTAACTTCAATTGAGCAATGCTTCGTTTTGGACTCAACGCTCTTTGATTAAACGGTCGGAAGGCTTAAGGCGTACGAAGAAAGACGAAAAAGCCATGATGAAAAGGAAGAAGAGCAAGGCACACTCTTAATGGCTGAACAAAAGTACGAAGTAGCGGAGGAGGAAGAGGTCGTGGAAGAAGCTATGGTAGAGGTGAAAGAGGTCGAGGAAGAGGTGTGGGTCGAGGTGGTGATAAAAGCAGGTTTCGGTGTTTCAATTGTGGAGCAGTTGGGCATTTTGGTTATGAGTGCACTAAATGGAAGGATGACGAGAAAGAAGAAAATTTGATAGAAGAGGAAGAACCGACATTGCTTTGAACAAATGGGTCAAGATTAAAGGGGAGATTGTTGGTGTTAATGTTGACTTTTGATTTCTATTATTAGTTTTATTTATAAGTATTTTAGATTGTTTGAAGTTATTTTTGATTGCATGGAATAAGCAGCTTGTCACGAGGATTGCATGGCTGGATTTGAAGAATGAGCACATGGGTTTATATTCTAGTGTATTTTATTAGTTTTTATTAAGTGGACTTGGTAGAAGTTTAACCGAATATGATGGAGGTGAACGTTGAGGATAGGCACGTTGGGAAAAGAAAGAGTCCATAATTTCTACTAGTTCATTAGCACTTTATTCCTTATTTTATGGTTCCCACGTTTTCATTGTAAAGCTATATATAGCCCCCTAGTCTATTGAATAAAATAAGCTTTTCATTTTCTCTTTGTTTGCATAACAACTTTTGCTTTTCATACTACAACTTTACGTACACTAGATAATTGTTTGTTTTCACTTCAGTAAATTTATATTTCATCTTTATTCGTGAATTAAGAGAGTGAGTTTTAAAGACTTGATACCCAACAACCCTTTGGTCTTCATATTCTCTCGTATGTATTTATGATTCCTCTTGTTTGTTTGATTTTATTGCATGCTCCTATATCTATACTGTTTCTACTCTTTTGTAGCTTACTTAATGGTATAGAGTCCAAATACACAACAATTTTTCTTCCTCCTAGTTTTCTAAGAACACACCAAACATGTCAGAATTAGAAACAACCTCTAGAGATTGGTATACATCATCTCAGTAATCTCTGCAACATAAAAATTCAATCATTGCAAGCTTTATTTCAGTCAAGGTAAACTACGACGATTACATGCATAAGCTGGACGCACGAGATGGTCGCTTATCTAAAGATCAAAGGGTGTAGTAATATGGCATAAGCCCTTGTGTGTTATATACGCTAATCACACCATGTTTGCTTGCTCCAAAAGACTCTTTACGTCCTTAACGAAGCACCAATGGCTTGGTTTCCCAAGTTATATCCGCTCTACAGAAATTTGTTTTTCTTATGTATCTCAAATATGTCGTTGTTTATTTACTCTCGTGACTCTATGAGGTGCTATGTTCTTGTTAATGTAGATGATATTCTTATAGCCAACATCTCTTCAATATTTGTGAAAGCATTGATTGAGTGCTTACACAAGGTTTTGGGTATTTTCAGCTCCTTATGACTCATGCCACTTTCTCTGAAGATGCTTCGTCTCTCATAACAGCAGTATTTCATGGACAATTTGCCAGATACTGCCTTAGCCAGTGTCATTCCTTGTATACTCTTGTTGCATCTATACTCTTGTTGCATCTGGTCGTCAACTTTTGGTTGACTTGTCCAGAGATTTCCAATGCTGTTAGGAAGCTCTCTATGTTTCTTTAGATACTTAGCAACACTGGATTGCAGTTAAGCGCATACTTTGATATTTTAAGGTATTATTACTCATGCACTCGTGTCTATGCTGACCCGACTGGACCTATAACCTAAATGATCGTCAATCTACCATTGTTTAGAGCACGACCTTGGATCCAAATTCATCAGTTGAAGTTCAAAGTTGCAACATACAGTTGCGAGATCTAGTACATAGATGGAACATTTGACTCTTGCCCATGCATCAACTCAGATTTGTTGGATCATGTCATTATTATCTGGGATATGTTTCCCTTTTGTAGGTCCACCCACTCTATGGTGTGATCAAATTAGTGCGACCTATGTAGCTGTCAAACGTACAGAATACCTTGAGATTGACTTACACTTCATTCGTGATATGACGCTCTCATATACTCTCCCAGTGTGACATGTTCTTAGCCCCTCCACAATAACAAAAAATATCCATGTCATCACTTTCTTTCTCTTGCCCAAACAATACCCACTAGCCCCACTCACATCTTCTCTCTCGTCTATAAAAATGACTTACACACTCCCTCTCTCATCCATCTTCACTCACACACATCCATTTTTTCTAGTTTTTCACCAAATACATAACCATCTTCTCTCTCATCCAACTCATCACTTTACTCCTACATGGCATGTAAAACCATCAAAAATTGCCCTTATTGTGGGTGCTCTTAGTGGGTGTTTTAAGGTGCCAATGGCACTTGCCTCACCAATCAAAACACACTCTCTCTCTTGCCCCCTGACATACCACAAAAATATCATTTCACTCCTCTCTCCACTCTCCCTCTCACATTCACTCAAATACAAAATTTTCATAACCGGACCGGACATTGAACCAAACACATTACCGGTTCACTGGTCAAACTGGTCCGGTTAGACCAGATTTAAGAACCCGCTTACATAACATTTAGCTTATAACTGTTTATAAATAGAGAGAAACTAATAATATAACAAAGTTAAATAAAAATGGAAAAATATAAAATCGTAAACATGTAAGTAAAAAAGTTAAACTAAAATATAAATTAATAAAATAGTGGTGAAAAGAAAGAGTATAAAATGGCTGCAGACTTTTAATGAAAGTTGTTTTCATTTCCAATAAATTTGCTTTTGATATAACTTTTTTTTTATAAATTTAAAAGAAAAAAATATTGAAATAAATTCAAGAGTCCAAAGTTTTCTACAACAGTCTCCTACTATATTTCTTTACCATCGAACTCTTCCTCGACAACCCTGTGAATTGAATGCAGATCCGGATAGCTCGGATCTGTCGAGTAGATCTGGTGAATTTGAACGTAGTTCTAGTAAGCTTAACGCAAATGCAGCCCAGATCTCTCTCTCTCTCTTTTCTCTCTAAAATCAGTTCTCCTTTTCCTTATTACTCAAACGTGACACAAAAAAAAAGGAAAACCCTGGTTCGATCGCTGACTCGGTTCACCGGCCAAACGTCCAACCGCCATAACCGGCCGGTTGTTTCAAAAATGGCCCATGCATGCATACCAGACCACCGGCATCACCGAACTCCGGTCAGACTGGTCCGGCCACAAAAACACTGCTCAAATGTGATGTACTGTACTGTAAACTTTGTTGTTGGTTGTGAATGAAATTAGCTGTTAAAAAAAAACAAAACTACACATTCTCTCCTCCACCTCACTACCTTCTCCTCCATTCACTTTCTCTCTTCTAAAAAACACACAAAAAAACAACTCTATTTTGGATGCTCTTAGAGTATGGGGTGTGGTTCCCCTTTCCCCAAGTCCACATAGCGCACCTCACTCTCCCATCCACCTCACTATTTTCCCCAAGAGTGGAGTGTGGTTCCTCCTTCATCCCCTTCCCCCTTCTATTTTATTTTTATTTTTATATTTTAATACCAAATTTCTTAAAAATATAATCATTTTTCTTTAATTAAAATAAAATTACATAGCCTAGAAAAAAAAGACATAATTAAAAAAAACTAAAGCCCATTTCTCTTCCTCCTAGCCATTTCTTCGTGATTTTGTCGTTCATTGTTGAGAGCAGCGCGCGGTCTCTTTCGAGTACGCTTTCGATGTCGGTTCTCCTAAGTCCGAACTCTTCGGCTTCTTGATTTTGTAGATCAAATTCGAGTCGCCACTTATCAAACTCAAGCCACTCCCTTTCCCCCGTCGTTGCTTCTTCCTTTTCCTTCTCTTTCTTTTTGTACCTCTCTGCACTCCCATAAAATGGTCGATTTTTTGTAGAATTGTATCAAGTTTAGATGTATCATCGGTCTCGTTTCCTTTGAACCCGAAAGTCACACCCTAACCGATGGCGGAATCATCGGGGCGCGGCACTAGGCGAATCGGATTTGTTCAAGAGAAATTCCATAACAACTAATAATGACAATATTTTAAATAGCCCGGTTTGCCATATAATCAGCCAATATTTCAAATAAATTATTACAAAACATATAATCTCATAAACATATCCAATCCGATCTTCCCTAGATTTCTATTACATGCGTTTCTAAAGATAAAATCCTATGTCCATTTGCAGCAAGTAGAAATCATTAACCTGCAACATACGTTAAAATAATGTCAATACAAAAATGTATTGGCGAGTATACAGGTTTTGATATAATAGCATAGTCGATAAAAGTGTCGCGAAATACCACATATACATAAACGAGATACAACATAACATATAAATCAGTGGACAAATACTCCAGCTAAGTTCCGAGATGACAGCGAATGCGCGTTTGTGATGTGCGTAACTAGACCCCGTCGGGTGTAAGTCAAACTATGATATCATACTAGCTAAGTTGGAATCAACGAGTAAAGGTCGAGAGTGTTTATATGTATCTTGCATCACGTGTAAACATGTATAAGAGATTATTCGCGTGTGATAAATTAGTTTGTGCGTTTGATGTGTTTTGTTATGAACGTATGTTACACCCAAAAGTGCGTTTAAAGGTAAAAGGGTTCAAGTATACTCATACTTAGTGTTTGATAACAAACACGAAGCGGTTCTGGATTGAGGGAGTGTCGGTTCAGCCTGTAAACACGAACAGAAGTGCATCAGTCTTCCGAAGTGCTGAAACGGTCGAAGTGTGAAGGAGCAGAGGACAAGTTCGGGCGAAGTTGTACCAAATCTCTTGGTTCGGTACAAGTTCGGGCGAACTTGCCTGAATTATACTGGAATGTACAAGTTCAGGCGAACTTGGTACCCTTTCTTAGAAATGGATACAAGTTCGGGCGAACTTGACTGGAATCTTCTGGAATGTTCAAGTTCGGGCGAACTTGGTACCCTTTTCTTAGAAATGGGTACAAGTTCGGGCGAACTTGACAGTTTTCCTTGGAAATGGTACAAGTTCGGGCGAAGTTGGTCACCTTCTGGTGACCACTTCGAGCGAACTTGCTCTTTTTGGAGCGAAGTTGACTGTTTTGATCACCAAATCGTGTGTTTTCGCGTCGTTTGTTGAGGAAATCGAGTGTTCATCCCTCCAACCTTAAGCTACTGAGCAAAACATAGGCTGGAGAGGTCTTTTGGAGCGAGTTGCTAGTTTTCGGTTTTTACACATTGTATTGAGTATGATATATATGAGATCAATTTTGATTGTTCGTTTATTTACGATGGCTGGCTATATTTTTATGTGATTGCTTAGATGTATGGATGAATATTGAATAAATTGATGGCTTTTGGGGATTTGTTATTCGTTTTGACCGTTTATGTTAAAGATTGAAACTTTATTGGTTGTGTTGTGATTTAAAACTCAAATGATGGTTAGGGTGCATTTTTAGATCCACATATGATGATTTGTTGATTGACTTTGTGTTTTTGAACATAAATTACATGTTTATCATTTTATATTTTACTACGTGTGATGATGTATGAGTTAACTTGTTGACTTAGGATACAGAACTGACATGTTTAGTCTCGTTTTGGATTTATCACCTTCCTTGAGACCGAGAGGTGAAAGGTTGTGGTTAGGTTAGGTTTTCTCAGGTCTGGGTTTGAATTTTCATGAGAGTGAGATTCTTGCCTTGTTACTCATTTAGATTGCTTTTTATAAACACTTATCCATTTATTTTCAATTCGCCCCTCGCCATCTTTGATGTCCCATGATTCATGAGATCGAGAGGAGATCCTATCTTCGGGCGCGTAGTCGGTTTATGTTTGGAGAGACAAGGAGGAGATCCATTCATCATCAGCGAGCTTCACACGACCTTTTAGGTTAGCTTTAGTGTTCATTTAAGACCGAGATGAGACTTTGGACATCTTGGTGATCCTTGACCCAGTCGAATCTTCATATCCCGGTTTTCATTTCGAGTATCCATTTCCCGAGAGCCGTCAGCTTTATCAGTAGGATTCCAGTCTAAGCAATCACCTTTTCCCCCATTGATTGATTTCCCAAGCAGCCGTTTTCTGTCTTCCGGTGCCTTTCTCTCTCTACTTCTCCTTCCACTTTCTGATTACTACTTTACTTAGATGTTAGTTGGTTTCATGCTTTTATAGGACTTGACAGAGGTTCAGTATCGAGGGCCGCATATCAATGTTCACGGATTGATACTCAGTCTTACTGACTTTATTACACTACAACCGGTACACTTGCTATGTTGTGTGTTTAGTTTGGTGATTCCATTTTAAAACCCAGATCGTGTGAGATACATATTTTTATATATACTATTTTAAGACCCAGATCGTGTGAGATACATATTTTTATATATACTAGCATAACATCAGGAGGAATATTGCAACAAACAAAGTTTAGGGACACATTATGCATGTACTCCAAACCACCGGGAGGCAAATTACAATTTACTCATGTTGTCAATTCATTGATGTAGAAAGTTAGGGCTGTTTGGTAGCCTCTTAGTGATTCCATTAAGAGGCTAACTCTGAATTAGTAAGAGGTAATGGTGTTTGGTTCACAAAAAATAACACCTCTTAGTGGTTTAGTTGACATCGTAATGATTAAGCGATAAGATGATGTTGAATGGTTAAGAGACAAATTTACCCTTTCCCCAATAAACTTCCTTAACCCTAAAACTTCAGCCACCACCCGCCACACCAACCACCATCACCACCACAACCGCCCATGACAAACACCGTCGACCACCACCAGCCACTAATATATGCACCCATGACAAACACCGCTAACCATCACCATCACCACTAATGACTGCCAACACCACCACCAACACCACCAACCACCACCCCAAAACCGTTAACCACCCACCACTATCGTCAACCACCACCACCTGTAATCGCCAACCATCAGAGCCACCACCTGACATTGCCAACAACCACCATCACTACCCGCCAACTACCAGGTACATTTCATTCAACACAAAATAGTTTAGACATGTAAAATAGTCATTTTGCATAGTTATTTAGTGCTTTAGCCAAATAGCACTTACTGACTCAGCACTTACTCGTTCAAATCCTCTTATCTGATCATATCTATGACTATGACTAGATTTCAGAGGCTGTCAAACAGCCTCCTACACGCCTATATAAGCATAGACCATGGGTGGCTCTATATAAGGAAAAATAAAAATTAGACTTTGACTTTTTATTTTATTTTGAGTAAATTACAAAAATCGTTCTTTATGCATGTCACTTATTGAAAATTGTGTCCTTTGTCTTTAATAAGTACTGTAAAATACCTAATGTTTACAAACACTAGAAGTTTTATCCTGTACCCCAATTCTATTTATTTTTTTAGTTAACTCATGTCACATGAGACCCATGAGAGGGTATTTAAGTCATTTAACCTACCCACTTGTCTTCTCTTTGTTAAAATTCTAAACCCCCAATTCGACCCCTCGTTCTCAACCCGTCCTCTATGTGGGCCTAGCTAATACTGTAAGACCCTAACACGTTTTGATCGTAAAGGTCGCAGCGGAAATATATGCCATAAAATTTCTTTCTTAAAACGTTCCTTTATATTTGAAATCAGATAAAAACATCTTTATGTGAGGAACTACATTATTTGTCTCTCATTAACGTGTCAATAATAACATACTAATACAGATTACATGACCGCTCATACCGTACAATTCATGTCTCTAACACTCGATTTTCACTCACCAGCCTTCCATCATGTTGATCCATGATTCTCTACCACCTGCATCCACATACATTCGTAAAATTAGAATACAATATATATAAACAAGATTCATAATCATGGAGTCTCATCACGTTCTATGTGACAACTCGTACTTTTGACCCTTATGATCGGAAAGGGTTACACATCTTAAAGCCTTTATTACTATTAGTGTAAATAATAACAAGTCATAACGAGCGAATATGTTATTTAATTGACAATCACCATGATGCCTTGACACAAATTCTAGACGCGTATTTTTATACTTGAGCATACATATTTATAAGTGTGGCATATTCATTTTTAGGTAAATCGGTAAATACAATTTAAACAGTGTATTTATGCGACGATTTATTTGGTGGATTTCTTTATCGGTAGACATGTGATATTTAACGGGTTCATGCACACAGGCTAAGCCCAACCCACGTAACCCATCCAAACACAAACCCTAAGTATTTAACCATCTCCTTCTCCACCCCCTCTTCATTTTCACCTAACAACTCAAAACCCTAGCCCTTCATAACCTCTTCTCCCCTCTCCTTAGAATTTGGTCACCGGACTATGGTTCCGACGCCGCCTCTCCAGTGATTCACGCCCGACCATGAACAACCCTCATTCCCTCGTCTCATGCTACCCTAAGATTGAAACCCTTGCTAGCCTGCACACCTTCAGAACCGAGAGAGAGAGAGAGAGAGATGGATTCACGATAGAGATGGAGACTGGTGGGTCTTCGGCCACCCACAGAAGCCACGCGGTGACGTACGGTGTCACCACGGCTGTAGTTGTCAGTGGCGGAGACGGTGGTGGTTGTTTTAGGGAGGACAAGTGACGACGGTGAGTGTGGTTCCGTGCGGCGACGACGAGCGGCGGTGCTTGACAGGTGGCAGGGGTGTGTGATGGTTTCGGTATGTCTCGATTACTTTTGTTTATCATTTAGATCTGTAGATTAGGTGGGTTCTGTCGTTTTGATGATGTGTAGTGGTAGGTGGTATTAGTTAACTGAAGCGGTAGTGGTCGCGGTTATGGTTCTGATGTAGCTGTCGTGGGCTAATCAAAAACCTATTTAAACTACGTAGATAGCGTAAGTAGGGTATCGTATTCACGGGGAATTTGTGGTCAGTGTAGAGATTTTAACTAAAAGCTAACTATCTAACTTCGGGGTTCTGATTGATTGATTAGAAAAAAAAAACGCTAAAACTAATTAAAAAGATTGTAATCAATGAGAGAAAACGCAACTTCCACCCCGAATCCCAATTACCTGTTTAACATCAAAACTTGTTTACTGATTTTGAACACCACATAGACATGGCCTCGAATTAATGAATTTGATTAGCTATTAAGGATAGTTTTTAAGATTCACTATGCCACCTAATAACCCGTTTGTTTGTATCAATTACCCGCCAATCTACCAACCCGCTAACGATGCAAGGAAATCGCCAATACGCTTAATAAACGACAAGCAATTCAAACACAAGAAACGTTTACCAATAATCCAACACAAGTAGTCAAGCTGTACCAGTCACAACGAATAAATAAAAAAGTTCAATGCGAAACAAAATAACAGTTCATCCGGGCGAAAGTTACGAAAAGCTTAGCCGCGCATGGTTGTCATCCCGTGTCGCGAACTCGAATCTGCTCTCAAAAACTCTCTTCTCTTTTGCGATCTCCACCCCCCCCCCCCCCCCCCCCCTCCAAAACTGTCGTGCAATCCCTCAGCCGTCGAAAAACTCCCTCTGCCAAAACTTGCGAACTCTTTATATATCCCAAAAGCTCCACCGCCTTTTGCTTGTTGTAGGCTTGTGACGTTGCCCAATTAATTGGACTCCATCATAATTTATCTAAATTAAATTAAGCCGATGTTCCTATGATTTGTTGCTTTTCTTTTTTTCTCTTTTAATCCACTTGCTTTAAATCATCGATGTCACCTGCATAAGTGTCAACAACAAACACTTTTATGTTTAGTATAATTCTCATGTAATTATTAAACTACTAGAGGTAATACTATATTCAAATATTTTTAAGCGTGTTTAATCATTAACATTTCTTTCATCACTAGTTCTTTTAATTTGACCATTTTCGCTCGTATTCTTAACCACGTATAAATACAAAAAACGATCAAAACAATATACTATCTAACAATATCGTTGCATTTATATAGATAGTTAATGTTCAATAACGTGTATCTAAAATGCACCGATCAAATCCTCACACTTATCTTTTTTCGTCCCGAAAAAATTATATGCAATGAAATCACAATCAGATACAATGACTTTCAATATAATAAATTATTTTTACTAACAAATCTAAGCATACATTAACCAAGATTGCGAGTATATGATCCACCTAAACCCAACCGCACGTTTTCAAGCCCTTATTCATGATTCGTTAAGTTCAAGTGAATTAATTATCTATGGATCTCACACTCAAAAACCACAACGCCACCTAATCCTGCTTCAAATTATGAGATTACCATCTTATATCAAAAACTCTTATATATTTTTTAAATTTATGATGGATAATGGATGATGGTTATGAGCTTTGATATGCTTTTGTATATAATCACTTAGCGGACATACCTCGCATGAGTCACCATCCCCACGATTAATGCCATAAGTTTCACGTATTTTTTTTTTTTTTTCATATAGCTCAAATGGATTAATGTAATTTTTTTTTGGGCGCCACACTGTTTCGGATTTGTTTTCACAAAAAGAAACAGGTGTGCCAATTTAATCGGAAAAACTTATAAGTTTTTTTTTATAACGGTACCCCTTATACTCTTAACAGTTTCAGCTTTGCTATAGCTTCTAAGATGAGAACCCACAAGAATCCTAATATTTAAGTAAATTACATCGATCCTAAGGAACCTTTCAACCTGCTAGGCCTACCACATATCCTAAGTTAGATGCATTTTCGACCGTTCATTATATCATATATATCGTAATCGAAAGCCAACGATCTGATTAAATCTTCCATTTTGTGCAAAAACCTTTACGAGACATTTTCAAATTTTTCAATTTTTTTTAAATTTTTGATTTTTTTTCTTTTTCAAAATTTAAAATTTTTTTTTTAGTTTTTTTTTCTTTTTAGACACTAATCTCCTCTCCCCACACTTAAAATCTACATTGTCCTCAATGTGGAAAGAAAAGGGACTCAAAAACAAAATAAAAATATATGTACAAAAGATTGGAACAGACTCCCCTAGTTTAAGCAGCAAGATCCTCGTGAATGTTCCATGGCGTCCGTATAGCATTTCATTCGCGGTCGCGTTCAGTAAAAACTCGGGTTGCTCTCTACAAGTGATGTTCATATCATCCTCGTCCAAATGGAGATTGAGTATGGACAGTTCCGATTAAATCTCGTGCATTGTCCTCTCACTTGCACTAAAACACACATGGGATTTCACTAAACATCCCACACTTAGGTAAACACATTCGTGGAGATAATTAATACTTGATAGCCTGCTAGAACACAAAACACAAAACAAAACAAAAATACAATACTCTACATCCTCGGGCTGCCTCCCGAGAGCGCTAAGTTTAAAGGTCTTGAGCCAGACCGTCGCTACGGTGGTCTCAATGCACACTTGCCTACTGTATTTCCAATGAATGCTCGGAACTTTACATGCCATCTCCATAAGCTCGTCGATATAATTGGCATGTTTAGAAAGCACCTGCGGGTTTCGCTGATCCACTTCACGAGATATACACTAATGTCTTGTAGCTTCGCCCTTTTCATCTTCTTCCTCGAGCCCTCTTCCCCACACTTGTTAATTGGAATGATTGATATGGGAAGAGGTTCGGTACACACATTCATCTCATTAGACTGCTCTGCCTCATCATCCTCACATACCATCTGATCCACCATTGACTCTTCATCAGATAAAGGATTCATTGGTGTGGTATTATCCTCCACAACCTCCTCCTCCATGTGAGAATAATCTCTAATATCATCAGGTAATGGTGAGAGATGCTCTTCTATTTCTATCTTCATTTTTAACTTCTGACACTTGGAAACTAGACAGCTGATTCGATCTTCATCGGAAAGGTTGGATGCTGATAAATATTGCTTGAGTTTGGACAAAATCACTTCCAACATAAACAAGCTTTTTCTCCTCCTCGATCTGATAAGTATAGACACCATCGGGCTCATAATATTCCTCGGGATGATACTGTCGGTATCCCTGATATGGTCTTGGGATGTACGCATCCATCATTTTTTTATTCCAATACTTTGGATTTTCCAAATACACCGAGCACACAACATAATCATAAGTATGATCACGACCGCAACAGAAACATCTTCCATCCATTCTTGGCTCATAATAAGCATCCTCGTCCCGATCCCATCCGTTAGAGCAATAACCATCCTCCACCGTTTAATCAGAATCATAGAAATATGGTGGATGGGAAGGATTCTCATAGAAAGGCATCAGTGGTTCTTCCAATTTCGTTTTTTCCCGTCTAAATCGGGCCTCGTGGCAACCGATACACGAGTGAAGTGGTTCCCCGCACAACTTGCATGTAGAAGAGCCACAAAATATAGTAAGATCTGTCATCCTGCACAAACACGACTCAACTACCCACAGAAATCACGAATAAACAAAATTAAAAAAAAAAACAAAATAAAAAAAAGATTCTTTTAGGGTTTTTTTTTGCTAACTAAAACAAGAAAACTAAACCAACACTAAGCGCACGAATTCTCCGGCAACGGCGCCATTTTGATGTAGCTGTCGTGAGCTAATAAAAAACCTATTTGAACTACGTAGATAGCGTAAGTAGGGTATCGTATCCACAGGGAATTTGTAGTCAGTGTAGAGATTTTAACTAAAAGCTAACTATCTAACTTGGGGTTCTGATTGATTGATTAGAAAAAAAAAACGCTAAAACTAATTAAAAAGATTGTAATCAATGAGAGAAAACGCAACTTCCACCCGGAATCCCAATTACCCGTTTAACATCAAAACTCGTTTACTGATTTTGGACACCACATAGACATGGCCT
Organism: Scalesia atractyloides; assembly: GCA_947069175.1. Taxonomy (NCBI): domain Eukaryota; kingdom Viridiplantae; phylum Streptophyta; class Magnoliopsida; order Asterales; family Asteraceae; genus Scalesia; species Scalesia atractyloides. The sequence goes on from CAMTDV010000009.1 coordinate 57,493,021, forward strand.
CGAAATTAATGAATTTGATTAGCTATTAAGGATAGTTTTTAAGATTCACTATGCGACCTAATAACCCGTTTGTTTGTATCAATTACCCGCCAATCTACCAACCCGCTAAGATGCAAGGAAATCGCCAATACGCTTAATAAACGACAAACATTTCAAACATAAGAAACGTTTACCAATCATCCAACACAAGTAGTCAAGCTGTACCAGTTACAACGAATAAATAAACAAAGTTCAATGCGAAACAAAGTAACAGTTCATCCGGGCGAAAGTTACGAAAAGCTTAGCCGCGCATGGTTGTCATCCCGTGTTGCGAACTCGAATCTGCTATCAAAAACTCTCCTCTTTAGCGATCTCACCCCCCCCCCCCCCCCCCCCCCCTTCCAAAACTGTCGTGCAATCCCTCAGCCGTCGAAAAACTCCCTCTGCCAAAACTTGCGAACTCCTTATATATCCCAAAAGCTCCACCGCCTTTTGCTTGTTGTAGGCTTGTGACGTTTCTAAATTAAATTAAGCCGATGTTCCTATGATTTGTTGCTTTTCTTATTTTCTCTTTTAATCCACTTGCTTTAAATCATCGATGTCAGCTGCATAAGTGTCAACAACAAACACTTTTATGTTTAGTATAGTTCTCATGTAATTAATTAAACTACTAGAGGTAATACTATATTCAAATATTTTTTAAGCGTGTTTAATCATCAACATTTCTTTCATCACTGGTTCTTTTAATTTGACCATTTTCGCTCGTATTCTTAACCACGTATAAATACAAAAAACGATCAAAACAAACTATCTAACAATATCGTTGCATTTATAAGATAGTTAATGTTCAATGACGTGTACCGAAAATGCACCGATCAGGTTCCGCAGGGGAGTGCTTGGATGATGGTTCAGTTCTCGGTCAACACGAGTCAAACAGGCCCAACTCAGGTTCGACTAGGATAAGCTGGTCAACGGTTAGCCAAAGTTCGAGTCAACTGTCAACGCAGAGTTGGTCAGCTAGTAGTTCGAGGCGTTTGTGTGTTGCTTTTGATTTTATCTCAGTTTTACTAACGGGGCGTTGGAAGGTATATTTGCGTGGTTGTTTCCTATTTTTTTCAGTACATGTATTATTTGTAATAATAGAAAGTGAACGAGCTCTAGAGAATCCGACCCAATTAGTAGAATTGTGTAATAATCATCTAGGGATTGAAAGCGAGGTATTCGGTTGTAATCAGACTTGTACGTGTCTTATGTGAACATATGTATAATTAAATATGTGACACTGACAGGGACTTTTGACATTGGGAAAATTATCGACAACTTGGGTTGTCGGGTTATGTTCTATAAACAGAGGAAATTCTGCCCGATTTTCGTGAGAATCTATATAATATAACATGTGTATTTATAACAAACAAAACATATCGGGATTCATATAACTTTATAAAAATAAATATTGAGTATATATGTATATATATATATATATTGGATGACGCTTGCGAATCAAGAAACAGGTTCTAAATATTAAACTAGACATTTAACTTATCCCGGGCAATTTTATAAATATACATGTAATTATCTATATTTATTTTGAACAACTAAACGAGATTCGAGAAGTAATTATTGCATGATAACAACTAATATTATTCAAGATATTATCACATTATTCGAATCAAATGAAATAAATATATATAATGATATTTATTTTGATGATTATAGTTGATATGCAGGTACGTCCTTGACTTATTGTTGGCTATATGTATTATACGTTTTTAATATATACATATATATTACGGAACCCACTTATTATATGATAGTTTTTGGAAACCAAAACCAATATATTACCCAGCTTTGCAACGTATGTTATTCTAATACAAACACACACTCACATACACGTATTTTTTTTCTTTAATAGGGTCGACTAACTCGATTTTATTAAGTATAGTTAATCATATATTTAATCACTCGAGAACTAACTTGTTAGCGAATCAATAAAGCTCGATCACACATGAAAACAACTTTACCCTAGTTTTGGTTACTTACGATGTGCTAATATTATTAGGGATGTCTTGGTGATTATTTGCATGCGATGCTAGTTTGTGTCGTTGACACATAGCACTTTTGGATACAGCACGCACACTAAGGTGAGTTCATGGCCCCTACTCTTTTAAAAGTTTTTAAAACACAGGGGGAGAAAGCATGCACTACATTACGGTAAAGTAATGTCATAACTTTACGGTAAGGTAACGACACAACTGTTAGAGTTTTTGTTATATTAGTTATGGTCACAAAGTAGCATTTATCACCTGTCAGTCCCCTTAGAACTTACGATGCCGTTAGTATTGGATTATAGCAAGAGAATTTTTAGTAGTACTACTGGGCCCGACAAGCCCTACTCGAGCTGGTCGCGCCAACTAGACCGAACGTTGATGGTCACGGGTGTAGAATTTGCCTAACACTAGCCATGGTTGGTGATAGACCTGGCACAACACTGGCAACAACGTCAGCTTCGGATCGAACACTTTGTTGACATGACTTAGGTTAGCTACCTGCAAATATAACAAGTAACTGCTAAACACTGCAACTTACTGTTTCGGGTTTGAAACAGTGGAAAACACTTGAGAAACAACTTACTTTATATCTGTTACTTAAAACCTATGAACTCACTCATCATTATGTGTTGACACTTGTTCTTGTATGTCTTTCTCAGGTTGCGAAGGTAGCACCCATCAGGACTAGGATGCATTTCGGAGTTGCATTGATTTCACCAAACTTTTAGAATCAATTTTAGTTACATTAGCAATTTTAGATTTGTAATTATTTACGCTTCCGCTACTCAAATGTATAAACCGTATTTTCTCATGAATGAGCAAACAGGAAAATTTTTAAACTCATATAGTAGTCGTTCAGTATGACTAATGACTGTGATCCTGGTTTGTTACGCGCCTCGTGGTAGAACTCCGCACGTGGAAATTGAGGGTGTGACAGATTGGTATCAGAGCCGATGGTTATAGTGAACTAGGTTTGCATTAGAGAGTAGACTTAGTCTATACCATAGACACTTCATTAGTTATACACCAACACAGACACTTATACATGACATACAAGAACACTCATACATGATATGCCTACGCACATGGCATCAAAACATACATTAAAATTGCGGGCATGTCGACATCATCCACTTCATTCTCTATTTACGAGAAACTCATCAATCTCTTTGTATCTTCATTCCTAGTGGCGACGTCCGTAGGGTCGCCAACAACCAGTATCTACTCCTATCCGAGGGCCGTGAGACGGAGCCTCTAGAGGAGTTTCTCACGTCATAATCAATAACATCTCTTCGTACATCACAGAGCTGAACAAAACACCGACTTGTGCCTACCAATGGTACTATCGGGTACGATGAGCTTTCTCAGGTCCATGTTTGGGACGACAGTCAACATTGACATATACCTCTTGGGAATTGGGTTCATCGAAAACGAGTCCCTTCTCCACCTACCAACGACAATACCCGACCCCACTACTTTTACTTTCCTACAACCTGAGTACATGAGCCACGTGTGAGGCACCTTGAATAAGGGCAGACCGTTGTGCACATTATTGCGTAAATCCACTGATACTAAGATGTCATCATTTTTATTTTCCTGAACCCTGATTCACATCCTTGGTTGATATATTTATTTTCTTTGGAAGATGGATTGACCATGAAGTCGGAGCGCCTTGCTCATTGCATACTCAAACTCTCTTCTAACTCGGACGGCTTAGCGACTAATTTGCTTTTTTCCAGTAACATATGTTAATGAATCGGTTTCATCTCTCGAAGTCCTAATTTATGTGCATGTTTGTTCCATGTGCACTTTTACATCTATAATCCATTGGATTGGATTGACATGGTGTGTTTCAACTTGAGTGAGTCCTCAGATCAATCGTGTAACATTTGTCAAAAACGGGTTTTCCAAACCCGCTCCGTTTGTAATCGAAAATCAAGTTATAAATGTCTCGTTACGTATTTATGTCCATTTTAATTTTTAATGATGCATAATTAATAAACAAACTAAACTATAAAAGTTATAATTGATAAAAAGTAAAAATAAAATAATTAAAAAGAAAATGAGGCTGCCGGGACTCGAACCCGGGTCAGCCGGGTTTAATCTCAAGGTCTTATCACCCACACATACAACCACTCCGCCACTTGATCTTTTTGTGAATTCTGGGAAACAATTAAATCATATGTTCTTCTGAGAATCAACCTGTAGCGCCAACTGAAACCGATATCGGCTTTCAAACCGTTCAGGACGGTTGAGTGTTCGCGGAATCTTAATCATAACCGATAAACCGACATCTTAAATCAATTCAGTCGTTAATGAAATTGAATTCAGATGATGTTTGATTTTATAACCGAAAACATTCATTCTTGGAATTACTTCAACAAAAGCTTCATTTCGCGACTCAATTACACTCCCAGAACTTCTATTCTCGCGTTTACTCTCGTTTCTGATCGTCGGAATTACTTTCTGATCATCGCCGGAATTCTCTGCAAGTCGCCAGAAAACCGTGCCTTCCATCAAATCAGTAAGTCTCTCAATTCTTTCGTTGTCTATCAATTGTTAAGCTATTGCTAACTCAAACCCTTCATTCGGAATCAATTTCAGACGTCGATATCAGATAATTCCCTCTCGCCGGAAAACCTCGGAAAATTTTATCTTCCGCTGTAAAACGGTATAGACATTCAAACCTTCTGTTAACTCTTGTTTAGTACTTCAATTCCACAATTAGCTAATCAAAACTGTTAATTTGTCCGCTCAGTTGAAGTTCATAAAAACAGAGCCGACGCCTTGCCGGAATTCTGAGATAAATCGTTCTCTGGTATGTTTACTTCTAAAAAATCGTCTCTGTCATTTCATATTAGTCTGTTGAATGTTTGTCAATCGAATTAAACAAGAAACAATAGAGTAATCGCAGACTGTAATTTTGTAACGAAGAAGATGATGATAGTTTGATTATAAGTTTAATAAAATCTGGATATTATCTCGGGTTAGACACACAGTCCAGCGGTGGACTGTGTGCACATACATATCACATGCCGCGAGTTCGATCCTTGTCACACGTATGCTCAGTAATAAAAATGTTTTGTTTTTCTAACTGAACCGGATCCTTTTCCCCGTTAGATGTAAGTATAATAAAAATCTATATATTAACCAAGTTAGACACACAGTCTAGCGGTGGACTGTGTGTAACGTTAAAGCACAGGTCCCGGGTTCGAGACCTGTTGACAGCACCGGGTTGATGATTAAATTTCTTTTTAAGAAATAAATGAATTTTGAATAAACTAAATTAGTATATAAATATAAATAAAAACATGATTATTTCTGGTTAGACACTTAGCTCAGTTGGTAGTGCTGTGTGCACGCGAACGGGAGGTCTCGGGTTCGAGTCCTGCCCGGCGCATACATTTACATAATAAAACCGGTCAAACAGTCAATGGTCAACGGTCAACGCAAAAGTCAACATTTTTTTTATATATTTATTTATTTAATTTAATTCAAAAATCAATAAAAATACTTAAAAATAATGTTTTTAAAGTTAGGAAATAGCCGTAAACTCACAAAATATATCTGAAAATCCTAATAAAATTATTAATAAAATCCACTCATTAACTATACTTTCCGTTATTATTTAGGTTAGTTAAACCTCTTTGTTCAATTCTTCCAACTCGTGCGCATCTCATCATCTCCAACCGAACGCACCCAATGTGAGTGAATCTTTACAAATTCCCCGTTTTAATCACGTTTTTGGGGTGTATCATGTGTCTTACCATTTATTATATTTAAATCATTGTGCATACATCATATCATGAACAAATGTGTATTCAGCTTGTTTCAACTGTTGTGGTTATTGCTTAGATTTAATTTATTATTTTCAGTACATGCAATTTCATAGGCCGCCGCTCCCCATTACATTATGAGCGTTGAGCAGTTCCCCATTACATTATGAGCGTGAACCTGGCGTGCCAACATACGATCGGCTCCGTTTGATTGAGCCTTGATCGCACAGACATTTATCATTTTCAGTACATGCAATACGATCGGCTCCGTTTGATTGAGCCCTGATCGCACAGACAATTATCATTTTCAGTACATACATTTATCATAGGCCGTCCGTTCCCCATTTTTGTTATTGTATGTTATTGTATGTTATAGTTTGTGGTTGTTATTGCTACTGTTTGATTATTTACATTTGCTCACTTATGATCATTGCACAATTTTTCCTTGATAAAATAACAAGAAAATCAATAATAAATGTTTATCTAACAAGGTTCACTCGCCAACTTATGTTGACCCAAAAACCCCCATTTTTACATATGATACAGGTGAACCAGCTGCAGCAAGAAACACATAGGATTGGCTTAGAAGAATAAACTGGTTTAGAGCTTGGATTGTTTAGTTGGTTATTTTTCTTTGTATTTGTATGGACATGTTTGGATTATTGAGAATGTAATTTTGACTTTAATAAATATGAAACATATTAGTAAATATCATGAGCTTTGGTGATAACCCAATTATGCCCCGACTCTTATTCCGCTGCGGGTCGGGGTGTGAGAGATTGGTATCAGAGCCATGACTAAATTAATTTTAAACGATACATAATTAATAAGTATATTAGAATATAAAAGTTACATTTGAAAAAGTATTGAAAATAATGAAATAAAAATAAATGGCTGAAGCCGGGTTTCGAACCCGGGTCAACCAGATACAGCAACGACTTAACTCACATCCCTACAACCGCTCCGCCACTTGTGATGTTTGTTAATATATTGAACCAATTAATACATAAATCAATCTGGAAATCAAAACCCAGTGCACAACGCGCCCAAATCCGCTCACGCCGGAAATCCCGGCAATTCCATCAAAGTTTGCCGTTTCTTTTTGGTCATAACGTATACATTAACAAGTAAGGTCGGTTATAACCGAAGAAAACCATCAATTTCATTCATTGCTTTGAATTTCTATTGAAACCGAAAATACAATCCAAATTCGGGATTGTACCTTGTTCATCAGTTAGGCTCACGTATCTATTCAACTCACACTCATCATTTCGCACAGAAAACTTCGCCGGAACTCGCCGGAATTCTCTGAAAAATTACCGGAAAGTTTTGCCGGAAAACCGAATTCAATCCACCTTTTCTTCTTACCCAAAAATAAGATCATAGAACTCGTACTGACATCACTCCCACTCACCTTAAACCACTGAAGAATCTCGGTCGCAAGAAATTTCACTCGCCGGAATTCTCTGCAAGTCGCCGGAAAACGGGACTCTCATATACACGGTAATTACCTCGATGTTTCTGTTTCATTCCATTATAAGACGAATTCTAACACCATTTCATCGCTCAGAATCAACCTCAGACGACATTGCCGGATTTTTCTGTTTTCGCCGGAAAATTTCTGAAAGTTTTAGAATCACGCTGATAACCGGTATGATCATGTAATCTACTGATAGTCGTTACCCAGTGATTCAATTTCACCTTTAATTCATCCAAACTAATTATTGACTCTAACAGCCGAAGGTCACCAGAACAGAGCCGAAGAGCTTCGCCGGATTTTTCTGAAGAAGACGATCTGTTCGGTATTTTCTTTCCCCAAAATCTTCGGTTCAATACTTTTCAATTGTTCATCTTGTTCATTAATCGAATTAATCAAGTAACAGTTAGATAACCGTTGCCTGAGTTTTGAACGAAGAAGACGAAGTAGTTATAATGTAAGTTTAATTAAAATCAGTTTATGAACGGGTTAGACACACAGTCCAGCGGTGGACTGTGTGCGAACAAAAACACGCATACGTCCCGAGTTCGATTCTTGACACACGCACCTTCGCAGTAATAAAATGCCTTTTTGTTTAAAACTGAACCGGGTTAACTCCGTTATATGTTAAGTATAATAAAAACTAGGATATTTACCAAGTTAGACACACAGTCCAGCGGTGGACTGTGTGCCAAACTAAACCACAGGTCCCGGGTTCGAGACCTGTGGAGTGCACCGAGTCGTTACGTTAAAATCTTTTTAAAATAAATGATTTTCGGATTAATCTAATTAGTATATAAATATAATTAAAAACAGAAATATTTCGGGTTAGACACGTAGCTCAGTTGGTAGAGCTGCGTGCACGCGAACGGGAGGTCTCGGGTTCGAGCCTCACCCGGCGCAAACACTTACACAATAAAACCGGTCAACAAGTCAACGGTCAAAAAGTCAACATTTTTTTTTATTATTTTTATTTATTTATTTTATTTAAAAATCAATTAAAAATATTTAAAAATAACATTTTTAAGGTTAGAAAATAGCCAAAAACTCACAAAAATATATCCAAAAATTCTATTAAAGTTGTTAATAAAATTCATTTATTTACCTTACTTTTTCATTATTAATTAGGTTAGTTATTCCTCGTCGGTCAATCCTCTAAACTCGTGCGCATTCATCATATTCACCGAACGCACCCACTGTGAGTGAATCTCTACAAATTCCCCGTTTAAATCACGTTTTTGGGGTGTATCATGTGTCTTACTATTTACTATATTTAAATCATTGTGCATTCATCATATCATGAATAAATGTGTATTCAGTTTGTATAAACTGTTTGTGTGGTTATTGTTTAGATTTAGTTTATTATTTTCAGTACATGCAATTTCATAGGCCGCCGCTCCCCATTACATTATGAGCGTTGAGAAGTTCCCCATTTCATTATGAGCGTGAACCTGGCGTTGCCTACATACGATCGGCTCCGTTTGATTGAGCCTTGATCGCACAGACATTTTTCATTTTCAGTACATGCAATACGATCGGCTCCGTTTGATTGAGCCTTGATCGCACAGACATTTATCATTTTCAGTACATGCAATACGATCGGCTCCGTTTGATTGAGCCTTGATCGCACAGTTTCATTTATGTTATATATTTATGCAAGTTGATATGTTATTGTATGCTGTTGGTTGTTAATGTATGTTATTGTTTGTTGTTGTTTGATATCGTATGCTAATGGTTTGTGATTGTATGCTGTTGGTTTGTTAATGTATGTTATTGTTTGTTGTGGTTTGTTATTGTATGCTAATTGTTGTTATTGTATGTTTATTTACATTTGTTCATATATGAATATTGCACGATTTTTCCATATTAAATACAATCAGAAATAAATAATAAATGTTTTCTAACAAGGTTCACTCGCCAACTTTTTGTTGATCCAAAAACCATTTTTACATATGATACAGGTGAACAGGATGAAGCATGGAATAGGAAATTGCCTTAGAAGAAAAATAATGAAGTTTAGAAGGATGTATAGAACATGTTGTATTTGTTTGATATGATTGTATGATCTCTTTTAAATTGAAATAACAAATATGAAACATTATAATAAATGTCATGAGCTTTGATGAAAACCCAATCATGCCCCGGTCACCTTTTCCGCTGCGGGTCGGGGTGTGACAGATTGGTATCTGAGCCATGACTATAGGGATATAGGATAGGTTATTAGACCCTTAGAGCCTATACTATAGTTGATTAAATTTTAATTGTTTATGTGGTTACATGCAAACTTATGATATTTATTTGTTTCATATTTATTACATACACAAATGCATGCAAATATTTTCAATATTACATCTTGTGATATCTTGTGAATTATACTTACAGTCAAACATACATACTTACATACATATTCATTATACATGTTACAATATTCACATATTCAAATCATCTTCATACTTCCGTTATTCAAGATTTTGTCGCATTTTTCATTTTTCAAATCTCATCAAAGTGAGTTCTGCGACGGGCATGTAGTAACTGTAAGGGTACAAGTACCGGAAGTCGGAACGTCCTGTCTAGGTTGGCATTCGTATAAATCCAATATAACGGACCAGTTTGCTTACCTGGGGACTAACGATGAGAGTACGAAGGACCTATTAGGCCAAAGCATGCCACACCAAACGTCGTTCGAACTAACCCCACTTTGAGGTATCACCATGTCCACACCTGGACACATTCCGAATATCATACGTTACATATTTCTCGATTTTTTCCGGGTTTTTAGAGTATGTAACCAGGCTAACACATGCGAACCATATGAAAAACCCGGTAATCATGGGGGCCCACGTGATTACGAAGGTGAAGTATGGCGGCATGCAAGGTCCAATTACGAGCAAAGCCCAAGACATCCTATGGATGTAGTAGGTTTATTTTGCTATGTTTATTTTATGAATGTTCATTCCTAAATACGACACATGATCCCAAAATCATCCAACTCATACTCTTGATATGTATTCCTTGTAGATGTCTTCTAGTCTCACTCGTAGGAAGATGAGAGCAAGAAAAGCCCGCGAGCGCATGGCTGCCCTAATTGCTCAACAAATGGCTGCCGTAATACCCAACATTGTAATTCAAGTCCAACAAGCCCTTACCGCTAATCCCGTCAATCAAGAAGTTCGAAATATTGTCAACCCTTCCCCAAATACTACTAAATGCACCTACAAGCATTTCAAATCCTGCGACCCTACAAAATACGAAGGGACTGAAGGTGTCACCGCTCTTCTCTATTGGTTTGAAGAAATGGAAAACATTTTCCTAAATTGCGATTGCCCCCATGATCGCAAAGTGCGATATGCTACTGGTCGTTTATTTGGAATAGCACTAACTTGGTGGAATACAGAGAAGGCCAAACGTGGTGTTGAGGATACTATGACTTTGACTTGGGAAGAATTGAAAGAAATCATGACAAGACGGTTTTGCCCAAGGAGCGAAATCAAGAATTTGGAGGATGAGTTCTATTCGTTGAAACAAAAGGAAGGCGACCACACCACGTACAACAAAAGATTCCTTGAGTTAAATCAAATGGTTCCCAACTTGTTCACTCCCCACTACCGTTTGATCGAGCACTACATTCAAAGTCTTCCTTCAAAGATTCAAGACTCTGTAATAAGTACCACACCTGCAACCTTGGAAGCAGCAATGGAGTTAGCTATAGAGCTCACCGAGAACCGAATCCGGAACAAAGACTTCAAGGAGGAGAAGAAGAAGGATAAAACATCGACTGAAACCTCCGACTACACCCAAACGGAATCCCCTTCTCAACCCATTTCTAAGAGAAAACGAGACGAGCAACTTTTCCCTGTCACCCAACGCAACCAACCAGCCTTACAAGCCGTACCCCTCCAAGCTATCCCAATCACTCAAGTAGCACCCGACTCAACCTACCCAAATAAGAAACCTTACCTTGGACCTCACCCTCGATGTAACACATGTTTTTATCACCATCCATCTACCGTACTTTGTCGACTATGTGCGAATTGTGGACGCTATGGTCATTTGAGCAAAGTTTGCCGCACCTCTCAAAACCAAACCTCACCCCCTACTCAAAACATGATCCAAACCTATCAACAACCCCAATACCCCGTATTCCCATATGTTCGAGCTTGTTTCAATTGTGGCGACCCTACCCACTTTAGAAACACGTGCCCTCAATTGGTTAACATCATAAACGCTCAAGCTCAAGCAAACCCAGTTAACCAAGCAAATCAAGAAAACCCAACCACTGGGCCACCAGCAAGAGGAAGAATTTTCAACATCAACGCCAATCCGGTTGAAGATAATGGCGGCCCAAACGAAAACACTCAGCTAGTCCCCTTCACCAACAATCAAGATTCTACTCCAACTGCTTAGTTTTATGTTTTCTATATGTTATCTCAATTCTCACGTGTCTCAATTTTAAATTGGAAATTATCCAAGGATTTTAATGCAAAATATTATTCCAGTTTTGTTTTATACTCATTGATTCAACATTCATACCATCATACATCTCAACGTATTTCAATCTCATTATTTAAAGAAGTTGGGCTGTGTCTCACTTCTACATAGACTAACCTCTCCATCACAACAAACGAGAGAGGGACTGTCATCATTCAAACATGTATACTATCAGGATTATGACTCAGGCATTGCTGGTTGTGTTTATTTATGTTTTAGAGTCACATAGGACTAATCATAGCTTACTGATAAAACCAATGAAAATTTGACGAAAATATGGTGGATACGCCGTTGGTACTTCCTATATATAAGTATTCTTGTCAAAGGATCAGAGGCATTATCAGGCGGTTATGAGAAGTTCCATGTAGGATTTAGTAATGTTTGGTTGAAATTTGTTTTACACTCACTGATTTGACATTCATATCAACTCATCATTTAAAGAAATTGGATTGTGTTCCATTTTCTACATAGACTAACCTCTCCATCATAACAAACGAGAGAGGTATTGTCATCATTCAAAGACTCAAGCTTTGGTTGTTGTGTTTGTTTATGTTTTAGAGTCACATAGAACGAATCATAACTTACTGATAAAATCAATGAAAATATGACGAGAATATGGTGGATACGCCGCTGGTACTTCCTATATATAAGTATTCTTGTCAAAGGATCAGAGGCATTATCAGGCGGTTATGAGAAGTTCCATGTAGGATTTAGTATTGTATTGATTGAAGTTGGTGTTATACTCACTGATTTAGCATTCATATCATCTCATCCTTTAAAGGAATTGGATTGTGTCATCAATCAAACATGTATGCTATCAGAATTAGGACTCAGACATTGGATGTTGTGTTTATTTATGTTCTAGAGTCACATCATAGAACCAATCATAACTTACTGACAAAACCAATGAAAATTTGACAAGAATATGGTGGATACGCCGCTGGTACTTCCTATATATAAGTATTCTTGACAAAGGATCAGAGGCATTGTCAGGCGGTTATGAGAAGTTCCATGTAGTTTTAGTAGTAAAAGTTATAGGATATAACCTAATCTTTCAAACGTACCCAAACTCATATGCATAACATCATACTTAGTCAATCAACTCTGTGTATCCATGTTCGGTATTCCTACACTTTAGGCAACAAAAAGCGATTCCTGTAGCAGGGTATTCAACCCTTACAAGGAACGTTACCGCCTCAAACAAAATTTAAACTCTTACTCTCTTCTAAGTATGTAATTGTCAAATTAAAACACCATTCTTTCTAGACCAATATGCCACTACTTAAATTTCGGGACGAAATTTCTAAAAGTAGGGGATACTGTAACATCCGCCAAAAACCGGATTTACCAAACCCGCTCCGTTTATCAACCGAACAATCAGTTAAAAATTTCGTTGCGTATTTAATGCCCAATTAATTTTAAACGATACATAATTAATAAGTATATTAGAATATAAAAGTTACATTTGAAAAAGTATTGAAAATAATGAAATAAAAATAAATGGCTGAAGCCGGGTTTCGAACCCGGGTCAACCAGATACAGCAACGACTTAACTCACATCCCTACAACCGCTCCGCCACTTGTGATGTTTGTTAATATATTGAATCAATTAATACATAAATCAATCTGGAAATCAAAACCCAGTGCACAACGCGCCCAAATCCGCTCACGCCGGAAATCCCGGCAATTCCATCAAAGTTTGCCGTTTCTTTTTGGTCATAACGTATACATTAACAAGTAAGGTCGGTTATAACCGAAGAAAACCATCAATTTCATTCATTGCTTTGAATTTCTATTGAAACCGAAAATACAATCCAAATTCGGGATTGTACCTTGTTCATCAGTTAGGCTCACGCATCTATTCAACTCACACTCATCATTTCGCACAGAAAACTTCGCCGGAACTCGCCGGAATTCTCTGAAAAATTACCGGAAAGTTTCGCCGGAAAACCGAATTCAATCCACCTTTTCTTCTTACCCAAAAATAAGATCATAGAACTCGTACTGACATCACTCCCACTCACCTTAAACCACTGAAGAATCTCGGTCGCAAGAAATTTCACTCGCCGGAATTCTCTGCAAGTCGCCGGAAAACCGGGACTCTCATATACACGGTAATTACCTCGATGTTTCTGTTTCATTCCATTATAAGACGAATTCTAACACCATTTCATCGCTCAGAATCAACCTCAGACGACATTGCCGGATTTTTCTGTTTTCGCCGGAAAATTTCTGAAAGTTTCAGAATCACGCTGATAACCGGTATGATCATGTAATCTACTGATAGTCGTTACCCAGTGATTCAATTTCACCTTTAATTCATCCAAACTAATTATTGACTCTAACAGCCGAAGGTCACCAGAACAGAGCCGAAGAGCTTCGCCGGATTTTTCTGAAGAAGACGATCTGTTCGGTATTTTCTTTCCCCAAAATCTTCGGTTCAATACTTTTCAATTGTTCATCTTGTTCATTAATCGAATTAATCAAGTAACAGTTAAATAACCGTTGCCTGAGTTTTGAACGAAGAAGACGAAGTAGTTATAATATAAGTTTAATTAAAATCAGTTTATGAACGGGTTAGACACACAGTCCAGCGGTGGACTGTGTGCGAACAAAAACACGCATACGTCCCGAGTTCGATTCTTGACACACGCACCTTCGCAGTAATAAAATGCCTTTTTGTTTAAAACTGAACCGGGTTAACTCCGTTATATGTTAAGTATAATAAAAACTAGGATATTTACCAAGTTAGACACACAGTCCAGCGGTGGACTGTGTGCCAAACTAAACCACAGGTCTCGGGTTCGAGACCTGTGGAGTGCACCGTGTCGTTACGTTAAAATCTTTTTAAAATAAATGATTTTCGGATTAATCTAATTAGTATATAAATATAATTAAAAACATAAATATTTCGGGTTAGACACGTAGCTCAGTTGGTAGAGCCGCGTGCACGCGAACGGGAGGTCTCGGGTTCGAGCCTCACCCGGCGCAAACACTTACACAATAAAACCGGTCAACAAGTCAACGGTCAAAAAGTCAACATTTTTTTTTATTATTTTTATCTATTTATTTTATTTAAAAATCAATTAAAAATACTTAAAAATAACATTTTTAAGGTTAGAAAATAGCCAAAAACTCACAAAAATATATCCAAAAATTCTATTAAAGTTGTTAATAAAATTCATTTATTTACCTTACTTTTTCATTATTAATTAGGTTAGTTATTCCTCGTCGGTCAATCCTCTAAACTCGTGCGCATTCATCATCATTCACCAAACGCACCCACTGTGAGTGAATCTCTACAAATTCCCCGTTTAAATCACGTTTTTTGGGTGTATCATGTGTCTTACTATTTACTATATTTAAATCATTGTGCATTCATCATATCATGAATAAATGTGTATTCAGTTTGTATAAACTGTTTGTGTGGTTATTGTTTAGATTTAATTTATTATTTTCAGTACATGCAATTTCATAGGCCGCCGCTCCCCATTACATTATGAGCGTTGAGCAGTTCCCCATTTCATTATGAGCGTGAACCTGGCGTTGCCTACATACGATCGGCTCCGTTTGATTGAGCCTTGATCGCACAGACATTTTTCATTTTCAGTACATGCAATACGATCGGCTCCGTTTGATTAAGCCTTGATCGCACAGACATTTATCATTTTCAGTACATGCAATACGATCGGCTCCGTTTGATTGAGCCTTGATCGCACAGTTTCATTTATGTTATATATTTATGCAAGTTGATATGTTATTGTATGCTGTTGGTTGTTAATGTATGTTATTGTTTGTTGTTGTTTGATATTATATGCTAATGGTTTGTGATTGTATGCTGTTGGTTTGTTAATGTATGTTATTGTTTGTTGTGGTTTGTTATTGTATGCTAATTGTTGTTATTGTATGTTTATTTACATTTGTTCATATATGAATATTGCACGATTTTTCCATATTAAATACAATCAGAAATAAATAATAAATGTTTTCTAACAAGGTTCACTCGCCAACTTTTTGTTGATCCAAAAACCATTTTTACATATGATACAGGTGAACAGGATGAAGCATGGAAAACATAGGAAATTGCCTTAGAAGAAAAATAATGAAGTTTTGAAGAATGTATAGAACATGTTGTATTTGTTTGATATGATTGTATGATCTCTTTTAAATTGAAATAACAAATATGAAACATTATAATAAATGTCATGAGCTTTGATGAAAACCCAATCATGTCCCGGTCACCTTTTCCGCTGCGGGTCGGGGTATGACATTACATGCCAAATTCCATGATGTTTATATGTTTTATGTTAAATGTTACATTCAATGTTATGCAAGCATGTTCATAAGTATATATTATCATATAATGCCTATCATGAATCATATTCTCATAACATATCATATCCATGAAAGCACACATCACATCATTTTCATGATTGTTTTTACAATGATTTTTGTATTTTCAAATCTCATCAAAGTGAGTTCTTATGACGGGCATGTAGTAACTGGAAGGGTACAAGTACCGGTAGTCGGAACGTCCTGTCTAGGTTGGCATTCGTATAAATCCAAAATAAAGGACCAGTTTGCCTACCTGGGGACTAACGATGAGAGTACGAAGTACCTATTAGGCCAAAGCATGCTATACCAAACGTCGTGTGAGCTAACCCCACTTTGAGTTGTCATTGTGTCTACACCTGGACACATTCCGGCCATACATCTTGTAAACATATTTTGTGGTTTTCATTCGGGTGATACGAGTGTTAAATCGCCAATACTAATGTGAATCCTACCAAGCCAATAGTCATGGGGGCCCACATGACTATACAGGTGAAGGTATGGGGGACATTTGAGGCCCAACATGAGCAAACCCAAGACATCCTATGGATGTAGTTGCATTATTGATATTTATGTTATTTTCATTTTCTTTAAGACACATGACACCTAAAAAGACTCCATAAACTCACAATCTTCTTATGTATGTTCCTGTAGATGTCGGCTAGACAACAACGAGGGGTAAAAGATCAGGAAGGTCTCACGAACGCTTGGCCACACAAATCGCGAAACAAATGGCCGCGGTGCTTCCTGACATTGTGGTTCAAGTACAACAAGCTCTCGCCACAAATCCCACTAATCCTCCCCAGCAAGATGACCAGAACATCGGCAACCCTCCTACCAGCAAGTGCTCATATAAACATTTCAAGTCTTGCGATCCTCCTAAATTTGAAGGGACCGAAGGTGTCACTACTCTCCTCCACTGGTTCGAGGAAATGGAAAACAACTTCCTCAACTGCGATTGTCCTGAGGATCGCAAGGTACGATACGCAACCGGGAGACTATTTGGGGTAGCTCTTACCTGGTGGAATACTGAAAAGGGTAAGAGGGGAATTGATGATGCAATGGCCTTAACATGGGAGGAGTTAAGGGAAATCATGACGAGGCGATTCTGTCCTAGAAGTGAGATTAAGAAGCTAGAGGACGAATTTCATTCTTTGAAGCAAAAGGAAGGAGATCATACTTCCTACAACAAGAGGTTCTTAGAGCTGAACCAAATGGTCCCTAACTTGTTCACCCCAGTTTACCGCTTAATCGAGCATTATATTCGAGGTCTTCCTTCGAAAATTCAAGATTCAGTTCTCAGCACTTCGCCAGCAACACTTGAAGCTGCTATGGAATTAGCTACTGAACTGACCGAGAATCGAATTCGCAACGGTAAGTTTAAAAAGGAGAAAAAGAAAACCCCCGTTGATGGTCAAACTTCAAACCACTTCACCTCCTCCTCTAAGTTTGCTAACAAGAGGAAACGTAACACCAGAAACTTCGCTGTCACACAAACCAATTTCCCTATTCCTGCTGCACCCATTACCCAAGTTGCCCCTTCACCTGCACCATACAAAAGACCATACTCTGGTGCATTACCAAAATGCAACCGTTGCCAATACCACCACTTTCCTGATCATCTCTGCCAACATTGCACCGGCTGTGGTCGCGCAGGTCATACTGTTCAAACCTGTCGCATACCTCAGCGAACGAACCGCCACCAGCCTTCAACCCAAACTCACCAACAATTAATGGGTCAAGCCCAACAACCCCTACTATTACCACCTACCCAACATTTAGCCCAAACATACTACCAACCCAACTATCCCATGGTACAACCTATGCGGGCTTGCTACAATTGTGGAGACCCAAGCCACTTTAGAAACACTTGTCCAAGGTTGGTGAACATTCTCAAGCCCAAGCCAATCCGGTGAATCAAGCTAACCAAGCTCCTCCACCTGCAAGAGGAAGAGCTTTCAACATCAACGCTAATCAGGCTAGAGCTGACAGCAATGTGGTTAACGGTACGTTCCTTATCAATGGTAGTTATGCATCCATGTTGTTTGATACTGGCGCGGATAAAAGTTTTGTGTCTTTAGAGTTTGAACCCATCCTAAACCAAAATCGTGATAAGCTCATGGAATCCATAACAGTAGAAGTTGCTGACGGGAAACCGGTCTCATTAAACTCTATTATACGCAACTGTACTGTAACATCCGTCAAAAAACGGATTTACCAAACCCGCTCCGTTTATCAACCGAACAGTCAGTCAAATTTTTGGTTGCGAATTAAATGCCCAAAATAATTTTAAACGATCCGTAATCAAATATTATGCGGGGATATGTATTTGGTTTTTGAAAATCTGTCAAAAATATCAAAATAAAAATGTTTTACTTTTGCCGGGTTTCGAACTCGGGTCTGTACCGGGTCAAACCAAAGACTTATCTCTCAGCCGACAAACCACTCCGCCACTTTGATTTTCTGATAAATAAAGGAATCAATTAATTCAAATATTAAGTTTCGGAAATCAAATTCAGTATTTGCGCCCAAAATAACAGTCGTCGGAAATCCCGACGACTTCGCCGTTTATTTACGTTATCACTCAAAGTAACCGAAGACTTAACTATTACGACGGTTATAACCGACGTCTGAACCCGCGACATCAGCTGTAACCGCCGAGAACGGCTGACTTCGAATTGAGACCGAATTCAGACCCCATTCATCTCAATACCACCCTATAAATACACCCTCAACTCGCCAGAAGTCTTTCACACTCAAATCGCACCCTTTCTCGGCGAAAAATCACTCGCCGGAAATTCTTGATACTTCGCCGGAAAACCGTATCCGTAATCTCTGAGCTTACTGAACCCCCTAAACTTTCTCCGAAATCACCCACACACCCTTTTCAAGCCTTCGGAAGACTTTCTGCTGCAAAATACTTGTCGCCGGAAAAAGAAGTTCTGTCGCCGGAGTTCTGCCGGAAAACAGAGTAAAACCAGTCGGTACATCTCACGCCTATTTTCTTCCCTTTTTACTTTTATCTCGTCTGTAATTGATCATAAAACACTAAAGGAACATGAATCAACTTTTCGAACCAGTCCGTCGTCACTTCCGGTTAAAACCGGTGAAGAAGACGAAGTTTCAGTAATGGTTAAGTATAATTAAAATCAAGATAATTACCGGGTTAGACACACAGTCCAGCGGTGGACTGTGTGCACTTTTAACGCTAAGGTCACGAGTTCGATTCCGGTTTCACACACGCCGCCTTGATAAAAAAATCCTTTTTTAAGCAAACTGAACCGGAGTCGCCTTGAGTATATGTTAAGTATATTGATAACCGAGTTATAACCAAGTGTGACACACAGTCCAGCGGTGGAGTGTGTGTCCGCTAACCCACAGGTCCCGGGTTCGAGACCTGTGGAGCGCACCGGTTATTGAGATTAAATTCGTTTTTAATAATAAAGGATTTCTGTTAATTCTAATTAATATATAAATATAATTAAAATCGGATATATAACGGGTTAGACACGTAGCTCAGTTGGTAGAGCTGCGTGCACGCGTACGGGAGGTCTCGGGTTCGAGCCTCACCCGGCGCACAACAACATGCCATTAAACCGGTCAAACAGTCAGTCAGTCAAAGTCAACGGTCAATATTACTGTAGCAAAAATAAAATATTTTTTTATTATTTTTATTTAATTATTTTAATTAAAAATCAATTATAAATATTTAAAAATAACATTTTTAAGGTTAGAAAATAGCCTCAAATTCACAAAAATACACCCAACAATCCTACTAAAATAGATTAATAAAACCCGTTTACTTACCGAACCATTATGCGTTTATCTAGGATTAATTTCACTCGTGGTTAACACCATTTCGCGTGCATTCAACCTCATCAACCGAACGCACCCAATGTGAGTGAATTCTTACAAACTCCCCTTTTTATTCATGTTTTGGGGTGTATCATGTGTCGCTTAAACTAATTTTCTTATGCAAATTCGTGCTATACCATTATATGAACTAAACTAGAATGTAACTATTGTTTGGTTGTGATGTATTACATATTGTCAAAGTTGTATGCAAATTATTCAGGCCCATCAGTTCCTCGTGGGAGACGAGAACAACGCGTGCCTCAAAACTCACTCATCAGGCCCATCAGTTCGTAAGAACAACGCGTGCCTCAAAACTCATACATTAGGCCCATCAGTTCCTCGTGGGAGACGAGAACAACGCGTGCCTCAAAACTCATACATTAGGCCCATCAGTTCCTCGTGGGAGACGAGAACAACGCGTGCCTCAAAACTCACTCATCAGGCCCATCAGTTCGTAAGAACAACGCGTGCCTCAAAACTCATACATTAGGCCCATCAGTTCCTCGTGGGAGACGAGAACAACGCGTGCCTCAAAACTCATACATTAGGCCCATCAGTTCCTCGTGGGAGACGAGAACAACGCGTGCCTCAAAACTCATTCATTAAGGCCCATCAGTTCGTAAGAACAACGCGTGCCTCAAAACTCATTCATAAGGCCCATCAGTTCCTCGTGGGAGACGAGTCGAACAACGCGTGCCTCAAAACAATCATTTGGTGTTTGTATGTTCAATATTCAATATTATGTGTTGTGTGACTAAATTTACATCTACATTTACTCATATGTGGTATGCACATTATTTATAATCAATTGGATAAACTTGTTCAAATGTTTTTCCATAGGATTCACTCGCCAACATTATGTTGATCCAAAAACCTTTTTACACATGATACAGGTGAACAGGTTGAAGCAAGGAAAACATAGGATATGCCTTAGAAGAGAACCAAGAAGCTTAGACAGATAGTTAGAATATGGTGTATCATTTATTTCCATTAAATTGTATTAATGAATATGAAACATATAATAAATGTCATGAGCTTTGATGATAACCCAATTATGCCCCGATCACCTTTTCCGCTGCGGGTCGGGGTGTGACAGATTTGTATCAGAGCCATGACTATAGGGATATAGGATAGGTTATTAGACCCTTAGAGCCTATACTATAGTCTGCCTAAATTTTAACTTGATTAGGTGGTTACATACAAACTTGTGATATTTATTTGTTTCATATTTGTTTACATTTCAGTCAAACATACATGCTCATATACATATTCATTATACATATATACATATATCGATGTTCATGTATTCAATTTATTTTCATACTCTCAATATCCAAAGATTTTGTGCAATTTTCAATTCTCATCAAAGTAAGTTCTGCGACGGGCATGTAGTAACTGGAAGGGTACAAGTACCGGTAGTCGGAACGTCCTGTCTAGGTTGGCATTCGTATAAATCCAAAATAACGGACCAGTTTGCCTACCTGGGGACTAACGATGAGAGTACGACGGACCTATTAGGCCAAAGCATGCCACACCAAACGTCGTTCGAACTAACCTCACTTTGAGATGTCACCGTGTCCATGCCTGGACACATTCCGAATATCACACGTTGTATACATATTTCTCGATTTTCTCCGGGTTTTGTGTACGCAACCAGGCAGAAACCGTGCGAACCATATGAAAAACCGGTATTCATGGGGGCCCACATGATTACACAGGTAAAGTATGGCGGCATGACGGGCCTAACAGCGAGCAAAGCTCAAGACATCCTATGGATGTAGTAGATTTATTTTCTATATTTATTTTATGAACGTTCAATCCCAAACACGACCCACGATCCCAAAGGCATCCAACTCATACTCTTGACATGTATTCCTTGTAGATGTCTTCTAACCTCGCCCGTAGGAAGATAAGAGCAGAAAAAGCCCGTGAACGCATGGCTACCCAAATCGCTCAGCAAATGGCGACCGTAATACCCAACATCGTAGTTCAAGTTCAACAAGCCCTTACCGCTAATTCCGTTAACCCAACCCAACAAGAGGATCAAAACACTGTCAACCTTCCAGTCACTAAATGCACCTACAAACATTTCAAATCCTGCGATCCTCCAAAATACGAAGGTACTGAAGGTGTCACCGCTCTTCTCCATTGGTTCGAAGAAATGGAGAACACTTTTCTAAATTGCGATTGCCCCGATGATCGCAAAGTGCGTTATGCTACCGGTCGTTTACTTGGAACAGCACTCACATGGTGGAATACAGAAAAGACCAAACGAGGTGTTGAAGAAACTATGACCTTGACTTGGGAAGAATTGAAGGGAATCATGACAAGACGGTTTTGCCCAAGAAGTGAAATCAAGAAATTGGAGGATGAATTCCATGCTTTGAAACAAAAGGAAGGCGACCACACCACATACAACAAGAGATTCCTTGAGTTAAATCAAATGGTTCCCAACTTGTTCACTCCCCTCTACCGTTTGATCGAGCACTACATTCGTGGTCTTCCATCAAAGATTCAAGACCCTGTAATAAGCACCTCGCCTGCAACTTTGGAAGCAGCAATGGAGCTAGCAACCGCGCTCACCGAGAACCGAATTCGGAACAAAGATTTCAAAGAGGAGAAGAAGAAGGATAAAGCATCAACGGAAACCTCAAACCCCACCCGAACCGAATCCTCTACACCACCTACATCTAAGAGAAAGCGTGATGGGCAAGTCTTCGCCGTCACCCAACGCAAACAACCAGCTTCACAAGTTGTACCTCCTCAAACTATCCCAAACGCTCAAGTAGCACCCAACTCAACTTACCCAAATAAGAAACCTTACATTGGACCTCACCCTCAATGCAACACCTGTTTCTATCACCATCCAACTACTTCACCCTGTCGACTATGTGCGAATTGTGGACGCTACGGTCATTTGAGCAAAGTTTGCCGCACCGCTCAAAACCAAACCTCAACCCCTACTCAACCCATGACCCAAACATATCAACAACCTCAATACCCCATGAACCCATATGTTCGAGCTTGTTTCAATTGTGGGCGACCCTACCCATTTTAGAAACACATGTCCTCGTTTGGTTAATATCATAAACGCCCAAGCTCAAGCAAACCCAGTTAACCAAACAAACCAAGCAAACCCAGCTCCACCACCAGCAAGAGGAAGAGTTTATAACATCAACGCCAATCCTGTTGAAGATGTTAACGGTCCAAACCAACCACTTAACTAGCCTTCTCTCACCAAGAATCAAGATTCAACTCTAATCACTTAGTTTTTATGTTTTTCTTTATGTTATCTCAACTTTCACGTATCTCAATTGGAATTTTATCCAAGAATTTTAATGCAAATTACTAGTTCAGTTGGTTTTATACTCATTGATTTAATATTCATATCATCATAATTCACGACATATCTCAGAAGTTGAGTTGTGTCTCACATGCAATACATTTCATTTCATTTTACATTTCAATACATGCAATACGCTCGGCTCCGTTTGATTGAGCCTTGAGCACACAGTTCAATTTACATTTCAATACATGCAATACGCTCGGCTCCGTTTGATTGAGCCTTGAGCTCACAGATCAATTTACATTTCCAGTTCATGCAATACGTTCGGCTCCGTTTGATTGAGCCTTGAACGCACATACATTTTCATTATCAGTATCTTGTGGTTGTGGTGTTTGTTGTAGAGTCGCATAGAACTAATCATAACTGGCGGATGAAGCCAATGAGAATTTGACAAGAATACGGTGGATACGCCGCTGGTACTTCCTATATATAAGTATTTTTGTCAAATGATCGGAGGCATTATCAGGCGGTTATGAGAGGTTCCATGCATAGGCTATTTGTGTGGTTAAGTTATTCATATTCAGTACATGCAATACGCTCGGCTCCGTTTGATTGAGCCTTGAGCACACAATTTCAATTTCAGTACATTCAATACGTTCGGCTCCGTTTGATTGAGCCTTGAGCGCACAGACATTTCAATTTCAGTACATACAATACGATCGGCTCCGTTTGATTGAGCCTTGATCACCCAGATATATTTCATTTCAGTAATTTATGTTTGTTGTATTTATTGTAGAATTATAGGACTAATCATAATTCACTGATAAAACCAATGAAAATTTGACAAGAATATGGTGGATACGCCGCTGGTACTTCCTATATATAAGTATTCTTGTCAAAGGATCAGAGGCGTTATCAGGCGGTTATGAGAAGTTCCATGTAGGATTTACTATTGCCTTGGTTGAAATTGTGTTACATTTATATCATCTCACTATTTAAAGAAATTGGATTGTGATCCATTTCTATATAGACTAACCTCTCCATCATAACAAATGAGAGAGGAACCATCACCATTCAAACATATATGCTATCAGAATGTGGATACAATTGTTAGTCGTTGTGTTTATTTGTGTAGATTGTAGAATTTCTGCCTTAGGATATAACCCTAAGCATATTCAAACTTTTATGCGTGATATCATTTTAGCGAATTTTTCTTGCTTAACAATACTTATACAGTAGGCAACAAAAAGCGATTCCTGTATTAGGATACTTAACCTTTACAAGGAACGTTACCGCCTCAAACAAAAACTTAAACCCTTATTTCTTCTAAGTATGTAACTGTCAAAACTAAACACCATCATTCTTTTAGTCAATTATATCCCTGTTTAAATTTCGGGACGAAATTTCTAAAAGCAGGGGATACTGTAACATCCGTCAAAAAACGGATTTACCAAACCCGCTCCGTTTATCAACCGAACAGTCAGTCAAATTTTTGGTTGCGAATTAAATGCCCAAAATAATTTTAAACGATCCGTAATCAAATATTATGCGGGGATATGTATTTGGTTTTTGAAAATCTGTCAAAAATATCAAAATAAAAATGTTTTACTTTTGCCGGGTTTCGAACTCGGGTCTGTACCGGGTCAAACCAAAGACTTATCTCTCAGCCGACAAACCACTCCGCCACTTTGATTTTCTGATAAATAAAGGAATCAATTAATTCAAATATTAAGTTTCGGAAATCAAATTCAGTATTTGCGCCCAAAATAACAGTCGTCGGAAATCCCGACGACTTCGCCGTTTATTTACGTTATCACTCAAAGTAACCGAAGACTTAACTATTACGACGGTTATAACCGACGTCTGAACCCGCGACATCAGCTGTAACCGCCGGAGAACGGCTGACTTCGAATTGAGACCGAATTCAGACCCCATTCATCTCAATACCACCCTATAAATACACCCTCAACTCGCCAGAAGTCTTTCACACTCAAATCGCACCCTTTCTCGGCGAAAAATCACTCGCCGGAAATTCTTGATACTTCGCCGGAAAACCGTATCCGTAATCTCTGAGCTTACTGAACCCCCTAAACTTTCTCCGAAATCACCCACACCCTTTTCAAGCCTTCGGAAGACTTTCTGCTGCAAAATACTTGTCGCCGGAAAAAGAAGTTCTGTCGCCGGAGTTCTGCCGGAAAACAGAGTAAAACCAGTCGGTACATCTCACGCCTATTTTCTTCCCTTTTTACTTTTATCTCGTCTGTAATTGATCATAAAACACTAAAGGAACATGAATCAACTTTTCGAACCAGTCCGTCGTCACTTCCGGTTAAAACCGGTGAAGAAGACGAAGTTTCAGTAATGGTTAAGTATAATTAAAATCAAGATAATTACCGGGTTAGACACACAGTCCAGCGGTGGACTGTGTGCACTTTTAACGCTAAGGTCACGAGTTCGATTCCGGTTTCACACACGCCGCCTTGATAAAAAAATCCTTTTTTAAGCAAACTGAACCGGAGTCGCCTTGAGTATATGTTAAGTATATTGATAACCGAGTTATAACCAAGTGTGACACACAGTCCAGCGGTGGAGTGTGTGTCCGCTAACCCACAGGTCCCGGGTTCGAGACCTGTGGAGCGCACCGGTTATTGAGATTAAATTCGTTTTTAATAATAAAGGATTTCTGTTAATTCTAATTAATATATAAATATAATTAAAATCGGATATATAACGGGTTAGACACGTAGCTCAGTTGGTAGAGCTGCGTGCACGCGTACGGGAGGTCTCGGGTTCGAGCCTCACCCGGCGCACAACAACATGCCATTAAACCGGTCAAACAGTCAGTCAGTCAAAGTCAACGGTCAATATTACTGTAGCAAAAATAAAATATTTTTTTATTATTTTTATTTAATTATTTTAATTAAAAATCAATTATAAATATTTAAAAATAACATTTTTAAGGTTAGAAAATAGCCTCAAATTCACAAAAATACACCCAACAATCCTACTAAAATAGATTAATAAAACCCGTTTACTTACCGAACCATTATGCGTTTATCTAGGATTAATTTCACTCGTGGTTAACACCATTTCGCGTGCATTCAACCTCATCAACCGAACGCACCCAATGTGAGTGAATTCTTACAAACTCCCCTTTTTATTCATGTTTTGGGGTGTATCATGTGTCGCTTAAACTAATTTTCTTATGCAAATTCGTGCTATACCATTATATGAACTAAACTAGAATGTAACTATTGTTTGGTTGTGATGTATTACATATTGTCAAAGTTGTATGCAAATTATTCAGGCCCATCAGTTCCTCGTGGGAGACGAGAACAACGCGTGCCTCAAAACTCACTCATCAGGCCCATCAGTTCGTAAGAACAACGCGTGCCTCAAAACTCATACATTAGGCCCATCAGTTCCTCGTGGGAGACGAGAACAACGCGTGCCTCAAAACTCATACATTAGGCCCATCAGTTCCTCGTGGGAGACGAGAACAACGCGTGCCTCAAAACTCACTCATCAGGCCCATCAGTTCGTAAGAACAACGCGTGCCTCAAAACTCATACATTAGGCCCATCAGTTCCTCGTGGGAGACGAGAACAACG
The DNA here is from genome assembly GCA_947069175.1 of Scalesia atractyloides. Taxonomy (NCBI): domain Eukaryota; kingdom Viridiplantae; phylum Streptophyta; class Magnoliopsida; order Asterales; family Asteraceae; genus Scalesia; species Scalesia atractyloides. The sequence continues at coordinate 57,519,873 of CAMTDV010000009.1, forward strand.
CGTGCCTCAAAACTCATACATTAGGCCCATCAGTTCCTCGTGGGAGACGAGAACAACGCGTGCCTCAAAACTCATTCATTAAGGCCCATCAGTTCGTAAGAACAACGCGTGCCTCAAAACTCATTCATAAGGCCCATCAGTTCCTCGTGGGAGACGAGTCGAACAACGCGTGCCTCAAAACAATCATTTGGTGTTTGTATGTTCAATATTCAATATTATGTGTTGTGTGACTAAATTTACATCTACATTTACTCATATGTGGTATGCACATTATTTATAATCAATTGGATAAACTTGTTCAAATGTTTTTCCATAGGATTCACTCGCCAACATTATGTTGATCCAAAAACCTTTTTACACATGATACAGGTGAACAGGTTGAAGCAAGGAAAACATAGGATATGCCTTAGAAGAGAACCAAGAAGCTTAGACAGATAGTTAGAATATGGTGTATCATTTATTTCCATTAAATTGTATTAATGAATATGAAACATATAATAAATGTCATGAGCTTTGATGATAACCCAATTATGCCCCGATCACCTTTTCCGCTGCGGGTCGGGGTGTGACATGTACACTCACCTTAAACGACCACGATTTTCCGGTTGACCTCATTCCTATGAAGTTGGGAAGCTTTGATATTATAATTGGTATGGACTGGCTCAGCCAACATCAGGCTGAAGTTGTATGCCGCGAGAAGTTTATACGCATTCCTCTTCCAAACGGTCAAACTCTACGAATCTTTGGAGAAACCCCATCGAAAGGGCTCAGATTAATGTCCTGTCTTCAAGCTCAAAAATATCTTCGCAAGAATTATGTCGCATTTTTAACCCACGTCAAAAAGGGAATTATGGAGAAGAAACTTGAAGACATCCCAGTAGTAAAAGATTTTCCGCAAGTTTTTCCTGACGACATTTCAGGACTTCCTCCCGTGAGAGAAGTCGAATTTCGTATCGATCTTATACCTGGTGCTACACCAGTTGCAAAGTCTCCTTATAGGTTAGCCCCCTCTGAAATGCAAGAGCTAGCCAGTCAATTGCAAGAGTTGACTGACAAAGGATTCATACGTCCTAGCTCCTCGCCCTGGGGTGCACCTGTCCTTTTTGTGAAGAAGAAAGATGGATCGTTTCGCATGTGCATCGACTACAGAGAACTCAACAAGTTAACAATCAAGAATAGCTATCCATTACCTCGCATTAATGATCTTCTTGACCAACTTCAAGGCGCCAGCTGTTTTTCAATAATCGACCTTCGATCTGGTTATCATCAACTTAGAGTACATGAAGAAGACGTCCCAAAGACCGCTTTCCGAACTCGTTATGGTCATTATGAATTCATGGTCATGCCATTTGGTTTAACCAACGCTCCAGCTGTCTTCATGGATCTAATGAACAGATTCTGCAAACCCTATCTCGATCGTTTTGTTATAGTCTTCATCGACGACATCCTCATTTATTCAAAGTCTAAGTCTGATCATGAGCGACATCTTCGACTCATCCTTACACTTCTAGAGAATGAAAAGCTTTACACCAAATTCTCCAAATGCGAATTCTGGTTAAAAGAGGTACAGTTCCTTGGGCATGTAGTCAATGACAAGGGAATACATGTCGACCCCTCAAAGATCAAAGCGGTACAAGAATGGCAAGCGCCACGTACACCAACTGAAGTAAGATCTTTTCTTGGTTTGGCTGGTTATTATCGTCGTTTCATTTCAAACTTCTCACGCATTGCTGTACCACTCACAGCTTTAACTCATAAGGGAAAACCTTTCATATGGGGACCCAAGCAAGAAGAAGCCTTCCAAACCCTTAAACAAAAACTCTCTGATGCACCAATCCTCACTCTGCCTGAAGGTTGTGATGACTTCGTGGTTTATTGCGACGCGTCAGGGCAAGGACTAGGCTGTGTTCTAATGCAAAGAGGAAAGGTTATAGCTTATGCTTCGGGACAACTCAAGACTCATGAGAAGAACTACACCACCCATGACCTAGAACTTGGAGCCGCTGTGTTCGCTCTTAAGATATGGAGACATTATCTCTACGGTACTAAGTGTGAAATATACACTGACCACAAGAGTCTTCAACATATCTTCAATCAAAAGGAGTTAAACATGAGGCAACGAAGATGGGTCGAACTTCTAAATGATTACGACTGTGAAATTCGGTACCACCCTGGCAAAGCAAATGTGGTGGCTGATGCACTCAGTCGAAAGGGTTATGCGAACTCCATTCGTCTTCTATGTTCGCAAATCATAACTGACATTAAAGATCAAATTCGAGAAGCCCAACATGTTACAGTAACGGAGGATGATGTACGAAGGGAGCTGTCCTGTGGAGCTGAACTTAAAATTGAAACTAAATCTGACGGTATTTTGTACTATCTAGATCGCATATGGATTCTTGACCACAACAACCTTTGTGAAATTCTTATGAACGAGGCTCACAAAACACGATACTCTATACACCCAGGAGCCGATAAGATGTATCAAGACCTTCGATACACCTATTGGTGGCCTGGAATGAAAAAGGATATCGCTGTTTTTGTTTCCAAGTGCCTTACATGTTCCAAGGTGAAAGCTGAACACCAAAGACCCTCAGGACTTCTGGTCCAACCTGAAATACCTGTATGGAAGTGGGAAAACATAACTATGGATTTCATTACCGGGTTACCTCGCACTTTTGGTGGGTATGACACTATATGGGTAATCATTGATCGACTTACAAAATCAGCTCACTTTATTCCTATCCGCGAAGATTTCAAGAACGAAAAGCTAGCTCGTATTTATATCAGCGAAATCGTAAGCCGTCATGGTGTACCGTTAAGCATTATTTCAGATCGTGATGGTCGTTTCACTTCACGAACATGGCAAGCAGTACAAGCCGCCTTGGGTACGCGATTAGATCTCAGTACCGCCTACCATCCTCAAACTGATGGACAATCTGAACGCACCATCAAACTCTTGAAGATATGCTTCGAGCATGTGTCATAGACTTCAAGGGAAATTGGGACACTCATCTACCATTAGTTGAATTTTCGTACAACAACAGCTATCATTCAAGCATCGGCATGGCACCTTTTGAAGCTTTATATGGTCGTAAGTGCCGATCTCCAGTATGTTGGCATGAAATTGGGGAAGCTCAAATCACTGGTCCAGAATTGATTCAAGAAACCACAGACAAGATTCATCAGATTTGAAACAATCTTCTAGCGGCTCAAAATCGTCAAAAGAGTTATGCAGATAAACGACGGAAGCCTTTGGAGTTTAACATTGGTGATCATGTACTTTTAAAAGTATCACCGTGGAAGGGAGTAGTTCGTTTTGGTCAAAAAGGCAAGCTAGCACCACGCTACGTAGGACCTTTCAAGATACTCGAAAGAGTAGGACCTGTAGCATACAAGCTTGATCTACCAGAAGAACTCAACAGGATTCATCCCACATTCCACGTATCAAACTTGAAGAAGTGCCTCGCTGATGAAAACCTCCACATTCCTCTGGAAGATATTCAGATTGATGAATCTATGCATTTTATTGAAAGACCAGTAGAGATCATGGACTTCGGAGAAAAACGTCTACGACGAAGTCGCATTCCAATTGTTAGGGTACGCTGGGAGTCAAAACGGGGACCTGAGTTTACTTGGGAACGTGAAGACTCAATACGCGAAAAATACCCGCTTCTTTTTCCTACTACTACTACTTAAATTTCGGGACAAAATTCCTAAAAGTAGGGGATACTGTAACATTTGTCAAAAACGGGTTTTCCAAACCTGCTCCGTTTGTAATCGAATATCAAGTTATAAATTTCTCGTTGCGTATTTATGTCCATTTTAATTTTTAATGATGCATAATTAATAAACAAACTAAACTATAAAAGTTATAATTGATAAAAAGTAAAAATAAAATAATTAAAAAGAAAATGAGGTTGCCGGGACTCGAACCCGGGTCAGCCCGGTTTAATCTCAAGGTCTTATCACCCACACATACAACCACTCCGCCACTTGATCTTTTTGTGAATTCTGGGATACAATTAAATCATATGTTCTTCTGAGAATCAACCTGTTGCGCCAACTGAAACCGATATCGGCTTTCAAACCGTTCAGGACGGTTGAGTGTTCGCGGAATCTTAATCATAACCGATAAACCGACATCTTAAATCAATTCAGTCGTTAATGAAATTGAATTCAGATGATGTTTGATTTTATAACCGAAAACATTCATTCTTGGAATTACTTCAACAAAAGCTTCATTTCGCGACTAAATTACACTCCCAGAACTTCTATTCTCGCGTTTACTCTCGTTTCTGATCGTCGGAATTACTTTCTGATCATCGCCGGAATTCTCTGCAAGTCGCGGGAAAACCGTGCCTTCCATCAAATCAGTAAGTCTCTCAATTCTTTCATTGTCTATCAATTGTTAAGCTATTGCTTACTCAAACCCTTCATTCGGAATCAATTTCAGACGTCGATATCAGATAATTTCCACTCGCCGGAAAACCTCGGAAAATTCTTATCTTCCGCTGTAAAACGGTATAGACATTCAAACCTTCTGCTAACTCTTGTTTAGTACTTCAATTCCACAATTAGCTAATCAAAACTGTTAATTTGTCCGCTCAGTTGAAGTTCATAAAAACAGAGCCGACGCCTTGCCGGAATTCTGAGATAAATCGTTCTCTGGTATGTTTACTTCTTAAAAGTCGTCTCTGTCATTTCATATTAGGCTGTTGAATGTTTGTCAATCGAATTAAACAAGAAACAATAGAGTAATCGCAGACTGTAATTTTGTAACGAAGAAGATGATGATAGTTTGATTATAAGTTTAATAAAATCTGGATATTATCTCGGGTTAGACACACAGTCCAGCGGTGGACTGTGTGCACATACATATCACATGCCGCGAGTTCGATCCTTGTCACACGTATGCTCTGTAATAAAAATGTTTTGTTTTTCTAACTGAACCGGATCCTTTTCGCCGTTAGATGTTAAGTATAATAAGAATCTATATATTAACCAAGTTAGACACACAGTCCAGCGGTGGACTGTGTGTAACGTTAAAGCATAGGTCTCGGGTTCGAGACTTGTTGACAGCACCGGGTTGATGATTAAATTTCTTTTTAAGAAATAAATGAATTTTGAATAAACTAAATTAGTATATAAATATAAATAAAAACAGGATTATTTCGGGTTAGACACGTAGCTCAGTTGGTAGAGCTGCGTGCACGCGAACGGGAGGTCTCGGGTTCGAGTCCTGCCCGGCGCATACATTTACATAATAAAACCGGTCAAACAGTCAATGGTCAACGGTCAACGCAAAAGTCAACATTTTTTTTTTATATATTTATTTATTTAATTTAATTCAAAAATCAATAAAAATACTTAAAAATAATGTTTTAAAGTTAGGAAATAGCCGTAAACTCACAAAAATATATCTGAAAATCCTAATAAAATTATTAATAAAATCCACTCATTAACTATACTTTCCGTTATTATTTAGGTTAGTTAATCCTCTTTGTTCAATTCTTCCAACTCGTGCGCATCTCATCATCTCTAACCGAACGCACCCAATGTGAGTGAATCTTTACAAATTCCCCGTTTTAATCACGTTTTTGGGGTGTATCATGTGTCTTACCATTTATTATATTTAAATCATTGTGCATACATCATATCATGAACAAATGTGTATTCAGCTTGTTTCAACTGTTGTGTGGTTATTGCTTAGATTTAATTTATTATTTTCAGTACATGCAATTTCATAGGCCGCCGCTCCCCATTACATTATGAGCGTTGAGCAGTTCCCCATTACATTATGAGCGTGAACCTGGCGTGCCAACATACGATTGGCTCCGTTTGATTGAGCCTTGATCGCACAGACATTTATCATTTTCAGTACATGCAATACGATCGGCTCCGTTTGATTGAGCCTTGATCGCACAGACAATTATCATTTTCAGTACATACATTTATCATAGGCCGTCCGTTCCCCGTTTTTGTTATTGTATGTTATTGTATGTTATAGTTTGTGGTTGTTATTGCTACTGTTTGATTATTTACATTTGCTCAGTTATGATCATTGCACAATTTTTCCTTGATAAAATAACAAGAAAATCAATAATAAATGTTTATCTAACAAGGTTCACTCGCCAACTTATGTTGACCCCAAAACCCCCATTTTTACACATGATACAGGTGAAACAGCTGCAGCAAGAAACACATAGGATTGGCTTAGAAGAATAAACTGGTTTAGAGCTTGGATTGTTTAGTTGGTTATTTTTCTTTGTATTTGTATGGACATGTTTGGATTATTGAGAATGTAATTTTGACTTTAATAAATATGAAACATATTAGTAAATATCATGAGCTTTGGTGATAACCCAATTATGCCCCGACTCTTATTCCGCTGCGGGTCGGGGTGTGACAAATCGATTCCAGAATGCTCTTTCTGATATAACTCCTAGTTGATCAACATTTAGGTGATTAATTAAGCTTTTGATGACTTAATCATTTTGACATTACTCCGTACTCGACAGTTTAATCTGAGGGACATTTTGACACAAGATAGGTCGAACTTGGGTGAGCATGCAAATCAACTTATCATTACGGGTGCACACGTAATAGTAATTTGCGATGCATGTGAATCCTTGTGAAACCCTGTGTGTGGATGAATTATCTTAACCTGTCATCTCATGTTTAAAACTTCCATTGTCAGTAGAAGCTCTTGTAACCCATACAACGACTAACTGGTGTATTTAAACTTGCCCAATAGTTGATGGACGCAACTATTAGATTTAAGATCTTCTCGGACACGTTGAGTTATCGTTAATGGAATCCCTCGCTATTATTTTACTTTACTTTATTTTTTTTTATTTTTTTACTCAAGTACGAGTCTTAGTGAAACTAAGATTCTCATCAGAACCTGTTATCTCGATTGAAACCCTATCAAAAATTGTAGGGTAAACCCTTCAACATCAGCATATAAACGAAATATGAAGAATCTCTCGTACGCTCACACCTTATCCCTTGTGCTTAACTATAAAACTTCCTTTAATCCCATTACTCGGTCTTATTGCTAATCTTTAGTCTAACCTGATGTGCATCGCGGCACACCTAACTCTACAAACGGATTTCCACAAAAATGGTCCCAGCATCTTAGGGACATCGAAAGACGGAGACATAAATTAATCAGCACCCAGATAAACATGATGACATAAACAATAATCTTACTCCTTGTATTGCTAGAGTAGTTATTCCATAACAGTATTCCCTTCTAAGCTAGTCTATCCCCTAGCCGTTGCACTGATCGACGCTTACCGTTTAATGCGACAGTTAGTTACTGTTGTCAACGTAGACAAATCTCTCACTCCATTTTTGTGGTCACAATACATCTTTGATTCTCTATGCATAAACTCCCATAAAATTTTGCTCTAATTTTAAAGAACTCGATAAACTCGCCTTTCGATTCGTTGCGATCACTTTTTGAACTCTAAAGATAATGACGTATTATTAACCATACCGTTTTGGACATATTCTCGTGTCCTTATAATTAAACCTCTTGGCAACGTATGTGATACTCCTAATTCATGTACACATTTTAGTTCAATCTTTCAAACTTGTTTGCATACATGTTCGACTAATTACACACTCAATTTCATACATGGATCTTAGTGAATCTATTCTTGTTCGCATACGGGCAAGCTTGATGAATGTGGAGAACGCTCCAATTGAACCGGAAAACTACGAACTCGACCAACCATTACTTTTCTACAAAATTCTTATTGCGTCAACACCTTCAATGTAATGCTTCCTACAACCAGCAGCGTCACTTTATTTCTATTCCTATTGCTTGCGTGCGACCAACTACATCCTCATTATCGAATTTATTATTTCACTAGTGATTCAAAAAAAGAAATCATGTAAAACAGATTGATGATAGCCACGTTTGCTATGTTCTTCGCGTCTTATCTTGTTGTGCTAAAATGAATATCGTAGTTCTTGTCTAACCCTATTATACGCTAATCCTTGCTTGGCTAAATCACACTTTATGAACAGTACACGAGGAGCAACAAGCCATAGTTAAGTTCATCAAGTGAATGAGCATAAAACAAATTTTCTATTTCTGTGAGGTATGCCAAGTTTAACACCCTCTTCGTGTGAAAGCACCATTCTTATGTATAGCTTCATCTACCCTTTTGTTTCGTATTTATTCCTCTTTGACCGAAAGCTATTCGCGTACTACAACCAACAACAATCAAAATGTCAGGATCTATATCAACCGAAAACCTTCTTTCCCTTTGTATAAACGCGTCAAGGAGCTAACATCCTAAATTAAATGGCATAATGCCTTACTTGAGTTTTCATCCAGTCTGTTGGTAAATTTACCTGAATTACCGGTTCCATGCAATTATTACTAATATCTTGAATCCTTACATACGAGGGCATCATCACTGTTATTCGGTAGCGGTGATTGCACTATTTCTGATCCCTGGTAGCGATACCACATAACAACGAATCTCTCTGACCCTCACTTTGGGTTGCTTTTACCTTGGTTATGTTGAGTAGTTCTCGGTAGTGCTCCCAGCGCACGTGATCCTAGAATTTGAGTAATTTGGCATGTAACAAATTACCTTAACACCATTCCAGTTTGGTTCATTTTGTCGATCATTCGTTTACGACGTATGACATTCGTGTCCATTCGGGTAACCTCAAAATATACTTTAAATACACTTGCTTCGTGAAGTGTTGTCTACTTAATATACATATCACCCATGATAACCAAATACTGCTTTTTTATAAGTCACTCAAATTCAAGTGTGTAGAACTCACCCATAAACTATATTTTGTGCAACAACCCCCCCCCCCCCACCATATATGTTAAATACACCATTCAATGTCATACCGATGTATGACACACCGGTGTTCCAACTCTTGTGAGCATCTCCCGTGCTTGACGTAACCTGTTACGACATTCTTGATTATTGAGCTCTCACTAACTCAACTTATATTTCAACTCAAGACCAAGTACAAATTGACATGTATTAGTGTTTTCCTTTGTTAATCCAACTTAATCTCCATTTGAAATCCCTATGTACGAATTTAATTCGATGTATTGCATTCTCTTTGAGCCATAGTAGGTTCATCTACTAGATTCTTGACATTAATATCACTTCAACGAAGATAGCTATATCTATTTATCGAGTAAGTTATAAACTTCATCTTACGCGTGAACAGGAAACCGAACCGTTAGAATTCAATAACATGGTACTACCTTTAAAGCGCGCCATTTCTTTATTTTCGTGTATACTTACATTGTAAGCGACCCCTATAACTCTTGAAAGTTGCACTTATGTGCTCCTACTCTTCCTAAAATCGATTTGTTGCTTCGAAAATTGACTATTCTATGCCCATATATAATCCCTTATAACTAGTTCGAATGAACAATTGAATCTCATTTGTCATTAACTGTTATCTAGATCATGTAGTACATCTCCTAGTACCGTCATATATCTTGACGCTCTCTTTAGCAATGAACTTGCAAAATATCATAATCTTAATTTTCGAGACGAAATTTCCTTTCAACAAGGGGATGATGAGACACCCGACATTTTCAGGTTAACACTATTAACACAAACTCCGTTACCTCAAACATTCATTTATGCGTTACACTTGATTAGGGTTAATTAAGAGTGTCGGTTATTACACAAACAGTATACAAACACTCGCGTAATGGTAATTCGAGGAATTACGGAATCACACACAAGTATATGCTCGAACATTAGCAAACAACCTGAATACTATTCCTGGGCAATTAAATAAATACAAATTATGTGAATTTATATGTTATGTGACTTATTTGTTTATTTTGCGAACTTATGTAAAACCGCGTATATTTACGCTCAACAACGTGTTGTTGACAAACTCATAACTGAAGTATAGAGTATACCTTAGCCTAAATTTCGAGAACGAAATTTCTGTAACATGGGGAGAATGTGACAACTCGTCCTTTTGACCCTTATGATCGGAAAGGGTTACACATGTTAAAGTATTTATTACTATTAGTGTAAATAATAACAAGTTATAACGAGCGAATATGTTATTTAATTGACAATCACCATGATGCCTTGACACAAATTCTAGACGCGTATTTTTATACTTAAGCATATATATTTATAAGTGTGGCATATTCCTTTTTAGGTAAATCGGTAAATACAATTTAAACAGTGTATTTATGCGACGATTTATTTGGTGGATTTCTTTATCGGTAGACATGTGATATTTAACGGGTTCGTGCACACAGGCTAAACCCAACCCACGTAACCCATCCAAACACAAACCCTAAGTATTTAACCATCTCTTTTTCCACCCCTCTTCATTTTCACCTAACAACTCAAAACCCTAACTCTTCATAACTTCTTCTCCCCTCTCCTTAGAATCTGGTCACCGGACTATGGTTCCGGCGCAGCCTCTCCGATGATTCACACCCGACCATGAACAACCCTCATCCCTTGTCTCATGCTACCCTAAGATTGAAACCCTTGCTAGCCTGCACACCTTCAGAACCGAGAGAGAGAGATGAATTCACGACAGAGATGGAGACCGGTGGGTCTCCGGCCACCCACAGCAGCCACACGGTGACGTACGGTGTCACCACGGCTGTAGTTGTCAGTGGCGGAGGTGGTTTTAGCGGTTAAGTGACGGTGGTGGTTGTTTTAGGGAGGACAGGTGATGACGGTGAGTGTGGTTCCGAGCGGCGGCGACGAGAGGTGGTGCTTGACAGGTGGCAACGGTGTGTGATGGTTTCGGGATGTCTCGATTACTCTTGTTTATCATTTAGATCTGAAGATTAGGCGGGTTCTATCGTTTTGATGATGTGTAGTGGTAGGTGCTAGTAGTTAACTGAAGCGGTAGTGGTCGCGGTTATGGTTCCGCAGGGGAGTGCTTGGATGATGGTTCAGTTCTCAGTCAACACGAGTCAAACAGGCCCAACTCAGGTTCGACTGGTATAAGCTGGTCAACGGTTAGCCAAAGCTCGAGTCAACTGTCATCGGGTCAGAGTTGGTCAGCTAGTAGTTCGAGGCGTTTGTGTGTTGCTTTTGATTTTATCTCTGTTTACTAACGGGGCGTTGGAAGGTATATTTGCGTGGTTGTTTCCTATTTTTTTCAATACATGTATTATTTGTAATAATAGAAAGTGAACGAGCTCTAGCGAATCCGACCCAATTAGTAGAATTGTGTAATAATCATCTAGGGATTGAAAGCGAGGTATTCAGTTGTAATCAGACTTGTATGTGTCTTATGTGAACATATGTATAATTTTAAATATGTGACACTGACAAGGACTTTTGGCATTGGGAAAATTATCGACCATTTGGGTTGTCGGGTTGTGTTCTATAAACAGAAGAAATTCTTCCCGATTTTCGTGAGAATCTATATAATATAACATGTGTATTTATAACGAGCAAAACATATCGGGATTCATATAACTTTATAAAAATAAATATTGAGTGTGTGTATATATATATATGTATGTATATATATATATATATATATATATATATATATATATATATATTGGATGACGCTTGCGAATCAAGAAAGAGGTTCTAAATATTAAACTAGACATTTAACCTATCCCGGGCGATTTTATAAAGATACATGTAATTATCTATATTTATTTTGAATAGTTAAACGAATTCGATTGCATGATAACAACTAATATTATTTAAGATATTATCACATTATTCGAATCAAATGAAATAAATATATATATATATAATGATATTTATTTTGATGATTATAGTTGATATGCAGGTACGTCCTTGACTTATTATTGGCTATATGTATTATACGTTTAATATATACATATATATTATGGGAACCCCGACGAGTCTGATTTATTATATGATAGTTTTTGGAAACCAAAACCAATATGTTGCCCAGCTTTGAAACGTATGTTATTTTAATGCAAACACACACTCACATACACGTATTTTTTTTCTTTAATAGGGTCGACTAACACGATTTTATTAAGTATACTTGATCATATATTTAATCACTCAAGAACTAACTTGTTACGAATCAATAAAGCTCGATCACACATGAAAACAACTTTACCCTAGTTTTGGTTACTTACGATGTGCTAATATTATTAGAGATGTCTTGGTGATTATTTGCATGCGATGCTAGTTTGTGTCGTTGACACATAGCACTTTTGGATACAGCACGCACACTAAGGTGAGTTCACGGCCCCTACTCTTTTAAAAGTTTTTAAACACACAGGGGAGAGAAGCATGCACTACATTACGGTAAAGTAATGTCATAACTTTACGGCAAGGTAACGACACAACTGTTAGAGTTTTTGTTATATTAGTTATGGTCACAAAGTAGCATTTATCACCTGTCAGTCCCCTTAGAACTTTCGATGCCGTTAGTATTGGATTATAGCAAGAGAATTTTTAGTAGTACTACTGGGCCCGACAAGCCCCACTCGAGCTGGTCGCGCCAACTAGACCGAACGTTGATGGTCACGGGTGTAGAATTTGCCTAACACTAGCCATGGTTGGTGATAGACCTGGCACAACACGGGCAACAACGTCAGCTTCGGATCGAACACTTTGTTGACATGACTTAGGTTAGCTACCTACGAATATAACAAGTAACTGCTAAACACTGCAACTTACTGTTTCGGGTTTGAAACAGTGGAAAACACTTGAGAAACAACTTACTTTATATCTGTTACTTAAAACCTATGAACTCACTCATCATTATGTGTTGACACTTGTTCTTGCATGTCTTTCTCAGGTTGCTAAGGTAGCACCCATCAGGACTAGGATGCATTTCGGAGTTGCATTGATTTCACCAAACTTTTAGAATCAATTTTAATTACATTAGCAATTTTATATTTGTAATTATTTACGCTTTCGCTACTCAAATGTATAAACCGTATTTTCTCATGAATGAGCAAACATGAAAATTTTTAATCTCATATAGTGGTCGTTCAGTATGACTAATGACTGTGATCCTGGTTTGTCACGCGCCTCGCGGTAGAACTCCGCACGTGGAATTTGAAGGTGTGACATTCTATTCTCATATACTTTCCATTCCGTTACCTTTCTAATTTGAGCATTTCATCTAAGTGTCTAATCCTTAGTGAAACTTCAATAATATACCTGCATTACATTTCATTCTCATAACACACTATTAGTAATGTAAAACCCAATGTATTGAAATCATGTATACATGCATACCTGCCCCATTCTTTCATGGGAGATAAATTCTACTTCGTGCATTCGTACATTCACATGTGTAGTCATACGCACACACACACATACATACATACATACATACATACATACATACATACATACATACTTACGTACCTACATATCTACTTACCTACATACACACCTACATGCTTACATAATTATGTCTACGCATACATACTTCCATCCATTTCTTTATTAACTTATTCGCATTCACTTATCATACTCATACATTAATTACATAGTGCTTAGACTCGGATTTATAACCGAAAAACATCAAGAAAACATTCAAAATCATGTTTGGAAGGCCCGTCGTAGACCATGGTTAATGTACCGAAGATTACGGTACACAAAACAACTTGGATAACAAATTTCAGCATTTAAAACATGGGGAGGGCATCGGCGACGGCCCTACATGGCGTCGGCGACGCCTCTTAGTTTTCGTGTATTCATAAAAACCCCGTAGGCAGTAGTTTAGGACGTCGGCAAAACTGGAAGCCAGACGGGGCATCGGCGACAGCCCAATAGGGCGTCGGCGACGACCCATCTAATGTTTGTTTATCTGCAGTTTCGTTCCGTCGTCCGTTAACGCTAAAACTTGCGTAACTTTCAAACCGTTTACCCGTTTTCTTCCTACATGACCGTAATTTGATATTCTATCATATGAACTTGATATCCAAAATCCGGATTAAGGAAATTCTTAACTTATGAGTTCCGGCTAAATATTGAATTACGGATTATTCGACTCGTTCATGCTTTCATCAAACAAATCATTTGTTTTACCTCAAAACTTACATGAACATTATAACTATAATAGTTTTACATTATCCGGAGTATTGTACTTGGGAATTTAGGCACCCGATACTCGGTATACGTTAGACTTATTCATCACATTCAATTATACGTAACTGAACTTCATTAGTACAATTTTCATACTCTAAATTGTTTATCCAATTAATCCTACCTCAGAACTGAGACTTTTGACTATTAACATGCGTATCCATTTCTCGGTTAGCCTGCTTATATGCAATCCTACACATTACCCGGTTGTAATACCGTAGTCCTTACTTAGGCAATCATTCCGGTATAACATTAAAACTTCATTTTGACCTGTTTGGTCTACTTAGCGAAAATCATCGATTTCATACAACTAAACCCTATTTGACTTCAATTATCATGCTTAACTAACTAGTACGTAACTTTACTTAAACAGACTACGAAGTGATTCCGGAAATCACTTACCTTTAGCATCCATGTCATGCTTGCCTCCTTGCTTCCGCTTGACCCGATAGCCATCCATGCTTGAGCCAATTGACAAGATTTCCGTCCTTATATATCATTACGTTCACAACATTGTTAGTTTATGTTTGCATACATACAGACATTCATTTTCTTTCCATTCATACATTAATTGACTTTTGTTAGTCTAATGTCGTATAAATAAGATATACACTAATAGTCATCTTGTTTCAAATCCACACAACTCAACTATCATCATGCATAACACATGAATCATCTAACACGTAACACATTGACTCACTACTCTAACAATCGTGTCCAAGGGTCATTCCATGATATTCATACATTGTTGACTTTCAGAAAGTCAACTGTCTTACTTACACACTTTTGACTTATGAACATGTATTCATCTTAACATGGTTGACCATTGTATTAACGTCCTACGCATTTCATACTTGTATTGTTCGACATATACAATTACATAATCACCTAATTTATACACATACACATTCGCATACACATACTTTCACATGCTAATGCTTTGTAATTCTACAATTGGCAATGTCATCCAAGGTAACTAGTATAACATAACTCCAACATTATTCATGTTAGTTTACTATTAATTACATCATTTTCATTCATATTTATTAAGTTATTTCATATAATCTCACATTCTAACTTCACCTATACATTTCATCAAACACTTAGCGTACGTACTATTATCTAAGCACAATGTACAACCCATTCATGCTTTGTTACCCATTTCTTGCTTTCATTCATCAAATTCCACTAATTTCTCATAACTTTCCTTCTAAATCAGATTCATTTATTAATAATCTACAACATCAAACTTCATACATATCAAAACTACACTCTATCTAGCACATGCAACATCATCATCTTCATGACATTACTTTCATAAGTGGGTTTTCATTAAAACATCAAAATAATCATAAATTCGAGCATCATACATGTTTCATGAGATGATTTTAATTCATTATCATTCTAATTTCACATAAATTCACGAATTTAACACAACCCATTTCATACAACTTCACCAAATTGAATTCTACAACTTACCTCATGTATAACAAGTCTAGATGATCATGGATTTGAGTTCATGCATTAAATTTGAGTTGAATTTCCCTTTTGATTTGCTCAATTTGCATCAATTTGAGCATTCTTCCTTCCTTCTCTCCTGTGGGTGTCAACACACACCACCAACACACACATAATACTGAACTTTCAAATTCAACTAAACTTGAACTCAATTTTCCAAGTTTAGTCTCTCTAGTTTGTCACAGCATCACAATTGTCACCAAATTCATTCTTTACTTGTTTTGACTAAGTATTTTAACTAGGTCAAATAGCCTAGTCGTTTTATCTTATGTTTTATCATATGAAAATATATGACGAATGTATACATTCGAGTTTTGGGGCGTTACAAATACTCTCTCCCCCTCTCTATCTATCTCTCCCTCTCCTGACTTTGACCTACACCAGCCACCATTACCCAAAGCCCATACAATGCACCATAATCTGCATCATAAAACTTCATTTTTGGATTCCATTTTCTCTCATTAGCGGCAGTTGTTGAAATGATTGTCTGCCCCATTTAGTTCAATTTCGGTCACCAATTCCAATCAACATGTCACACCCCGACCCGCAGCGGAAAAGGTGATCGGGGCATGATTGGGTTATCATCAAAGCTCATGACATTTATTTTAACGTTTCATATTCATTAATACACTTTAATGGGAAATTACAATCAATATTACATCATGTCCTAACATCAATCTAGGCTTCATTGTTTTCTTCTAAGGCATTTCCTATGTTTTCCTTGCTTCATCTTGTTCACCTGTATCATGTGTAAAAATGGTTTTTGGATCAACAAAAAGTTGGCGAGTGAATCCTATGGAAAACATTTGAACAAGTTTATTTAATTGATAATAAAATAAAGTGCACAACCACACATGAGTAAAAATAGATGTAAACTTATTCACCAATCAATTAATATTAAATAATGCACACATGACAAATAATGGATCGTTTTGAGGCACGCGTTGCTCAACTCGTCTCTCACGAGGAACTGATGGGCCTAATGAATGATTTGCATAAACTTGACAATATAAAGTATATAACTACAAACAACATAAACTAAATAATTCACACACGAACAATAATGGATTTGTTTTGAGGCACGCGTTGCTCAACTCGTCTCCCACGAGGAACTGATGGGCTTAATGAATGAATTTCATATAAGTTGACAAAATGAAATACATAACCACAAACAATATAAACAATCCAAATTTAGATCACAATATGGTATGGCACAAGTTTAAATAAACGAGTTAATTTTTGGTGACACATGACACACCCCAAAACGTGTAATTAAAAAGGGGAGTTGTAAGATTCACTCACATTGGGTGCGTTCGGTTGATAATGTTGAATGCACGCGAAGTTGGTTTTAACCACGAGTGAAATTTACCTAGATAATGGCATAGTGGTTCGGTAAGTAAACGAATTTTATTAATCCATTTTAGTAGAATTGTTGGGTGTATTTTTGTGAGTTTAAGGCTATTTTCTAACCTTAAAAATGTTATTTTTAAGTATTTTTAATTGATTTTTAAATAAAATAAATAAATAAAAATAATAAAAAAATGTTGACTTTTTGACCGTTGACCGTTGACCATTGACCTTTGACTTTGACTGTTGACCGGTTCGCATGTGTAATTGTGTGCGCTGGGTGAGGCTCGAACCCGAGACCTCCCGTACGCGTACACGCAGCTCTACCAACTGAGCTACGTGTCTAACCCGAAATATTTCTGTTTTTAATTATATTTATATACTAATTAGATTAAACTGAAAATCATTTATTTTTAAAAACGATTTAATGCGTCGGACCGGTGCGCTCCACAGGTCTCGAACCCGGGACCTGTGGGTTGAGTTAACACACAGTCCACCGCTGGACTGTGTGTCTAACTTGTTAAATAAACCGATTTTTATTATACTTATATACAAACTAAATATTTTCATTTCTGTCTTAAATAAAAAGTTTAATAATTGTCCGGACCGGTGCGGTAGCCCGGACTCGAACTCGTGTCCTGTGATTAAACATTCACACGGTCTACCACTGGACTGTGTGTCTAACTTGGTTATTATTCTGGTTTTTATTAAACTTAACATGTAACAGCGGTGACTCCGGTTCGGTTAAAAAAAGACATTTTTATTAAGGCAAGCATGCGTGGGACAAGTATCGAACTCGAGGCGTCTGCGTGTTTATGTGCACACAGTCCACCACTGGACTGTGTGTCTAACCCGAGTTATTTCTTGATTTAAATTAAACTTATATGCTACCGAAACTTCGTCTTCTTCGTCAGTCTTAACCAGAAACGATGACTGACTGGTTCAACGATTAAATCATGTTCTTTTAGTGTTTTGAGGTTAATTACAGGTGAGATAAATAAAAAGAATGAAAAATTATGCGTAAGGTATACGACTGGACTCTTCTGTTTCTCCGGCGAAACTCCGGTGACAGCACAAACTTCCGGCGACGTATGTCTTGCGGCAGAGAGTCTTCAGCGAGCTTGAGATGGATGTGAGTGGCTTCGGTATAAGTTCTGGGTGTTCAGTAAGGCTCAGAAGTGAAGGGCTCGGTTTTCCGGCGAGGTGCAGAACTTTTCCGGCGAGTGAGTTTTCGTCGAGAAAGGGTGCGGTTTTGAGCAAAAAGGCTACCAGTGGATTGTGGGTGAATTTATAGGGAGGAATCAAGATGTATAGAGTCGGATTCAGGCTTGATTCAAAGTCATTACGTTTTCCGGCGGTTATAGCTTGTGTCGCGGACTCAGGCGTCGGTTATAACCGATGTAGTGATTAAGGTTTACGTTATAACTGAAGAAACCGTCCAATCTCGCGAGATCGCCGGGATTTCCGACGACTGAAATTGGGCGCGTCGTTATTTGAATTCGATATTTATGATATGAATTAATTGTTTCCATTAATTAACAAGAAAAACTAGTGGCGCAGTGGTTGAACGGCTGAGTGTTAAGTCTTTGTTTGAATCGCTGGCTGACCCGGGTTCGAAACCCGGCAGCAGCATTTTATTTTTTAATCACTATTTTTAAGAATTTTTCAAATAAAACTTTTATAACCCAATATACTTATTAATTATGTATCGTTTAAAATTAATTTGGGCATTAATAAGCAACGAAATTTTTAACTGATTGTTCGGTTAATAAACGGAGCGGGATTGGTAAAATCCGTTTTTTGACGAATGTTACACAACACATAAATGGAATCAAGATTAACCGATAACCCCATCGTAAATCCCATCAAATTTGCTCACCAATTGTATCCCCATCGATGTGTTTAGGGCAATCCTTCGCTGCAAAGGCACCACATGTCAAGGTGGTTTGCTGGTCTAACGACGTGGAGCCTGCTAGTGTGTTGTTGCAAGGGTTTTAGTCCGACGGGTGGTTGTGGTGGCAGGTGGGTGGTGGTGTTGGTGGTTGCAGGTTGGGTGGTGGTATTGTTGGTCGCAAGTGGGTGATGGGTGGTGGTGACGGCGGTTGTGGTGGGGGAGGTGGTTGTGGTAGGGAGGTTAGAGAGAGATAGAAATGTGACACAGAGATAAAAATTGTGTCTGTATATATGTATAATCTTTTTTTAAACATAATTAATGTATTTATTATTTTTAATTTTGATGATTATTTATTTTAATTTTTAGGGTAAAATGACCAAGATACCCTCATGTGGGGTCTGATTTGTCAGACTTAACCATGAAAATTAACTGAGTTAGCGTTGAAGGACATAACGTGTGAGGGTTTGTAAACATGGAGTACGTTTTCTGTAATTATAAAGACAAAGGACACCGTTTGCAATAAGTGACATCATAAATCATGATTTGATTTTTGTAATTTACTTTTTTATTTTAAAACATCTTTTGAATTTAAAATTTTATTCTAATTGTAACTAGTGTCAGAAGAGGTTTCCATGTTCATTCTTACGTAAATGAAAAAGACATTTTTCTTAAAATGATTTCTTTATTTTATGCGATATATATTATCTTTAACACCACTTTCTCTCATCATCAATATAGGATAACCATTTTATTTAGATTTGTTTTTACGAAATTTATATTTTTTTTTCTTATTTACTAATGCGGATGGTTTATTAGAAACAAATGACAAATGCTTTTAAAAAAAATATTAAACAATTTATATCATATAAAATTAGAAGAATATATTTCATCTAGCATATGTTTGTAGAATTGTAAACTGTTGTTTAATTATAACAACTATAAGTAAAGTTATTTAACATATTATTGTTTGTAACAAACTCAGATACAGAAGATTATACCCTATGTTAAATTTTAGGCCTGAAATAACTTGAGTCCTTCATGTTATAATCAACCATTTAATAATTATTTTAACCATTGGGTGTCAGCCCAGTGGCCACCGGCACCCTCCTAAAACCGGTTCAGGAGCCCTTTGGGACGCGGGTTCGAACCCTGGGTCACCCAGGCTCTTCGCTTTAACCGAGTCGGTTGGGTATTCACCGCCAGACAGCGTCGCCGGGTCACTAATTTGGGAAGGGTTAACCCTTCCGCGGTCAGGAGTACCGTGCATATTTTTTTTTTTTGGTTTTCAAAGGTATGCATTTCGACGTTTGGCCAATAGCCAACTGTCAACTGCCATCATCATTAACATAATAAATGAAAATAACATTAATAAAATAGTTAGCTTATTGTTTTTAGTGGAATTAGGCTTGCCAATATTGTTGGGATGTACAATTGTGCATGGAACATGCTTAACCCTATTAAAGAAAAGAATTGTTGGTGGTCATTATCAAACTCTTAAGCAAGACAACAAATGGCAGGGTAGTTAGGACTAATATCATTTCAAGAAATACTTATACATCACGTAGCAAACAAATCTGTATAAATATTAATGCACGAGACACGGTTTTTTCAACACTTTTGAAGGCTCTAAACGAACTACAAAGTCAGGGTCCTATTGAATTCTGGAATGAAGCGTACGGGAACAGCGTGGACTCCTGTAGTAAAATCCTTTGAGCCTAGAAACGTTGTTTAAATGAGCCAAAACAAGTCTAAGATATTAAAAAAAGAAAAAATTGAAGGGCCGGCTTTATTTTTGGATGACCCTAGGCCTTAGCTTAGATTGATAAGACTAACGTTTCAGCCCTGACACAATGTATATGTTAATATTAATATATTCATGAATCTGATATAATTATTTGTGTAGGGAACAACACTAATTATTATAGTATTTGTTCTCGTCAAGTCATTTAATTAGTAATTACAATACATTTTCCCTATAACTTACCTGTCTCTTTCTCTCTCACTATATCATGTGTATATATAGTTCAAGATGGGTCACGACAATCTACTAATTTTAAAGAAAGTACAAAGTTAGATGAGGTTGTTAGCATAATGTTGCTCCCACACAATCAATATTGAAAAAGGCTTCTGATTATTCACTGTTTTGAATAACATTTGTACAATTTGATGGTTTTCAAGGATTGCATATAATATCACTATTTACATTTAACAATGCTTATTATGAGATTCTCTAAGATCTTCCATGCCATGATGTTAAACTCTTCAAATGCTTCGATGGTTTTTCTACCATTCCCATGACCGCGATCACTCAAAGATATTTTATAATCTCCCATCAAAAAGTGTAAGGTAGTGCATAGTCTTAATTCTTAAAGATTTTCTACAATACATCATAATAAGTATACTTGGGTACATATTATTTTTTATCAAAATAGTTTGAAGTTAATGAATATATATATATATATATATATATATATATATATATATATATATATATATATATATATAGGGTTAGGGTAAAATGAAACTTATACGTGTTGTAAGAACTTAAAGAACTCGGCCTTACGAAAGGCTTTTTCATTTTTTTTTACCAAAAATATTAAAAAAATCAACTTTTCCAAAAAAAAATGTTTTTTTTTCATTTACGGCTGCCGTAAATGCTTAAAAAAGTGATGTCGTGCTTATGTCTCACCTTTTTTACAACTACTGTAAGGGGTCTAAAAACACTACTTCGGAAAATTTTTTTTCGACAATCTTTTCTAAAAATTTTTAAACTAGGGGTGTGAAAAAATTGGGGGGGAAAAACCCCAACGGGGGAAAATCGAGTTCTCTAAGTTCTCCCCAACTCAGAGGGGTTTTTTTTTATCTTAATATTATAATATATAAAATATAATATATATATATATATATATATATATATTTTTATATAAATATAAAAATGGGGTTTGGGTTAAAAGTACATGCGTACGAGAAGAAATTACAAAAATTATAAAACTCAAAAAACCCCAATTTACGCGTATAAAAAAATCAGAAATCATACTGCAGTAAAAAACCCAATTAC